>JAODJW010000062.1:27653590-27672474 GCA_026777045.1 Hyperopisus bebe
GCAGATTAAAGGCTGCCCCCCCCCCCCCCCCCCTCAGTCAGCAGTCCTGGCGGTGATGGCACGGCACCCCAGCCAACTGGCTGCTCTGAACAGCGTGAGCGTGCAACAGTAGGGGGAGAAATGCAAAGCGAAAGAACGACAAAGAGGTGAGTCCCGGCCCAGAGCCCCCCATCCATGATAATTATCACCTTGGGGGCCAGTAGCATCTTGTACACACATTCCTGCTCCCGTATCTTAGGTCCCATCGAGCTGTCACGCCTTCTGCTGCCATGGTCCTCAGAAACCAGGGCTGCCCGTAAGCTGTCCGACAGGATAAATAAAGAGCTGCCACTATTAACTCCTGCTTCATCTTATCTTTTACTCTAGAGACTGTCCGATGGGAGTCAGGACAGTCAACTAGCAAACAATTTCAAGATTAGACCGCTAAACTAAATTTGGATGCATCTATCGCTTCTACATGGCACTTTGACACTCAAACACACGCAATCTCATGCTGTATGTTGCTTGGGATAGTTTTAAGCACTGGGGCAAAACCCTGTCCTAGATAATCAATTAGAAGATGGGTGGATGGTTATTTAGTGTTGGGTGCTATACTATATTTGTTTTGTATATATTGTAACTTGCCATTGTGGTCTGTAGAAAGCATCTAATTTTTTTTTGTATTTAGATAATAATACTTTTAACACTCACCATCAAACTAAAGCAGTTACCTAGAATCTATGAAAGCAGACTCCTTTAATGTTTTGTCTATCTGTGCATCGTTGATGCTTACCCATCATGCACTGCCCCTGAATTCCTCCCGTACTGTGTATGAATATCACGGTGTTGATAGATAGCTTGCCAAAGGCTACGCAGTCTAGATTTAATTTCCCCTTCTATCTACCACTCCCAGAACACAAAGCCTCCGCTTCTACAAAATGGAAACATCGGTTCTGATACAATCGAAGGTATTTCGAATCTTCAAGATGCAAGTCCTTGCGAAAATTGAATCAGATATTGACGGTGGTAAATAACAGCACTGCAGAGCATGATCAAAATGCAGCAGGATCAGGGTATGGGTGGAGTATTTTAAATGTCAGAACACTCAAGAGAACAAACAGAATTGTGAGATCACCCTATAGTTCAGATTTAATAGTTAGACAGCCGAAATATGGTTTTCGGTAAATCATAACAGATAATGGAAAATTAGGATGAATATGTTCAGCCTAGAAATGCATTTAGGGATAGTTGATAATGTGTAACATTAAATTGATAGTATAGGGCTTAATTTAACTATTTAAATGTAATTATGTCCGTTTTCCAGTTTCCAGGTTTTGCAGAGAACCTTTTATGTACAGACAGTTTTCCCCCTTGAAGCCTTTGGAAAGACATTAGATAAATACTCGTTTCATATTTTTATGAGTGAATTACAAAAGTAAGACGTGGTCTGTATTTGGACAGAAAAATTCCAGGGGGTGAAACAGAGAGTCATACTGGAGGACATTCAGTATAGTGTCACCAGAATGTATTTTCATGTGGGGTGTCCACTGCCTTGTGCCCTATGCTGCCAGGGTCACATGTACTGCCAAAGCAGGTGAATGAGGTTGTGAGTAGCTTAGTGGTTAAGGTATCTGTGGCCATATCCAGAAGCTCATGGGTTCGATTCCCTTGGCGAGCAGAGTAATGACGTCACCTTTTAGCCTATGAACAAGGCCCTTCTCTAGAAATGCTGGCTGATTTTTGCTTGTTTGTCGCTTTGGACAAAAGCGAATGCTAAGAAAATGTATACTGTAAACAAGAGATTTTAATGAAAATGTCACATATGATCAGCATTATTTGGTAACACTTTACCTAAGGCCATGTTTTTCTAAATTTATAAACACATTCTTAACAAATAATAATGCGTTCACAAAGCATTATAAACATTTATTAAAAGGCATAGCGCATTATAACCATGTGTATTATGCATTATAAATGCTTTATGAAGCTCTCATCTATAATGTATTACAGATACCTTTTTAGTGCATTAGAATGGTTGGTATAAGCATTAAGGATGCTTCATACTGCATTAAAAAGGTATCTATAGTGCATTATAGATGAGAGCTTCATAAGGCAGTCATAATGCCTAATAAACATGGCTATAATGTGTTATTCCTTTTTATAAATGTTTAAAGCCGTGTTTATAATGCTTTATGAATGCTTTATCATGCATTATGAACATGTTTATGCATTACTAAAAACATGACCTTAAATCAGGGGTCTCACACTCCAGTCCTGGGGGGCCGGAGCCCTGTGTAGCTTAGTTCTTTCCCCCTTCCACCACAAATGATTCTGCTCAAGAGCTGTGTGGTAATTAGCACAAGGAGTTGAATCAGGTGTGTTAAATGAGGGTAAACCAAAAACTGTGTAGGGCTCCAGCCCCCCAGGACTGGAGTTTGAGACCCCTGCCTTAAATTAAATGTTACCCATTATTTTACCACACACCCATTCTCCCTACTGCTTCCATTTTTGCGGTGTATGTAACTTGGGTTTAAAGTGCTTTACAGCTCTCCTTCCCCTCCCAAGGGCACATGATATTGTTTCTGCGAACCAACCTGAAAAAAAACACCTCACTCCCACTTAAAAACTGCAAAGACCTTGGTCACCATGGCAATAGTAACGCCTCACAAAGCACAAAGTCGCCCTGCCTCGTTGGGGAGGTGCTTGTGTACTTTGCATGGGAGGGGTTACATATATGGAAGTGTCCTCCTGCTTTCATTCTGCGAGCCTTCAGATCTCACTGAGGTTACCATCTAATCACTTTGTGCTGTCAGGCTCTGCCATCCTTTGCATTGTTTGGCACTGTAATGCTACCAAACTGGGGGCTCCAGACTAAAAAAATCCTTGCAGGCGGCTAGAATGAATTTGCTAAGACCCTCGAGCTCAAAACCAGAACAACTCATGGTCTAAATATCCACTTGCTGTTTGGTTTAAAAATTCTTCCTGAGACTGCGGCTGTCTGCTAAACACACAAATATAATAAAAATCATATTTTCATGTCCCTGCTTTCCTTCATTTTTCTTATTTTTAGCTTTTTTTAACCCTAGAATCCAAGAAGATTTTTAAAACTAACATTTAATAAAGGTGGTATGAAAGATTCAAGTTTTGTTAGATTTAACTGTGAGGTTAAGGCATGGGTTGAACTGAATTCTGCCAACCGATAAAACACATTTCTTTCCTGTAACTGATATGAAACATAAGGGCGATTTAAGAGCAGCGAAACTGCAGCGAGAAGCAAATTCATATTTGATCTTTCAAAAATGAAACGTCACAATGAAAACATTCCATTTTCCGCAAGATCTGAGGAGTAAACACAGGAGCCGTTGAGCATCCAGGTATGTTACATTATCATAACAGCCATGAATCCTCTTCTTCTGAGCTGCAGCCCAACCCTCAATTATAAGTTCAAGGCTGAAGCTGTACTCCTCTCCCCTGCACTGACTTTAGGTCTGGCCACGGGGGAGAAATATATCAAGCAGCCGGGAGCTGTTGGGGGGAGGGGGTGGGGCTCCGGGGATGAGAGGAATCCACTGGGAGTTGGAAAGCCTGAGCACTGGTCACAGCTGGGAGGACAGGAAGGCAGACGGGTGGGGGCAGAAGGATGCCAGCACATCAGTCGAAATCGTTGCTAAAGACGTTTTTTTGATGACAGGAGGAAATCATTATCAAAAGCAACCTGGGAGCCCGTGATGTCAATAACATACTACTGCACTCTCACTTCATACGCCACCGTTACTGAGTTTGCTAGCTACTGCACCACATAGATCTCAGAGAATCCGTCGAATGTGTGTATCACGTATGTTAGGAAGATAATCGCTCCCAACTGTTTTAGTCCCCCTGAGGAGGGGCAGAGGAGGCACTCTGGTCGGAAACCACAGGGTATTTCGGGAGGTCTCCTTGTAATTAGCCGCCCTCAGACAGGGCGCTCCCATGTCCCTCCCAGGCCCTGAGTAAAATTCACCTCCCCCCCAGCTGTGTTGGAAGGAAGGCTTTGAAACTCAACCTTCTGATTCTCAGTTTCCTGTACAGACCCCTAAATACTGTGAACAATGGTGTGATACCCGCTCCTATTGAGCCAATCAGGTGCCAGTCATGGGGGTGGGGCTTGAAAACCATGCCAGGGACAGTCTCCAGTCCATAAGTCATGACCCATTTCCCTTTTTTTTTTTCCTCAGTACCATGTATTATTTTGTCCTTTTTGCATTTCAGATGGTGGATTATAGTGGTTCTGGAAGCCCAAGAGTCTGAAATTAAATGAAATTTTATAGCAACATATTTCATTTAATGATTATATTGGATTAGGTACAAGGTTTGTAAATACATTTCATGCATCTTTTCGCAAAAAAAAACATAGACACAAAGTGTTGTAAGGTTTCTGCAAATGGGACAGGACATTTCAAGGTCTGAGATGCTATGTCTGAAATCACAGGGCACACTGATGCCTTTTTCCTGTACACTCACATTGGTAGAATTATTTTTTGTTTTGTTTTGTTTTGTTCCCACAATGTCCAAATTGAAATGACAAGAATACATTTTTACTTTATTGAATAATGTGCGCTTAACAAAGAGAATTTCACATCAGCCAGCAATAGGTTTGGTAGCACAGGGATGAATTTCTACACATTCTGCATACTTTAGGCTAAGGGTACTAAACTGGCAGACTCTGGCCTGCATCCATAGCAAAACACTATTTAATCAGAACCAATACTGAACCATCTCTCCATCCCCCCCAGCTCGATGTACCGCCCACCAGTCAGTGTAATCTACCAATGGGGATTCCCTAACCCACCCCCCCGGAAAATCTGATTGGGAGCAGCCGACCTTGGCATTGTGTCTCTAACGGAATTTGGACCTCAGGGAAAAATAATTGAATACCCCTGCCTTGGGCTCTGTGTCGTCAGGTTATAAGTGATGAGGCGAATCTGTCACTATTTACATTACTGATTCAAACAGGTTATATGGACAAGGTTGAACTACATTTGGGAAAAAGCCTATGAATCGTTGTCTTTGTTTAAGGATTTGAATGTAGTTTTGTGGTATAATGCTGTAGTATCATATTCACTCGTCTTCTGCAGTACCTTTGCCCCCCCCACCCCCCTGTCTTGTGGCATAATCTATCCACATCCATTCGCTGTATATTAATAAGCACAATGAAAACAATTGAACATTACAGTCCTGTTTGTTGTTTAATAAAACTTTCACTGAATATTTGCTTCTCATGCCTTATAGTGTATCCAGTAATCTTCAAGGATAGTGATGATTGCCATCAAGAAAAAAAAACTGAATTTAAGAGAAACACCATTGAGCGCTAATAGATCTCCATTTATCAAATAGAATAACTGAATTAGGTGCATGTTAGAACTGTGGTTGACTTGGCTTAACGATAAAGAAATATTCTGAGATATTTGTATGTGTATTTAAAAAATTCCTCGGCTCTTGTTTTTGACACAACAGCACACACAGATGGCTCTGCAGAAACACATCAGTGATAGGACACTTTGTTTCCTGAAGTCTGGGGCTACTGAAGAGCCATAATTTGACCCCCGACGCGTAACCATCTCACTCGTAAACACGCGGCTGCACGCCAAGTCTCCCGACTGCGAAAGAAAACCTTTTGAATCCTGAGATGCAGCTGAGTAATGCTTTATTTGATCTGCTCTCGTTTCATCTGAGTCGACACGAAAGCCACGCCGAAGGGCCTTTCAGACCAAAAGAAGATGAATGAGCTCCCCGAAACTCAGAATAAGCATTGAGACACCGCTCCGAGAATGGACGGTCTTTAGAAGCTGCTGTGAAGATCAAATTATGGACATGACATGTAGGAATAAGATGTTACCCTCTGCCCAAAGCGAACCTTTAATACGCGTGTGTAGCTTCGGATTAGCAACAGGCTGGGCTAAATAAACACAGGCTGAAATGGAACTTGCCAGTTACCGAAGGCAAAATGCTGCTCCAAAGAGTTCTGAATGCTACCCATCGGAAAGGAAAACTTTGTTCCCATGATCCCTCTGAACTGGTTGAAGAAGATGAAAACAAAATGGCCATCAACTGTTGCGGCAATGGGAAACCCTGTAGGCTAAGAACATCAAAGTCCCTTTCAGATAGTTTGTAGTCCCAGACGTTAAATAAACCCAACGTTTGATGCAGAACCAAGCACGAACATGGCATACAGACAACGGGCTATAAAGACATTCCTCCCCCCAGCATAAGGCAGTGTCCCGCACACCGTAGTGAGCGCCATCCTCAGCTTTGACGGTTAAAGTGCTTTACGTTCCTCAAAGTCCATCTGTGGCGCCCCTAGCTGCTGATCTTGGTGAGCATCTTGTTGATGGCCTGCTTGACGTGGGTGGTAGAGCTGCGGCGACGGGTCTTGCCCTGCACCATACGCCGTCGCCTCACCTCGCGGCACAACTCCAGGAAGGCCTCGCTGACGCAGCCCTCGCCCGTGCAGGCCGAGCACTCGTAGAAGGCACAAGCCAGCTCGGCCGCCAGCCGCTCGCCCTCCTCCGTGCTCACCTGCCGGGCATGCTCTAGGTCGGCCTTGTTAGCCACTAGGGCCAGGATGACGCTCTTGGGCTTCTTGACCTCATCTAGCAGGCCCTTGAGCGGTGGCACCTCCTCAAAGCTGCCCCTGTCGGTGATGTCATAGACAACGATGAAGCCGTCGCCCCAGCGCACGTGGCCCTCCCTCTGCAGCAAATCCTCCTTGGGATAGGGGATAACAAATTGTTAGCAGCTAGCCAATCAACATTTGCAATACCACCTGCTCCTAATTAGTGCTGACCAATAAAAATGAAGCTTACTGCTTGCTAATAAACATTGCAGTGTTATGACGAATTATATAATAATGTTATATAATAATAACTCAACAAAATGTAACAAATTTTCATCATATTATGCAATGTTGTTACATATAATACGTTGTCACAAACCATGTAACAACGCATTATGTAATAACACTACATTATGTAATAACTCAACAAAATGTTACAAATGTATAGATCATATTATAATGTTATATTGTAACATTATTATTATTTTCATCATCATCATTATGATTATTATCATTCAGTTTGTTACATTCTGTCAAGTAATTAAATAACCGACCTGTCCTGCTGTGTCTAAGATCTCCATGTTGACAACTTCATCATCAATGTTTGCTTGATGGCGATATGTTGACTCTGAGAAAATAAAAAGCATTGGCTGTTTAATGCAAGTCAACCAGTTCACTTGTGAATGATGTGAATGCTGTCTGTTTGTCAAATAGCTTAGTAACTTCATAACTGCCTTAAGGCAGCAAAATATCCCAAGAAATTAACGACTTGGCTCTGTATCTAAAGACTGACAGGTTGGACGCTGAAGGTGTGATGGACAGCTGTATATAAATCTGCTTCAGTTGACCTCTTATTAGACTTTTTAAAAACTCTTCATACTTTCCAAAATTCCAGACAACCCAAGTAAGTTTCTTCCAAGCTGAACTATTCTCAGAAGTAATATTAATTGTTTCTTTGGCTCGGATAGAAATATAAAACCTTACTGTCATGCACATTTATAGTATGCAATCTTGATAATTTCCAAAAATGTACTAATCACAACAGCATTAACTCTTGATTTACAGATTATGTCTTTTGACTTTATTGGGAGTAAAATTTAGCTCGATTACATTTTGAAACTACCCTTCCTCACTATCCTGAGTAAGCTGTCACAGGATGAGTATCTTTGATAAGTAGTTTTCCAAAGCCCTATCTGTTGAATATGTACTCATGCAAATTAATCCTGATGTAAACAGCCTGGCTGTTTATGGTAATTAATTTCTCGAGTGTTTTTATAACATCCCATGAAATGCCCCGCCCAGCCACTCACCCCTGTAAGAATCCCCAGGGGTCCCGCAAGTGATTACAAGTCGGGGATCCTTAAATATCTCCCGATCTCTGAACTGACGCACATTTACTGTACATGTCATCCATAGATTCCCCAAGTGGCCAGGAAGGAGATTTTCTGCATGTTTGTACAAGGCAGCACACTGATGTTTGCTAGCAGCCCTGCAGGGGAATTGATTTATTGAGCCCCCCTGCCCCACTTTTCATGGGATCAAGCTTGGGGAGGCAGCCCCCCCACCTAGAAAAGAGCTGCAGGTGAGGTCCCATTTGAGTGACCGACACCCCGCCCACGTTCTCACTGATCTACCCATATGCCAGGAGATATCCATATTTTTCCTAACACGGAATATTTCAGCCCTTATCAGTGTCATCGCCGTGCTTTGTGTTGACACCCTCTAGACATAGAAGAGGCTGCTTTTCAGGGGCAGAGTTCATTCATTTACACTGCTGGAAAATGGAAACCTGCCCAAGAGGCAGAATCTCACTGAAGTTGCTGATGTTGCAGTTGCAGACCTCACTGAAGTTCCCCATCAGGATGTAATAGCTCTGATTAATGTAATCAGTGACAAAATGTATGCTGGACTTTTCCTCTTATTGTACTCACTGCTCTGGTTTTATTGGCCAGATGTTCTGAGGAAGAGTGATTCCCAAATAAAATCTTTCTCTGGTAAGTGATCTTCTGCATTCCCCCTAATAAGAAGTACCTGATTCCACCATAACAATTCGGCCACTTAAACAAGTCACTCACATATGCACCATATAAAATGCCACCATTAAGCTCCACCTAGATGATTCCAAAAGAATCACTGTAGTAGGGAAACTCAATATTCTCCCCATTGCCATTGACGGCACCAAACATCTCTATATGAAGAACCATCTTGCTTGTTCCACACATTTCCAATACTGAAGAAGCAGACATTTTTTAGTGGGTGTCTGGCTTGATCTACTACTTCTGATATCATAAACGCTGAAGGTTGTGCGGAGGCAGGGCAAAAGGGCTTTGCTCCTCAAACCAAGGTATGAAACATCTTGTGGTACCTTTGCCCTCAACTTCAGCTGCTTCAGGTAGCATCCAGTTTAAAAGGTGATAAAACTGAATTTACAAGCCACTGCATCATCACTGGCTACCCTCTGCAGATCTGGATGTAACTTTGAAGACTTTTTAAGTGTGACGTGCTGCAGAATGCCGGGATCCACACTCGCGTTCCACGCTGGCTGTCTTGCATGGTTTGGCCACGCCTGGTTCTGGCAGGGACATATCCCTTTCAAAGTCCAAAAAGTCTCACTGATGTTCTGTAATGCTAAACTGTCTGCTGCTGGTGTCATAATAAAATAGCATTCATGCCATTTCAAATTGCAGACATGGTCTGCACTATGTCTCTCTTCGAAGGGACTTGGGAAGACGGGGGAAATAAGTGGAAGGTAAAGGAGTTCCAGTAGGTGTTGGATGATGAAAAAATGGATGGAAAGTGTATCAGTATCAGGACCAAAATGAGATATGAACCACAAATATGTATCATAAACATGAACTGGAATATACCCAAGGAGTTATATCGCATTTTATATCACACTTTTTCCAAACTGAAAGTTAGAGTTACCAAAAGTATTTCAGTGTCCTTATTGTGTTGACTTTGTATGTTTCAGCAGTTAAACTGACCTTGCTATCAAACTTCCGTTTGCGTGTCACAGAAATTTACTGTCAAATCTTCGATCTATATTAAATATGAAAGGCTGTATATCTCCCTCTCTGGCATAACACTGAAGGCACACAATTCATCCGACCTGCCAGTCTGCGTCTGTAATTAGGATGGAGTCACTCTAGCGATGTTGGCAGATAAAGTGAATGGGGATGTGTTTAGGCGAACAAAGGGGAGCGAGGCGGGGGGGTGGGGGCTATCAGGGCTCTCACTCCCACCACTGATATGCCCACTGGGAGGGGGACTACAATAGGGCCCCACATGCCATGTGCCAGTGTGTCTTACCAAGGGTGGGGTCATATTCCCAGATGAAACGCTTGGTCAGGAATCTCACTACCAGAGCTGGAGAGAGAGAGAGAGAGAGAGAGAGAGAGAGCGAGAGATCTGTCAATGAAGTCAGAGACATTGAGTGCACATTACAGTATAGTTGTTACCCAATTCCCCATGTTCACAGTGATAAACGTACTGTTAAGAAAGGTCACTTTTCTGTGTCTCTTTAGTGGAATCTGAATTCAAAACCTGTATAATAATAAGATTGTTATCTGTATAGTAGCTCGCATTCCATAATTCTTTCAGATGGACGCTGTAAGCTTAGCATTTCATAGATATTAAGGCCGTAACTGTAGCGGAAGCCTTTCACATCAGGACAATACCAGATGATGGTGGTGCTGTCACCTCCGACCTCCAGGGTGTGTGTGTGTGTGTGTGTGGGTGGTCCATTTTCCTGGTCCCCATATGGGGGTCTGTGATTGCAATGAAAACACTAAAAATGTTCTTGTATTTTGTTTGGTTACTTATGGTCTTGGTTAGGGCTGGGGTAGGAATTAAGGTTGTCATAGTTAGCGTTAGCATGTTTCCCATAGAAATGAATGTGCGGTCCCCAGAAAAATATGATTACACAACTCTGTGTGTGTGTGTGTGTGTGTGTGTGTGTGTGTGCATCACTAGGATTTCCTCTGAACATTCTGGCTTCCCCCTGCAGTTAAGCTAATCGCTTTACATTGCCCATGGTGTGTATGTGCCCTGAGATGGGCTTCATCCTTGTGCCTACGACTGCTTAAGCAAGGCTATGGACCCCCTCACAGGACTGACCAGGATAAGAGTTTAGAAGATGGATGGATGGTATCTGATGAACTAAACCCTTAACTTCACAAACAACAGTGGTTAGCATGCTGAGAAAATGCAGTAATTTTCCATAAACATATCCTTATATTTCCATATTTAGCATAATCAAAAAATGCAGATGAATTAACCATGTGATTACAAAACAGCAAGAAAAATAACAGGCAGCTTGATTTTGACTGAATCACATCCAGAGATTCGTGATACTGTGAGTATGGTAATATTTTCCATCCTTTGCTCAAAAGCCACTCGCCTTCTGATCTTGAAACATGCAACAAACACTTGATTATAAACCTGGCCATTTAAAGCTTATCCACTAGCAACATCACAGACAATCCTAGTAGACCGGAGTCACAGATACATTGCAAGTACCTGGTCTTCTGCAATCACTCTATACACCTCGTCTACTGTAAATCAAAGCCATGTTGTCCATTTTGTAATAAGATCAATGACAGCTGGATTCATTTCCACACAAAAAAATGAAGCATTAAAATTTTTATTAGCCTCTTCATCTAAAATGTCTACAGATCTAAAGCATTTGTGAAAAATCTGTTTTTTCTTGATGACAAACAGATTGTCGGGACGGGAGAGATTTCATCTGCAGCCTCGGCATGAGTCAAAGAGCTGTAACATACAGTTGCATTGCTTTGTAACTTAACCCAGCTAAGTTGTACAACTACATATAACCGATCTTTCTTCATCAGAAACACAACAAACTTACTTAATGCTCTCAATACAATTGGTCATAGGCAGAGTTGGGTAATTCCGGTCCAGAGAGTAAAAGTCCAGACCAAGATTTAGTTTCAACCAACCAGTAGAGTAGATAGAATCACAGTCACAGAGTACTGAACTGGTTGGTTGAACCTAAATCTTGGTCTGGACTTTTACTCTCAGGAGCTAAACTACTCACCACTGGTCATAAGTGTGCAGATGGTCTTGCTCCCTGACCTCACCCCAACCCCAAGATAGCCACACCCTCCCTGGGTTTTACAGTGTTAATCTCGCCATGGATAAATCTAGTTTTCCCTGACTAATAATGCAATTATTACAATCCAGGTAAAGTTGAGCCATATACTTCAACATGGACCCAGTACATTTTTGAAAGTTTGACAGTTTCTTGCAGACCTGTGGGTTTTTCCACATCTTCCCAAGAAACGCAGGCTTGTTCAGGACTAAGTCATCAGCCCACAGAGGGACAGCATCACTTCTTTAGTCTTCCATTAGCTTGTAAAACAAAAGGTCATGACAAATGGACAGCCGCATTCCTGGGAGGAGAGCTGTGTCAGCATGCATTATGCGTCCTACAGTCACATGGTCACGGTTTGCTGCTGTGTGCACCACTGATAGGCCATGAGTATTTTAATAGCTGCCTGTCTAGTGCCTGAATGACTCCTAATAGCCCTGAACAACCTGCTCCATGCTCAGAAGCTAACTGCTAACTGAGTCTAGCAAAGTCGCTTGACTACTGAAAGAGACAATGAGGTTGGGAAAATGCATTCCTTTTGAAATAGAAAGACCATTCATGTCCACTGTTTTTCTTTCTAGTAATTAGCCTCACTGAGAGGGGCACCATAAAGGGGGGAAGTTAAGATGATTCCAAAGGCCCCTGAGTGATAGGGGCCCTAAAAAAATTAGAAATATAATTGGATTGGTCTGGGTTGGGGGCCTAATATAATATGCTTTCATAGGACCCAAAATCTGAAGCTGCTCCCCAGCTCACTAAAGATTATTATTCTGGACGTTTGTCTCTAACAGATTTCATTTCACCCATTCACATCTCTCCAGACTTCATGGCTGTTATTAAGAGGCAAACAGACACATTGAATATGACGACTGCAACAGGTGAATGGGCCCATTAGGTCTTCAGGTAAACTGCACGCGAACGACTTGAGGCTTAAGGATTTGCTCGAGAAACAGCATCACTTCCACCGACGGCCCCCTCGCTCTCTGGAAGGTGCCAGATGACTTGTTTGGTAAAGATTTCTATAACCTACTGCATATTTTTGCATGTTTATTTAAGTTGTCCTTCAACAAACAAAGAGAAAAAAACAGAATATTCACACCAATTTAGTTAGTGTGCACATAAATAAAGCCAAGTCACGCAGGCGTAAATTGAGTACGAAATTACTCGCATCTCGTTAAACTAATAATGGACAACAAGTTTTCCTGGACACATCTGAAGTGACGGCTCATTGGAAAAGCAGTTTGTTTTTTTCATCTCCAGATGAAACTGTTTACTGTAAGCACTTCTTCCATGCCCAGGTGATCGCTGGAAGGGACTGCGAGCTCCCAGCGTGTTTTACACTCGCACGCATTGACACACGGCATCTTGCCACACGCCCCACAGCTGCCCGAGTCGGCAGCCTGCGTGCGTCAGGCTCCCATTGTAACCGTGGGCCAATTATCTTCTGGCAAAGCGGGAAAATGAAACGATCAGTTAATGGGAGCGAAATCTGTTCTCTGGGCCCGTCTGGTTCCATTGTGCCTGACGGGCAAACACGGAAAATAACCATTATGAACTGATTGAAAAAGACATTTTTTATGGTAATGAAAATGTGCGTTCAGTTCATGCCACACAAAGATATGTTAGGAGTGAGATAATTACATCGTAGAATGCAGCAGTATTGATATATTGACCAGGGGCCGTGATTAACTCTTTGCCACCTCCTAAGTATCACTGCACACTGCATAGGTTTCATATGTTCTGACATCTGACCACTGTGTTAATGTACTGCCTCTGTTCAGTGTTATTAAAAGTTTTGCAAATCTGCGGGAAACCTCTGGGTTTCTTTTCATAAAGTCTATGTTTTCATGTCGCCTCTTTCACTCCAGTACTACAAAATGGAGCCGTGAAAATTGCAACATTCATTCAGCTGCAGAGTCCATTCTGCCACAATCTAACGAAAGCCACAACCGGACTCAGTGTAAACATATGAGTCACTCACTTCCTCTGAGCTCTGGGGGTCAGATTTTCATGTTACAATATCTGCTTCTACTGAAAATCTTCCCAGACCCCCCATCCATCAGTAGACGTTCTTTTCCGCTGGGGTCAAATTACTGTTCCCTTGGCGACGAATATCCCATTAACTAAAACCAATTTGAGGAATATAAGCAATGAAACAAATGAATGGATGAATGGAAATGCAATTAAGACCAAACCGCAAATGCAGGAGACGCTCTAATCACAAACAGTCAGCTCATATTCACAGAGATCTGCCACAGTAAGATTTCTTTTATTTATTTCCAAATGTTCTTCCTGATTAGATACTGAGTGTATTTACTAACTGTTACTAATCAAACCAAGTGCAAGTATCCAGGGAACCTAACCAGCTGATATGGGTCAGCAGGATGCTGGTAGCACATACTGCTAATAAACAGGAGTCTTATCCTTCACATCTTGGTAATTAAGTAAATAAACGTACCAGACAGATCAATTTCCTTCCCTGCTCAAAAACCTCTAAAATAAGAAACCGTTAGTCTGCCACAAAGCCTCATCCATGTCATAATATTTATACAAGAGTTCTGGAAGCAGACGTGCGTGGTAAACACACCAGGAGACTCGGGAGTGCATGCGAAATCGCCGCTCCACTACAGCGCCAGCGTACAGCTTCAGTAAAGGCATCTCGCTCTTATGGAAGGGCAAAGATCACAGATAGCCTCCCCTGTAATTTTATCAAGTGCTCAAGCTCACAGTGTCTCCGCCATAGATACCAGTGCCTAGGTGCAGCATACTGGCAGTTATTTTGAGTGAAACCGATGCTCAAATATGTCTTCCTAGAGACAGGTAGCCCAAGCTCCACAGATAACCTTGGGAGATTGGCCTTTTGTCTGATTGGGTGCTATTTTTAACATTCTTCGAGTGAGCTCTCGGCCAATTCTGTGACTTCACCTTCCTGTGATTGCGAAGTAATTAACATATCAATCCACTGCTGAGATAATATAATTGCTGAGATTTGGGCACTGTGCTGAGTGCATAGAGCTTGGCTATACAGTGCGTAGATCACAGTGCTGGAAGCTGAAATCCCCCTTACTTTACATCTGGGGTATCAGAGCAGACTTTACAGCCCCGTAGAGGTTTTTAAAAGCTGCTCGGTACAGTATCATATGGGATTACAGCACAAGGCATGTGATCACTGCTGGCTCCATATTGTGGATATTGGATGCAGTTTTGAGCAGTAACTGTAAAATTTACTTCGGGTTGGATGGAGAACAGAAGCAACAGAACATAGGGACGGGAGGACGGAACAGCAGGAAGGAACGGGAGCGAAAGACAGTGGATTTGGCATCAGGTGGGGCAAACAAACATAAAGAGAAACTTTTGGGAAAACAAGGACTGAAAGAAAATAATGCAAAGTCCTATGGTCACCTGACTCATTCCCCCAACCCCCCCCCCCCCCCCCCCCCCCCCCCTCACAATAACAGCAAAAACTTTTTGGCTGGGTTAAGGGGAGGAAAGTATGCATCAAACTACAAACGTTCTGCTTTACAGTATTTTTCCTGTCTGTTCTTTATTAAAGAAACCATCAAAAAGTCTGACATGTAAAGCAGTAATACAGGCTTGATGTATTATGTATATTGCGTGATGGGAAATGGGGAAAAAAACACAATCCACTTAACCGCTCAATTCTTTCTTTTGTTGTTGTATGCAAAGGATTGATGTAACATCTGTTTTCTGTATGTCTCCGTACCTCACAGCAACCCACAGATAAAGATCATTTTCCATGAAGATGAGGAATGGCGGAGTGGCTGAGATGTATTTCCGCGAGTCTCCCCTAAGGAAAGACCACAGCTGCCCTGTTTCTTCAGACGGCCACCTTGTATCAATGTGAAACAACAACATCAGGACAAGCCCAGTCCACCTGGCCCCTCTAGGTGTTATAGATCTAGGATACCTTTCCGTGTATAATATCACACCTTTCTAAAGGACCACGTCTCATTCACCTGGCTTTAGGGCAGCCTTGGGTTTCTGATATGACACAGAATACTGTGATGCGATAACATGGACTATGTGTAATTAATCTTTAACTAAATTGTAATGAAACTTTGTATAATTAATCCCTGCATGAGTGTTACCTCTCTGTTGCATAAGAATGTTATTTAGGACATACGTTTCTGCAGTGACAATCATAGAATCGCTCTCTAAATCTTCCCATAAAGATTCTTTCAAAATGTATCACGTACACTAATATTGAATGGGGTGACTTTGTAGACTCATATAAAGGAGGTAATGTCATGGTTTGGCTATATGAAAAAACACCCCAGGTCTATAAAAAGCAAGCGTCGGATGCATGGTATCGGAAACTGCTGCCTGCATAAAAATCAGCTGTTATATTTAATTCATTATATGAAAAAAACTGTGAAGCTCAGCAGAACAGAAAAAAACAACAGGATCCATTTATTTAGGAATTGCATTAATACTGAAAAGTACATGAAATTCAAGCAACTAGAGCGATCATTGAATATTAGTTTTGTGAGTATTAGATGGACAGTCAGTGTAGAAAACCATTTTTCACTAAACCAGATTGAGAGATTCTGGAAAGTTCCCTCTCAATGGACATCAACCAGAGCATTTACTACAAACCGCTGAAAAAACAAATGAAAGCATATTTTTAAAAAACGTATATGTATCATTACATACTGGGAGACGCCCAGTTCTTTCAAAGGCAAAGAAAGGTCATTAAAAGACAAATGAAAACTCATCTGGGGAAGACCGACCTGAGATGGTTAAGGGAGGGTGAGCACGAAAACGTCTACACCAAAACAGAACGGACTCCATCGCTCGGATGTGAAAGCTCTTTAAGGAAATATAGTAAAAGGCGAAAGAAATTAATGCAAATACGGTGCATAAAACCAGGCAGCCTTTGATTTTTAAATTCTCCTATAAGGTGGATAATGGACGGATCTTCCATCGTTCTTCTTCAATAAAGCCTGTAACTGGGGTGATTCTATAATTTTTGAAGGTGAGGGGGAGCATAAGAGGGACCATAATTCATACAGAAGGACCAACCAATTATATGTCTTGAATTGGTAACAGGAGAGGAGGCACTGCGTTGACCAATCAGCATTCAGCTAGGGCTAGTGTCCCTGTGGCCCCACCCCTGCATGCACCCCTGCCCTGTTGGGTATCCCCAGTCAGCTGGGGTGCTAATGTCCCTTTCTACACCCTCTCTACATGTGGTGTATTTTGCAGTTTTTCCAGTCCACCCCCCCCCCTTTTGCAAATCAGTTCCATAATTTTTATCACATGATCCGGGTTAAATTAAGGTGGTCTTTAACAGCTTAAATATTATTCATTTTACAGATTCATCGACTGACCACCTCAGAAACAGCTAAACCAGTACAGGGACACATGGACTTGGACCCGATCCTAGTGAGCATATGGCAGCAGGCAGGGGCACCGCCCGGCACAGGATGCCAGCTCACTGCAGGGCACACAATATTTAGAGATGCCAACTCACTGACTCGCATGCCTTTGGACTACAGGAAGACAGCAGTCTGACCAGAGGAGACACAAGAAGACTCCACAGATGGGGCAGCATCTGAATCTCCTTTGATGCCACAATGGAGTCTTCCCAGAAACGTCATTAAAAAGAATAATTCAAGCAGCACCTTTGAAAGTATCCGATGGGATGCCAATAGAATAGAATAGAATAGAATAGAATGTGTTTATTGCCACATAACCTGGTTGGAAACTGTGTTTGCTACAATTCTGCTACATGTTCATACAATGGCACGCTTTGAGAAGGATGTGTCATAGTGATGTATCATGCCATTCGTTGTACGTAAGGTGATATGAACATACACGTTCAATAAAGACAAACACTCGAGTAGCAGAGCTATCTTGCCAGTTTGATCTGCTGAGGATCACACGACGTCTGAGATGCAGCGACACCACAAGATCCAGCAGTCAGTTCTGGTGCCCACTGTAGTGGCTTTATGTTCTGTCCCCCTGAGATGCCTTAAACTCAGCTTCCAAGGTAAAGCACAAACAAAAATGTGCTGAAAGTCTGTTGATCCATTGAAGGGTACGCAGCCATCTTCTAAAGATCTTATCTAAGAATTCTGGGAACAATCACCAAGCAAACACCTAGAATGGCCGATAATGTTGTTTGAGTCAAAGCCCACACCCGAATGATTCAGTGTGGACACGGGAGGGGGCGTGTCTCTTTCCAGACATGGGGGGCATGTCTCTTTCCATCTCTGTTTATGCCAGAGCATCTGTCCCCAGTTTGACTGAATTAGTAACACAAGGATTTATAAACGACATTGGGACTGTAAATAATGCCAAGTGGTGAACATAACTGCGACTTTGTTCCAAACCATACAATGCTGTTCTCATTTCTTCTGTGTGGTGATGTAGTCTTTCATGTCTGCTGTCCTCATTCCAGTGTTTTTCACGACCTCTCCAGGACAAGCTAGCCCGCTCCATCAGCGGTACTCAGCAAAATGAACATTATTGGAAAAGCAGTAACTGACGTCCTTTACAGCCATAATAACATTATAAACATTTGCCAGGGCCCTGGTTTCCTCATTCTCATGTGCCAAAATCTCTCCTCCCATCCATCCTAATTCCTAAATCCAGCCAACCAACCAGAAAAGCGGTCAAAGCTCTTAAAGTAAAAAAAAAATGGACAGGGCAGCAAATCAGTGAGGCAGCTCGTAGAGAGGACAAAAAAAAAACAAAAGGAGAATTTAATTCTCAACTGGACAATTTCCTGCAGAAAACAAGATATCAGCTCTTCCTGTTGTCAGCCAATATCCCGGCAGCTGTGTGGTCTGTGCCGCATATTTGTGGTCACTGATAAATGGTCATTGTCTTAACAAGCATGGAATGGGAGACGGATGGTACAATGTCTCATTTCCACACTAAATATCACACCTAGTTTGTGCTTAGTTTACATTTTTCTAATGGCAAAAAATTTGATATATTAGAAAAAACACACACAAACTGAACAGCGGTGATCACTGATAAACAATCAAGTGTGTGTGTGTCCCTCGCGGGCTGCCTCCTGGGTTGGGCGGGTGGTTGTCTCAAGGACGCGTGGCTATGGGCCTCTGTGCCCGGGGGGTGGGGGGGGGGTGCTGTCGCATCCCCTGACAGCATCAAATGCCAGCACATCCAATGACAAATCAGTTCACACCTACACTTGCACATACAAGAATGGTT
>JAODJW010000062.1:27682258-27712077 GCA_026777045.1 Hyperopisus bebe
CCATCAGTTTGACAACACAGGCGCTGCAAATACGGAAACGCGCTGCAAATTCTCACAACACAACCAAACACAGAAACACGCAGCAAACACAGAAACGCGCAGCAAACATACGAACGCGCTGCAAACACAGAAACGCGCTGCAAATAGCAGGGACCACAATGGAAATGTTTCAGGGGGACCTCAAAAAGTGACGAACCCATCTGGGACTGTAGGATTCAATAGATTTAAAAGGAAAATATAGTTTGCATGGTAAATTGAGGGAATGATTCTGATGGAGACGTTTTCTTAATTTGTTGTGTTTTTTTTCCATTTGCATGTGTTTTCTGAAGTTGCAGCGCGTTGAGCTCTCTCAGCCACCGTACAGCTGACTTTATTGCTGCATATTGAGTTCTACTAATGATCCAGTCATTGGCTGTTGAGTATTTGCTGATTTAAATTCAAACTGTGACTTTTTTTTATTGCCCGGGTAGTTGTATTAGCTTAAGTTTGAAAAAAAAGAAAACTAGTACTAGTTCATGGAATCCAGATGTCACCCCCCCTTCCCCCATCAATATCACTATAATCGCTTTGCGTCAATTCTGGGGTCACATGTTTCCATAACAGCAATATCTGCCCTGTTTCATATGAAAGAGACAAGCTGGTTCTGTTCAGTGATGTTTTCTGCTAAATGGGCGCTGTCCCTTCAGGTGGTAAATACCAAAAGGTTCACAAAGAACAGCAACAAATTCTGGGTAGCATGCAGTAAGAGATCTAGGTAAACATAGATTGCATAAGGCCGTACTGGAAAAAGTATCTGGATCCGGAGAAGAGATTCAGGGGCTGCAGCTGGTTTGTCGCATGAGTAATGGACTGCAAGGCTGTGACTTAATGTTGGGGAAAGTCTTTACCTGCTGTCAGCTCAGTGCTGAGCTCCAAAGAGATGCTGACAATGCCAGGAACAGTCAGGGAGCGTGAGCCGGTGTTGAAGATGCCGGACAGCATAGTGAATTCCTCCGGCTTCGCTGTCTGTGAAAGTGAAGCACTGCTTCTTTCACAGGGACAACAGCATCCTTGTTGTGAGCACAATGCACAAAGACGCATTTCTGAACGGACAAGATAAGAAGCCACAAATCATCCTGGAATACAATCCCACCAAATTATGCTAAATTACCTGATATTAAATAGAGTATTTGAAATAAGTATTCTCTTGTTTTGTTCTAAGATAATGGCCAGGTTGATCAAATTATGGCGTATTGTTTGATTATTTGACTTGTGTTTTTTCCCAAAATGCTATAAAGTTTAAATATTTGTAATACATTCATCTTGTATCATGCAGATTTGATACATTATCCGCGATGGTCAAACAAGAAACAAGAAGTTACATTTAGTCAGGCGGCTCTATTTTAAGACTGTAATTTTAAAGTTTACCACTGGAGGGCGCCCCAAAATCCGACTTGTTTATGTAGCTCTGTCTGGTATTACTGTGACATCTTCAGTTAAAACACCTGTTCATAAAAACCTATTCATCAAAAATCTTAGATATAATTTTTTTAATAGTAGGCTATAATATGCAGTGAAGCAAACCTAGCGCCTATTAATCACAGTACAGTAGAAATTCTTTACAGCTTTAAGTTACCATTAATCCACTGGAGGGTAGCATAGACTCAAACACTAACTCGACCTCCAGCCAGCTTCCATAGCTGATTACCTATTACATTGATCTTGGAGCCGATTCCAGGTAGTGCAATGCACAAAGGAGAGGATAACCTGGACAGGATTCCAATCCATCACAGTTAAACAAGAAACCTACGCTGGAATATACACTGCAACTACATTTTTCCAAAAACCTCTCGATGCACGCCAATATCAGCAGTACGAATCAGAGATTTAGCATACAATTTCTCTTGATTTCGTAATTTTTAAAAAAACTATACTAAAGTATAAACACTTTTTGTTGCTTGTTTTATAATTTATTACGAGTTTCACTGGAAAACAGTACTACGCTTGCAGGACAGCTGCAGTAACACATTTAAACTGCCAAGGACTGAAATACATCCAGCAACAGTGGGGCCAAACTCCACTGGCACGGGAAAAATGTCACAGGCAGAAGAAAAAGCGGAAAGCTACGGGAAGTTGAGTAAATTTAATACGACGGCTAATTAAACGTTGATAGAGCTCTGGTGTATGTGGTCGCATTTAGCCTGCTCACCTACTTCTCGTGATTTTCCTGTTTCCGTTCAAAATGCACGGGCATGCCGTAGAGGTGAATGTGTGACCAAATCTATGACACCTCAACTTTTTTTTTAAACTAAGGATGTTTAACAACGTTTATTAATATTTGAGTTAGTTTGTAAGTCAGATAGTTTGTGTGATCCAATATTATCATGAAAAAACAAACCTATACGTTTTGTGTAACTATCGAAACAGGCTACAAAATATGTATGAAAGCATCAAAAAAGTATTTTAATTTTGTCCTTTTTTTGTTATTATCAGGATTTGGAAGAGAAAAAACGTAATTTTCCCACACAAGCAAATTATTATTATTATTATTACTATTATTATTGTTGTTGTTCTTGTTATGACTGCCACAAATTGTTACATAGGTTGGTAACAATAATTGTTATGGCCACAGTAACAGCCTGTTAAGTGTCCATGCATAAAGAAACAATACTTACGGTATTTGCCAAGAATTTAAATTTTGCAGTTGACCTCTTATGTGAAGGTTCTGTTTGAATAATCGATCTTGTTAATAACGTTAGGTAAAACAATTCAAAAGTTCATGTAAAACAACTTTTTAACATTATTAAAGCATCGTTTGTCAGACATTAATCTGGCAAATGCCGGGCAAGAGACCCTGTATTACAGACAGTAACTCACAATGCGGGACAATTTCATGCACGGGGGTATTGCGATATTATGCATGTGTACATGAAAATTTTAGGGAATGTTTTATTTAAATAAAGGATCAGGTATAAAAGCAACAGAGTTTCTTTGCCGAAAGTCAGACGAAGCAAATGCACACAGATGAACCCCCTCCCCAGCCTCGCCCTACCCCCACTAGCATGTGCCCGCGCGCTTATGGCTGGTGTTTTTTGTTGGAGCTGCCATGGGGGATTAGGGCGGGGCGTCGGAGGAGGAGAGCGCTGCCTTTCTCTGTGTCAGTCTTGTCCCGAAAGTGATGGGGGGGGTGTCATCTCCGCGTCCATCACGCCGACGCCTCTCGGATGCTTGGGTCGCGCCGGATCGCGTATTATTCCGGGCCGAGTGAGAGAATCGGATCGGACTGACGCCGGACGCGGCCCCCATTGCGGCGTATCGCGAAATCGGCACCATTGTGCGCCTGGGGTCGGCGGAGAGGCTGCGCTGCCGGCGGCTCCATGCTGCAGAAAATTCGCCATTGTTTTGATGAATAGGACGACCCAGCAAGACTGAAATCAGAAATTGCCCACCCCCTCCCCTTTTTCAAACACATCGGCAAGGAGATAAGCAGTTCAATGTTTTCTCACACGGTATTTCTGCTTTGTATCCAGGTAAGATGGGGTCGTATTTTGGGTGTGCATGCTCATTTAATCTCTGTCTTTTCAAGTCCGAGCTCCCCGAGTTCATTAAGAAATTTTCGAAGCGGTGAAATCCGCTTTAAAGCATTATTCCCGTGTAATGTAACCCATCTGCGGTATTTCTTCTGACAAAATAGGTCATTCGGCGTGGTTCCCGTAATGTCTCTGTGATGATATTGAGGTCTGCTTTCACCGATCTATCGAATATATCCGGTTATTATTACTATTGCATACAGAGGTGTAAATGTAAAAGTGTAGTGATGCACATAGCATTATTATTATCAAACATTGTTTCTGTTACTTTGTCCGCGGGTATCTTCAGTAGTACCTGGAGGTCCTTGCAAGCCGTCGATGGAGACCCTTTTTCCGCAAAGGAAACAATAAACCTTTTAAACGCCACATATAACAGTCTGTTAATTGGTTTCTGTTTGTGGACTTGTGTGCTGCATAGATCTTAGAAGAAGAAGGTACTACAACTATTTTAAAAGCTTGATTTCACCTTCCTTACAGTTTTATCCAGCGTTACCAACTATTAGTGTATTAATATGGTGCATGTAATTCCATGTGTATATTATCGTAATAATGGAATTTTTAAGAATCTGTTTCTTCTGATCACTATCCAAAGGTTTCACTGAAACTTAAACACGCGGATCTCTGATATACATGATGCAGGTCACCAAAACCATTTTTAATTAAATGTCCATCATTAAAATGTCATACTTTTAAAATGGTAACATGATGATTTAATATGATTAAAAAATGGTATTTACCCACTGAATTGGCCAAGAAAAATTATGCTGACGGACTGAAGGTGGCGTCCGATTCCCTGGGTCTCTTAAATTACAGTAGAACCCTAACTCTGCATTGAGAGGTGCTATAGCTTTGATTGTTAGCCGTTGCTCTGACATTACAGTGCTTTAGACCTTAGTCCTAAGGTGCAATACTGCTTAGTTCAAAGCAAAGATATATAATACACATAAAACGAACTTCAGCATGCATTCGGCGTTCAAAGAAATCAGAGGTATACCGTGTATGTGTGTGTGTCTGTATCCACTGCCCTTATTGTAATGATAAAGCAGATCTGTGTCTGTAAGTCTATAAGCACTAATTATCAGTATAGCAAGCAGGACTAGAACGTTTATTGAAAGCGGGAACCCAAGGCTGAGCCTGTACCATGAGCTAGCGCCTCCACTACCATGAAACGTATCTCCCCATTTCTCTGCTTTTTATCTAAACTGGTCCCGCGCTAGTTTCTGTCTATGCCTTTGAGTTTCTCAGTTAACAGTGATATTGAAGTAGCACTCCGGATTTGACTTGTGAGGTCACACGATGTGTGTAGATCAGGTCCTTTGGTTGAGATTAATGCTATTTAGTTCTACAATCCTTTTGAATCTGAATGCAGCAAAGGTGTGATGATCATTTAGGGGGCATAATGCTGCTTTGTACAGAAGTGCCAGCATATCTTTGAATTGATATCCGTATAATTGAATGGGAATCCAAGAGTTTTGTTTGCCTTTGACCAAGTCATCACAGTGTTATGAAGGACTTTGATGTATAGATGCGCATTTCTGGACCAATAAAGTTGCCACTTTTGTCCTCTAAAAGTTTCCTGAGTAAATTCGTAACACGCTTTACCTTTGTTGAATGTAATTTGCCAGATGTGCACAAACTACATACATTTTGCAGGAACATCGATATAGACTTAAGTCTGATGCCAGCAGATATTACTCTGTCTCAGGAAATATAGATACTAATGGCCAATATCATTGGATCAATATCTTGGGAGCTGCTAACAGTCTGCAGAACCTGACTAGACGGACATTTAAAACCCTAAAATATTCAGATAAAATGGAAATATATCTGTGTGTAGATGTGCCATGTGACCGTATCCCATCCAGGACATCCATTGCCTTGTCTCCACTTCCTGACTGTGACCTTGTACTGGATAAGCAGTTAGGAAGATGGATGGATGTCCAATTGGTCACTCTTCCTGCTTCCCCAGTTGCGGCTGGTACTTCCATGCGAGATGGTTCTGAAAGAGCACAATCCGGAGATGAGACATCTGCTGGGACCACACGCACAGCCCAGCTCTCTGTGTGCGGTAAAGCTTTGCAAAACCCATTTTGGGTGCCTCTGGATTTATGATGATTATCCAGTGCAGTGAACTCCATTATTCTGCTGATGAGGCTTCTACCTCTTCATCATCGAAATGCTTTGCACATCCCATTGTGCTCCTCTCCAAGGTGGCGTTCGATTTTTGGGTTTTGCTTTTTTGCAGATCTGTTTTTTTTTTCTAGGCTATTTTTAGAAACGTGTGGTGGTGAGGCACCTTGAGATGATTGATCTGTTTTTTTGGGTTTAAATAAATTTGCCCGTTCCTTTGGGAACACACAGATGGCATCTCACCACCTTCTGAAATCTCCCCACCGCTGGTGTTTTGGGCAGTTGATCAGTCAGCAATGCGACTAATGGTAGGTCCTCTGGCTGGCGTGTCATTCATCCTCCTCCTGCCTTGACCTCTGTTACTTTGGACTACCTAAGCTTAACTGTGACTAAGTAGCATCTTACGTGACCAATTTTCAAATCAGACGTGTGCTGGCAGTAAGATCAATACAAAGTATAGGCTGATGATTCTGTTGAGTCTTTGGATCAGGCTCTTGTCCAGGAATATTTTGTGGGGGGCCGTCAACCCTACTGATAGGTCTCTCTAGACTTCGCCAACCGGGGGGGGGGGGCGGGGTGTCCCTCTTTATTTAGCAGACATAGGGAAGTCTCTCTCGGTAGATTATGCAGCCTGGGGGGTATTCCCCTTTGTAGATTTTGCTGACTGGGTGACTAGCAAATCTCAAGGGGGGGCTGAAAGTCAGTTTTATCATACCTGCCTATGTACCTAATAGGTAACAAAAAATATTGGGGGAGGCAGGATCCAACCCGTTATTTTACTACGTGGCTTCGTGCCTGATTTGGATTGTAATTAGTCACGTCCTGTATCTCACAGCTCAGAATGTGCTGTAATTTAAACACCGTCTTCCCTCTGGGTTCTTGTGAGCTCCTGTTCCTGAGGCCGTTCCTGTTCCTGAGGCCGCTCCTGTTCCTGAGGCCGCTCCTGTTCCTGAGGCCGCTCCTGTTCCGACACTGATGTGATCTTCTGGATCTGTTATTCCAGTCATGGAAGCTGCCTCAGTAGGCTGGTCACTTACCCTGCATGGTATAAGGCAGCCGTGCTCCGTCTGCCTTGTCGGGGATCATTATTTCTCCCAGTGCCTGACAGTCCTTGGCGAGGCTGGGAGCCATTGGGATGCAGTGGGGGCCAAGCAGGCGGAGGGAGAGCT
Source organism: Hyperopisus bebe (assembly GCA_026777045.1). Taxonomy (NCBI): domain Eukaryota; kingdom Metazoa; phylum Chordata; class Actinopteri; order Osteoglossiformes; family Mormyridae; genus Hyperopisus; species Hyperopisus bebe. The sequence continues at coordinate 27,689,127 of JAODJW010000062.1, forward strand.
GCCAGACCCTACCACTGTGTGTGTGTTTTTTTTCTTTTTTAACACTGTGTTGTACTCGATCTCGCTTCATGCCAAATTTGGCAGGACGGCAAAATGAGGGTTCAGTAGATGGGCGAATGTGGGTTACGGAGAAGGTCAGCTTGGTTGACCAGTGCACTCTCCCAGGAGCCTTTGCACGGAAGAAAAGGATGGACAGCAGGGTAATGGAGATGCTGCAGGACCATACTAAGGGCTAACTTTCCTCAAGGCTCATCTTTGTAACCATGACAATACAATCTAACTTGGCGTTCCTTCGAAAGCTTTGATAGTTAAAGCTTGCACTTAGACTTGTTCCAGGTTCAGTATGGGATCTGTGGAGGTTTGACCCCAAAATGTTACGAGCTACAGTGTTAGATGATCCAGTGGTATGAGCTGGATGGAGGTAAGAGAGTGTGGCTGAAAGCAGCATTTTTGTCAGATTTAGTGACATGAGTCTGGGATAAAGCCGGTTAAATCTGATAGCATTATAGGCAAATCAACACAGAAAAGTGAGAGCTAAGCATGTTTTGAGATGGCATGTTGTTTCAGGGGTTTGCTGACAGTACTGCTTAAAATGTACATATTTATGCATACATTTTTGCCCACTGACTCCCCCCCCCACCAAAAAAACTAGCTAGTTTTTATTTTATACATAAATTTTTGAACAGCCTCACATCACATGCTAATTTATTTGAACAAAAAGACAAAAAAACAAAGCCCCTGCTTCCTCTAAAAACAAAAGTCACATGCAGTGACTTCAGAATGTTCTCAATGACAGGCAAACGTCTCTGGGGCCGTCCGTATTCCTTACCCCCGCCTACAGTCCCACATCATTTTTGCTGGGCTCTGCCTCGGTCGCCTAGGCGATGCCCTGTAAACACCCCGTTGCCCCCACCAGTGATTCGACGAGCGCTTGGTTGCTAACTAACTTGAATGATGCCGCAAAATTGCACTTTTGGATGGTCTGCAATCAGTCTTTATTCCTTCCTGCAAGAGCCACATTTAAGAAGTAAATCGTTACAGTTCACACACACACACAGACACACACACACACACAGGAGGGGGGGGGGGCTCTTTCATCCAGCAGTCCAGTGTTGAATAAGAACTTTTATTACTTGGGGGTTTTGCTTTTGTCTGTTTACCCTGAAAGGGGCTAGGGGTAGATGCAGAAATCTGCTCTGTGTTGGCACGTCAATGCGAGACTCTGACTGGGATGTGGGACTTCATCCTAGCTTTTAGAAAGGGTGTTCAGAATTTAATACTTTGCATTAAAATGAAAATTCAGTTTAAATGAATGGAACACTACCTCTTCAGTATTTATTTGGAATAAAATTGAACCGCATTAGATGTTCAGTGCGCAGTATTCTAGCCTTTCTGGTTGATCATGTTGTAATGTCACTAGGTTACAAATCTGTGGTTAACATAGTAATATTTGTGTAAGATGTACCTGCATATTCCTTTAGGAAAGGCAGCCTGAAAATGTCATCGGTGTGATGAATGCGTATGACCCACGGAAGCTCCAGCAGCAGATTTTTGGGCTAATTTAGTCATTATCAATTCTGCTTGAGACCCACTCGACTGCAGTATCCTCTCCATGTAGCCTGACGCGCGATGTTTACCCCTCCAGAACACTGCTTTCCGTATCAGCTGCTGTCTGTTTAGCACACAGGTCCCAAAATAACATGAAATGACATCATAAATTTGTAAAGGCTGCTGATTGGATGACTGATGCATTTTTTTTCCTGGGAAAGGGTGATGTGCAGATGTTTGGAAAACATGTCTGAGTTCCGGGAGGGATTCTGTCAGTGCCTAGCTGTGCCATTGTGATCAGGTGTGCAGGTTTTTGTTGTTTTGCGTTTAAATAGACGGAGGTGTTCTGTGTGTGTCATTTTCTGATGGGACGGTTTGTGGGGAAATGTCTTTGCGAAAGCGATTTGCTCCTGATAACAGATGTCGCCTTTTTACATATGTTTTTTAAAATAAAAAAAATACAAAACCTTGTTTATCATTAGCTTTGATTTGCTCCTCAATGGTTTTTTTGTGTATCAATGATTTATTGCATTAAAATGGGAATGAAAGGATGGTCCAGATAGAGAGAAGCCATCTAAATCAGGTTTCCCTGAAAGGTGACTGATGCAATCGCTAGAGTGTATTTATATTTTTTTATCTTTTATCTTAAATCCTGTCTTGCATGTCATCTAGGTGGTGCAAAATTCCCTCCCAGACAGTCTAAAGTTCAACTAAATATTATGAGTTCTTAGTTATGTACGAGTATGTGTGTGTGTGTGTGTGTGTGTGTGTGTGTGTGTGTGTGTGTGTGTATTACACTGTGGAGACCAAATGCCCCTCCAGTGTGATAAAAACCTGTTATTTTGTCCTTGCGGGGACATTTTTTCAGTCACCACGAGGGAAAACTACATTTTATAAATATCTGTAACTGCAATCAATACACTAAAATAGGCAAAAGTGTTGTGTTTTGTTTGGTCACTTATGGTTAAGGTTAGGGCTGGGTAGGGGTTAAGGTCGTAATAGTTGGAATTAGGGTTTTCCCCATGGAAATGAAGGGGGAGTCCTCACAAAGATATAGGTTGCTTATGTGTATGTGGTCGTGTGTGTGTGCTGGGGTGGACAGCGATCCTTTCAAGGGCGTTTCCCCTGCTGTGTGCCCTGTGTTTTCTGCTTATGCACTACCGTTGCAGTTCATAAATTTGTATATTAATTAGAATCTCGGCTTCTTGATTGTGCTTGAAGAATATCTTGTGAATAATATCAATAAGATTGCTCCTGGGTAGGTTTTTGTTAGAGGATATAAAATCACTGATAACTAATATCTTTCATGCCTGTTCTATTTTTATTTTCAGGATAATTGTTGGGAATCTGATAAAATCTCGACCTCACAATTTAGTGCATGGGGGACAAAAGTCTCATTCTGAATTAAAATGGACACTTATCTCTCCCTACTCATTCTTGCTGATTAAATATTGGCTTGCATGCATCTAGGCAGGTGTGACTAATCTTCTGCATAGGAAGAGAGAGGGTATTTTGGATGGTTCTAGGGTTAAACCCAAGCTGAAAACTCTCATAGCACTTCTTTTGTGAAATCATAACTTCTTGAGTCCAGTTTCCAAGGTTTGTTACATTAAAAATTCAGCCAATATTCATTATAATGTGATATAATATGATAGTGCTGTCTTTTTCCATGGAAATCCAACACCATCTGAAGAGGAACCGTATGACACCGAGATCCGTATGACGGAAATATAACCTTGAAGGACGCCACTTTGATCCACTTACCGGAATCTTCCTCCTCTTTGACTGTGTGGTTACAGTTTTGTATGACAAAAATTTGTTGCTCACTGTGTTTAAAGAATTACAGACCCTTTCCCCCATTTAATACAATGGTATAATTTGTTAGCTAAACTAGCAGAGAATTTTCTTTTTATTCTTAAGGCAAATTTATATAGTAGTGTAGTATAGGATAAATTACTCAGGCATTTCAAACATATTAATCAGAGGCTCCAAGCTATGAGTCATGACACTATTTTAGAACTTAAAGACCTCAGTCTCTGTTCAGCTTTACTGAACACCTGTTCGGTGGGTTACTGATGTTATCAGTTTTATTAAAAGCATTGATTAAAATCTGTTATAAAAATGAAGCACTGAGGTTATATAGCAAGATTTGTAACCTGGAAATAAAGACCAGATCTGCTGTTGTACCACTAAACAGGATTAAGAAGAATGACTCTTTTGCAGTAAGTGGGTGAAATTCCTTTTGGAAAGCTGCCTTATTTAAACAGCATTAATGTTTACGAGGCACTTTAATGCTCATTATGTTTCTCTTTATTGCAGAATTCCTTGTTGCACAATTGTAAGAGAATTTCCAATAGATTGCTTTAAAATCTACCAGCAGGAACTAAAACAAACCAGTTGCTGTGGCAACTATCTGGTGGCCTTCTCATTTCCGCAAAGGTAGCTACCAGCCGTCAGTTTCTGTGATGATCCCTTTGTAATGATTGTACACTGGGAAGCCTTTTCTCTGTTCAGGTTCCCTGTACTGCCTCTGTGCTCTCGCTGTGATTGATCGCTGGGTTTTGAAAATGTTCCGCTGAGGAGCCGTGGGAGGTCGATGCAGGGAGCACAGCACCGGTACTGCCACGGGAGATTGGCGATCGCTGCTGTTGGCCGCGCTGGCACCAGCCTCAAAAGCGGGTCTGGAGGCCGTGCCTGTAATCGGAGGGTCGGCGGTTCAAATCCCAAGGTTGGGCAGACTGATGCCACCGTTAAGCCCCTGAGTGAGACCCTTAACCCCCAGCTGCTCCAGGAACAGGATAAAAGATTATGCTAAATAAAGAGAGTGAATGAATGGTCACTGCCTCCGGGTATCGTCATGTTCCCCGGTACAGAGGGACCTCTCTTGAGTGTCCACTGTGTTCAGGTGGCCCCCAGCTTGCTCGTACATCCGGCCCCGACTTCCTGTCGTGGTAGAAGAACGAGCAAGTCCTCGTGATAATGTCCGGAGCTGCGGGGGGAGGGGGGGCGATGTCCCGCCCAGCCGGAGCCTGATCCTGACCTCGTGTCCGGCCCTCGGTGATGTACCCCCCGGCCCTCTGTCCCAAACGGGGCCCAGCGTACGGCATGCAGATCAGCCGCCCTCGGATGATGCTGAAGGTCACCGTCATCTTCTGGGACAAGCAGTTTTTCCTTCAGAGGGGAATTCGAGCCTCACCGACTCATCCGAGTTGAGGGTAGGGGGCTGTTTGTGTAAAGGCATAGCCCCCGAAGCATGCTGGAAATTCAGAAATGCCTGTAAAACGGCAGCCGAGGGTCTCGCATTTTTGACCCCCGCGGTGGTGATGATGAACGGGGCTGGCTGGAGCGGCGCCCCCTGCTGGTTGCGGCGCTGATGCAGCGTGGCAGGGCCACCCCATTCCCAGTGCCCTCTACACGTCTTTCCTCCACCTCACACGCCGCTCTTCCGGCAGAGAGGAAGCTCCCCGGATGACTGTGCATCTGGCCTCGCGGTGGGGGATGAAGGTGTCTGCTTCCACGTGTCGAGCCATCACTGAGCATTGGACTTTGTGTCCCTTTTGTATATATTTTGTACATATTTGGATGTGTGGATAGCCAGACTCATGCATGTCCAAAAATGGAGCTTATTCTCCATTGGCAGAAAAACCAAAATATTTTGCCATTTGATCTGAGCTGTTTGTGACAGCATTTGGGTTGTTTGGGGGGGGGGGGGTGGCTCTCGTGCTTTTAAATAGATGATTATTCCCAGAAAAGGGATCTTTGTGGGTGATGTTCCATTGCGGCTTGCTTGGTTTGCCTCTCCTCTGCGGTCATGAAAACGGACCTTTGTTTCCCAAAGACTTTGAAGACAGACCCCTGCTTCCCGAAGACTTTCTTGCCGCTATGAAACAGTAGATAAATTGGCTAAAAATAAATGCTCTGCGTGTTGCGTGTGGGGGAACGCCCCGAATAATGAATGGGCCGTCTTTCTTCGTGCGACGCCGGATGGTCCGCTGTCTCGCGATCGATCGCGATAATCCCCCGAGCCGCTTAAAGGCGGGGTGAGAGGGAGCGTCGGGTCTTTACGTCTCAATGCCGCTTGACAGATGGAGGCCAGTCGCGGGCGTAGCTGTGCTCTGTGGCGCTCCTGTGTGGCTCGCAGTGCAGAGTCTGACTCACCCGGGGTCAGCAAACCGGATAAGTCAGTGACGGATACATACTGACGCTCGCCAATGGATACCTGACTGCTGAGGTGATCTGTAGAAACCATATTTCCAGCATATAATGTATTACAATGTAGCTCATGAATGACGGTTGATTACCAGGGAAGTGTATCTGTTCATCTAGGAAAAAAAACACTTCTAGAATTCGTTATGTGGTATTATTAAGTGTCTGTAATATTTGCTCAGTAGTACTGGAATAAAAATGTAGGTTTTATATTTTATTCAAAGCTGGTAGGGCATGAAGAGGGTACGGCACTGGGAGATAAATGCGCGGATACATACAAATTAATCCTTAATACGCTGTTCATTTGGTGCCATTGGAGTGACAGCATTTGTTTGTCTTCGTAGTTTTTACAATATATCCAGTTGCCTAAAGGAGTATCTGGCTAGACTGAAGATAGTGATTAAGACCGAAATCACTTTCATAAGCTTATTGCAAATGTCAGGCTTATTGAATAAAAGAAACCTGTAGACTGGTCAGACTCAGTGGGTAGGGGGCGGGTAAAAGTATGACTGGTTATTAAGCCCTCCCCCCAGCCCCTGGTATTGGATTGCATTTTTAACCATTTTAATAAAATCCCTTTGTTCTTTTTTGTCATCTGAGTTTCTGAGAATCCCACAGCTCTGGTCACCCGTTAGCCTTCTAACCAAATGAGTAAATAAAGCCCCCTAAGCTTTTGAGATAGGGAGGATGCATAATGATTCTACAGGCGACAGACCCGTCTGCCCGTCGGAGCTGAAGTCCTCCCTGGCTTTGAGAGGACTTCACATGGCTTCCATCCAGCATTAAGCTGCTGCTTCGTGCCTGATTGGCTTTGCGGTCCAGGATAGTTTCTCGCATCGACCCTGAAATTCAGGCAGACCTTTAAGTGCGGCTGTAAATGGTGGATTTGCCCTTTTTATAAAACGCCAGTGTTGTTGTACGGAGAATTTGAAGCTTTTCCTGGGTTAGGCCTGTCAAGCTAACTACTTTTCTTGTAATATATATATTGTCCTAGAAATAACTGCAATATTATTGTCATTTTAAGGCCATTTTATGTCACTGATATAATGATAATGTAATGGCATAATAATGCAAGTCATACTCCTTACCTGTAATCGGCACATCCTCTTCAACCGTAATCGGCGCGCTCTCCTCGCCCGTGAAAAAATCCTAAATAAATAAAACATAAACCAAAAAATAGATAAAATGGAAATGCAATCTCAGGCTCTGTTTCCAAAAAATGCACTAAATATTAAACATTCTTGTGGCCATTGTAGTGGCTAAATATTAAATATTCTTGTGGCCTAATCACAGTACTGCATCACTAATAATCCAACATACTACAAATACAACATTGTACAGTAATATAAAAAAAAGGAAATATGACTAATGCGATGAGGCATTGTGCCATTAGAAAATTATCACACACATATGCCATGTAATCACAGATATAATTGTGGCACATTTTTGGTCAAAAACACAAATGCCGCCTTAAACCAACAGTCTAGTGTTCATATGAACAGAGGCACAGATGCCTCACCTGGTTGCATCTGCTGCCAAATCTGTATTTTAATTGTCAGGAGGATACCGAGCAAGGGACACCAACATGTTTCCTTTGTGGGGGTTAGTGCAGGATCTCTCTCGGGTAACAATGTTACCAGCAGTGCTGAACATTCTCTCTCAGCTAGAGCTTTTGCACAAATGCACATGCACACTTAGCCATTAGAGGAAAATCATCCATGATTATCACACCAATACATCAAGGGATCAAATGATACATCAAATGCTTCTTCATGGAGGAACTTGGTCAGCTCTGCATCAGTATGTGCTCTTTTTGGTATGGATACAGTTGGGGTCTGATGACTTGTGAGTTGGGTTCTCCTGTTCTGGAGCTTCTTCTTGGGTGCTGGAGGTAGCAGAGGTGGCAATTTTAGGTCCAGAGAGTAAAAATCCAGACCCAAGATTTTGTTTCAATCAACCAGTTAAGAACACTCTGACTGTGACTCTTTATGCTCAACTGGTTGGTTGAAAGTAAATCATGGTCTGCATTTTTACTTTCTGGACCTGAGCCTCTGGTTCTGAGCCATCGATTTCCAAAGCTGCTTTGCTGCAGCTCTCACCACCGGCACTTTCTCAAGTACCTTCTTCCTCTTTCATGTCCAGTAGCTCTTAAAGTGCTGATGTTTGACATCATCCAAGACCTCTGGATCCTCCATGCTACCATGATACCCTGGGTCCAAGATGCTGGCCTTTTTCAGGAGGTCTTGGATTTCACCCACAAAGTCCCATGGCACTATGCGATCTGTGTCACTGTCCAAACCTCATGGGCAAAGCAACTGAGCCATGACCAGGCACTATGTTACGACTATAGTCTGTAGTTATACAGGCTCATCCAATACCTAGTCTGCTAAAGTAAACTGAGGAGCTTCAGCAAGAGCTTTGGCAGTATGGTTTTGATGTGTGTATCAAGTCTCTAAACACTTTGACCACAGAGTCCAGTCAGCAATGATGTAACGTATGGTCAAGCTGTTGTATGGGGTCATATTTGAGCTTGACCACATATCTGTAGTGGCAGAGTAAAAGGAGACATCTTTTCTCTCCTTCAGAATGTCCTCTTTCATTTTGTTGTACAATTCTGGAATGGCAGTTTGCGAGATGTACGTTTTCTTAGGCAGTTCACACTATTTGTCAAAAGTTGGCAGCATATTTTTAAATGCTGGTTTTTCAGCCGTGGTTGATAGTTGCATCTCTTTGGCTATATGGCGCATTGTGGCATCTGTGAGCGTGCGCCATTTCGTGCTGTCACGTTTATTTGCACTGTCGGGCAAAGGAATCTGTAAGAGACAACTGTCACAATGGCCCCTCTCCAAGCCCAACTGCAGTTATTGTTACCAGCTTGGAAAACCGAATGGACTGGTTATGTTTTAGATGAGCTTTTAGGTTATTTGTATTGCCACTTTTTCATTGCCACTGTTTATAAACAAAGTCGACATACCGGCTCATTCATGTTAATGTTCCTTCCTCTCTCATTCAGCTTAAAGCCAAAATGTTTCCACACTGGAGGTGTAGAATGCGGTTTTGAAACTTAACCCATTTGGACTTCTTCTTCCAAACTACCTAGTTGGAATTATGCAGTAGTCAGGAAAAATTCCTATTAAAACATGTACCATTGTAGCCTCGAGGAACGCGTCATCTTCACTCGTCACTGTCCACCGTGTGTGTGGAGGAACTGCCTGATCCATGTTTGCTAGGTCTGCATTCCCATGGGACCCGTGGCAATAGAGTATGGCCTGAGATTCATTTTCATTTTTGAATGGGGGAGTGGGACAATAGAAATGACTCATGCCACCCCGCAAAAAGAATTAAAATAATTGAGTATTGTTCTAATATTTAATAAATTTTTCATTAAATTAAATTAAATTAAATTTTTTTGTAATTTTATTAAACTGTCATTCATGTTGGACAGTGAACAGCACATTGGGTATAAGAAATGCACATTAAAAATCCCCCCTAACAACCCATACAGCGCAGGCCGGGAACTGCGGTCAGAAATCGGATAGATGGATGTTTCTCAGTCTGCGGTCTGCTGCTGATGCTACATATGAAATATCTGGCTCACATGAGTTTACATTGCATGTAGGAACTCGATGACCAATCAAGGTTTTTCTGGGAGCGAGCAGGATCGGCTTAAAAGGTTCGGGTGCGAGCAGAACAAATTATGACCAGCGGGTGGGTGCCTGACAGAATCTTTATCCTGGGGGTTAAAATTCCATCCTGCGCAGACATCTAACCCCGAGAGCAGACGAGAGGGTGGTTAGTGGCATTCTTTGTAAACACGTATGTAAACGCAATTTGCCAATATCGTGGTCAGAAAAATTATAAAGCTTATGTCCATGAATCGTTCAGTAGGTCGAATATCGTATATCATCGCGACAGGCCTACCTGGGGTTAATATGAAGCGTTATCTTGCAGACCAGATGCAAGTGTCCCCAGCAGAGTGGGATTTATTGGAAGGCAGCTCTGAGAGCTGAATCGCAGTAATTGGTAAATGGACAATATGGTCCCTTTTAAAGGACGCCACTGAGCCTTGGGCTATGATCACAAGGTGCTCTACAGTCACAAGATGGCTTCAGGAGGGAATCGTGGATAATGTGATCCGATTTGAGAACTTGCTTATCGTGTTAATTTGTATTTGGGTGGTATAACTGGCTTGAATTGAAAGGCTCACTTCTGAATATGATGGTGGTTTAGTGGGGACCTGCACACAGTGCAGGCTAGGAACGGCGGTCAGGAATTGGATAGATGGATGTTTCTCAATCTGCAGTCTGCTGCTGATGCTACATATGAAATATCTGGCTCATATAAATTTGCATTGCATGTCGGAACTCGATGACAAATCACAGTTTCTTATACATCTTTGTCTATTGTGTTGTGTTCTGTTCATGACTAGTATAAGCTGCAGTTCGACACTTAAATTTTATTCACCCGAGTTTTTTATTTAGCGCGAGTAGAACATCTATCATCTTTCATGTGCATAATTGACTTTGGTTAACAGCTGTTTCCTGTCGTTTACCTTTGCTGTGATTTGAGTTAATGCTGGCGTCCATCTTACAGCTTTCTTCGACTTCAGAGCAAACAGAAGCTCTTATTGAGCGGCCGTCTTTTATGTGTGTTTGTCTGAGGAATTTCCTGTAAGGACATTTTCCCCCTGCTCTGGCATCTGCTCTGAAGGGAAGGCAGAATCGATCGGGATTGTGTGTTCTGTGGTTTTATTCTACTTCTGTAACAAACATCTTTGGTTTGGATGGCAAAACCTGAGTGAGATTATCCTTTTTTTCTTAAAAGCAAAGGGCTAGCTTTTTGTGCAAGAAAATGAGAAGTGTTTATCCTAAAATAAATGAGATCAAAATGGAAATTTAAGTATATCAAGTCCTTCCATTTCCCATATGTATCCTGTGCGTCTGGAGTCTCAGGAATCACAGAGCACCTTGAACGTGATGCCGGTGTAACACAAGGCAGTTTAGAATATTAAAGATATCAAAGTCAGCATCTAAATAAGCCTGAAATGTTAGTGAAAACATAGCCAGGATGCCTCTGAATCTCAGCCCCTGTACTGCTTAGAGCGTGTCTGTGAATTTGTAGGGCAATGCACAGCCCCAACCTGTCAGGGCGCCTGGGAAGGAATCGACGGGGAAGCTTGCGGATCTTCAAAGGTTTCCCCTGACAGATAGCTTCACGTCAAATCATTACCGATTCGCCGAGCTGGGTCCGTCTCCTTAGCGGTAAGCGCAAGCTCCCGTTAATGATGAGAGAGCTCTGCACATGAAAAGCCAGCTTGGGACCCAGGAGATGCAGAGGAGGACTTCTGCAGATCAGAGACGCCGACTGATTGAGTAATTAAATTAATTGCCTAGAGTGGAAAAGACGTGAGGCGTAGTAGAGACATGGAGAGGCGGCCAAACTGTCCCTACTGCCCATCATATAGTCTTTTATGATACTTATCTCATTTATTTTAGATAGATAGATAGAAATCCTTTGTTACTGCCTGGTAGCTGCTACCTAGTTCATAATTATACATTATTTTGTGGAAACTGGTATGTGTGTTCATGTTGTGTATCGTCCCCCAACATCGAAGTAATACAGCTACTAAAATCAGCATGATCCAATCCCATCATTGGATTTATAGAACCCCTCTTGCATTGGTGTGAAAATGAAACAGACACTCTGATGCACCCCCACTCCCAACCTAAGCCAGGTTAGTTTAGTGACATGGTGCTACGGAACCCGGCATAATGAGACAGCGCACTTTTTCTCATGCGGTGAGAAATGAGCAGTTTTCGGAGCTCAGGTCGAGTGTGAATGATGGAGTGTCACCACAGGCGCGTTGTGAAATCTCCAGGCCGCGTCTCTCTTCTTTCTACAAAATAAATCCTGAGCTTTATGAAGGAGATCGAAGGGATTTTTCCCCGGCGTGCATCGCATTAAAGCGGGGCTTCCCGCTTTTTCCCCATGCGCTGTCGCCATGGAGACAGTGGTCATGGGAGCCAGAGCACCATCAGGACTGGAGTGTCCGTATCTGCATTTTTGAAGCGATGGGTTGCAATAAGACTGAACGGACCTCGGAGAAAAAGTCATCTGATCGCCAAGAGAGGGGCGCCGTTTGGGCTCGGGACAGTTCTCACGGTGACAGGGCAACGTGGTGAAGCGCTTTTGGTCAGATGTTAGCCTCAAAAAAGAATATGGCTGAAGCCATGACTCTCACAGCCTCTTATTAAAGTGCCATAGCTTAAAAGCATCTCTGAACTGCGCCTGTTAGAATTGAGTGCACAGTGCTTGTTTAGGCTTTAGACAAGAGCCATCGCAAAGCCTCACAGTCCCTCACAAGCTTGTAGCTACCGGATTCTGTGTCTGGTGACATTCATGACTTTTCTGGTGCTTGACTACCGTTACGAGCTGCTGCTGACACTAAAATGCTTCCAGCATCCGGGATTCGTGATCCAGCTTAACCTAGACCTTCAGGGTATCCCAAGACATCCCCGAGCGCGGCTGCTCTCGTGAAATGGCGCATGCGGCATGTGCTCCGAGCAGAATGGCCTGGTGGAGCCACGTGAGCTGAGGATAGAATGGGGACTTTATTTGGGGTCTGTGAGTGGAGAGCACGTTAACTAAATGTGGGGGAGAAACAAATCAAAAGACGATCGCCAGGGGAAACTCACAGGAAGACGCATCGGGCATCAGGGTGAGGAAAGAGGATGTGGGGCATTAGGGATAAAAGTCCATCTCAGATTATTCGCAGCTAGGTGCAGGTTAATGAATGGGGTGGGGGCTGGAGGTGGTCTTCGACCTGTACCAACTCTATGGAGAATAGTTCTTTAATGGCCATACTGGGCCATACTACATAATTTAGTCTCTTTGACATTTTATTTGTTATTTTGCGGTTCTTAAAGGATTGTGAGCCTTAATGAATGTCAATGATATTTTTAGGGGCCGATAAACAAAAATGATGCACCTCAGGAATTCAGCGTTAGGCTACAATCTTCTTGTTCTTCAGGCAGTAAAAAGGTCTGGGGGTATTAAGATGTGGGCAGGCTTTAGGTGCTTCCCCTGAGGTCTTTCTAAGGTATATCTCTGCTCGCAGATTTGCCACCTGCCCTTTTTAAGTAAATTGATCGTTTTTCAATCATGCTTGGCATTTCAAAAGTGGGACTGACCCCTGCGCTTACTGTCTGCTTCCTGCCAAGACCACCTGCTTCCTGGTTCCTTTTGGGAATTTGATCCAGGCAGAGCAGTAGATAATTGATGATATATAGATTTCTCTCATCCAGGTGCTGCACTTTGGATTTATTATTTACTTCCTGATTGACCCTGTGCACTGTGCTGCTGTTCAGTTCGGTGCTTCTGTGGGTTCTGCTCTGGCCTCCCACGTCCAGGCTGTGGACTCGAATTTCGATTTGGGTTTGTGGAGTTTGGCAGTTCTCCATATGTTTACATAGGTTTTCACTCCAGTTTCTCTCGGGAGTGAATTCCCCTTAGTAAATGTGTATTAATCGTCCTGTATTTGACTGGAATCCCATCCAGGGTGTCTGTCGGCATAACTTGTCCTTCCAGGGGTTGGCTCCAGGCTCTCCTTAAACCTGAACTGGATAAGTACTTCTGGAAAAATGAATTAATGCGGTATCCATTTACTTCCTGTGGCAGAGAAACTGGAATCTATACTCAGCCTAAGCAGTGCACTCAGTATCTTCCTGTTATTTCCTGTGCCGGTCTTTCAGGCTGAAAAGTGATCGCTAAATGTAGTTTTTCAATAAGATACATTTATAAAGGACTATCCAATCAGTCGCATTAAAGGTGAAGGTGGATACTTGGTTCCATGTCCCTGGTTTGTGCTATTATCCCAGACACTGAAATGCACACCTTAAAATTAGAGCTGCTTGATGTTTCATGTTAATATTGCCATCTCATCTTATGCACATGCCGTTGTCACATTGCGGAGAGCTTGATAGATGTGTTGAGACAATCAATAAGTAACGTTAAAATGCAGGAAACGACACTTGGCAAGCTTTGCTATTTCGTGATTTTTTTTTTCGTCAAGATTGCCTAGTATGTATTACAAAATCAGCCTCAAGTTTGCCGCTGCAGGTTTTGCATACGCTGCATGTGCTCTCCGAGTCGGTCATAATCACTTTTGTTTTCACTGTTTGATTTGCTGATAGTGTGGCATGTTTGTGAGAAATTTAGCAAAAATGAGTAAGGAGAAGAAAAGCGAACAAGAACTGGTCACTAAAAGCCTTCCGCTGTATGGAAATATTTTGTATTCCACAGAGACGATATTGAGCAAAAGCATGTATTGTGAGCGCTGTTTTTCGTCTGTTGGCACAACTCGTGACAGCACCATCAACTTATTTGACACACACTATTGCTTTATGAATATTGCATTATTTATCTCAGAAATTTCAAATATCACGACGTGAATTTTTCTCCCAGTATTGTGCAGCCCTACTAAAATCTCTTCCATTCTTCCTTCGTAGAGCGCTGCCTCCCTCCTCATCAGCGTCAGAGATGAAGGCAGCATCGTCATATCCTTGGAGGCCTCGGACGTGAGGGAAGACACCACTGCATACGCAGTAATAGTGTCTGGCGAGCCCAAGACCCATTTCCTGCAGTTTGACAACCCCAGCGGGGCTGCACCCCATCCACTGGTTTTCAACGCCTCCTACCATGGACTCTGCTACACGGTCAGCCTCGTGGTCAGCAACGGCACAGCGTGGTCAAAGCCAGGGACACCTGTTAGCATCCTCACAAGTGAGAAATTGCGTTAGTTTGTCCCCTGTCCTGTACCTCTTTGTTGATCCCTCTTGCCCCCTGCTGTTCAAAAGTTATGTCCCCAAAAAGTCTCCCTCCTTGCTTCCTTTTCATCGTTCCCCCTAGAGCTGTAAAAAAACGATTATTCTGATAAGCGATTAATCATGTGTAAAACCTGTATTAATCAAGTGTAGAAACTTTACACAGTGTAGAAAATCTCTATTCAAAGTGGCATAGAAACAAAGATCTGCTACTTCTGAATATTTAGTTTGCTGACAATTTTACTTTATGCTGTAGTGTTTTGATGGTATTTTCAAAAGCAACACAATTCTGGTATTTTGAAATTCTGACAATAAAAATCACTGGGGGGATGTCCCAGCTGATTTTGTTGTCAGATTTCAAAATGCTCTGGTACTACCTCCCAAGCCTAGTAACTACTTCACACTCTATATCACTACACTGCTTGTGTATGTGTTTGTTGCAATACATCTGCCCTCTGCTGGAATATTATTGCTGTACACATATGCCCATCACGATTGTCTGCGTGCACAAATGTAGTATGTACAAATGTGACATGAACCGTGACAGTGCACAGGAAAGTGAGGTATGAACTAAGCTTAACATACCAATGTTAGCATTGCTAGGTGGTGAGGTTCTTATATGCAGTTTACACAGTAAACCGCAAAACTGCAAATAATCATTAAAACAATTCATTGTTGATCTTTTTATTACCAATTTTTATTATCAACGTCATTGATTCCCTGTTGCTGCCCAAGCGGACACTGCTTTTTAATTCGATAATTCATATTCCTCATGTTGGCTACAGCCAACTTGCTTTTTCTGTGTGCACTTGTGTTACCTTTGCCTTCATTACTCCTCTGGCTCTCCTCTGTGTTTTGAGGACCTGCTGTGATTCTACATAACAAACTTCTTGGCTGGAAGTAAGACTAATTTAATTTCTAGGGCCTCTGCCAGTGGACAGCGTGCTCATCCATGACTACAAGCCTTCTCCGGAAACGGGCATCGTTTTTGAGATGAAATATGCAGAGAACAACATTTTCACCAGGGTGAACATCAGTTACCTGGAGAGACAGGAGCATCGGTGGATCCTGTATAAAGGTAGAGCTGCCTTAGGCTGCAGTTGGCACGATGCCTCGGAGGAATAATTAACGTACTTCCTTTTGTGGGTTGCATCGCTGGCAGTGTTGTTTAATTTCGCATAGCTATGCATAGTATAGCATAGCAAGTGGTTTTGGCCTCAAAGCCGTTTTGCTGCGACATTAAATGGCTTTGTGCTATTTGACTTTGTGACAGTATGCTATATATGCGTTCTTTTATGAGTGTGCTTGGTGTTCTTTCCCTTTTATTTGTTCAGATTTTACCAAGGGGAAAACCGTCTTCAAGCACTGGTTGCCGGGGGTCTGCTACAGCAACATCACATTCCAACTGGTGTCGGAAGCCACCATCAATAAGAGTGCTGTAGTCCAGCACAGCGGAGTGGTCCACCAGCCCACACAGCACAGAACGGGTAGGTTAGACTATTCCCTCAGGTGCGGAATTAGCCCAAAGTTCAGCTTTCCGCCCACTCTTCATAGCTGATGGCTTCCTTGCAACTGCTCTGTCAGCTTATTTTTCATGCATGTGCCATATTTTAAGTAATTTTAATGCTTTTTTACATATGTGACAAACATTTCTCCCTATCAATGTTGCATTAAGCAGTATGTGTTGACAGCAACTCATCTAAATGAGTTAAATTCTGTTGATTTTTCAAGTCGAGTAATATGTCAAAATCCACATCGTCGCCTTTTAGTGTCCATGAAATTGGACCTATTTTGTCTTGTCGCTCAGAGATGCAGTGAAGCAGGTGGTCTAAATGGTGTCTCGTAGAGTTTCAAGGCTTTTTTGTATCTCTGCTCATTTTCAAAAATCTCCACAGCCCTATACCATGTCTGTTTCCTCCCACAGTGCCAAATCCTCCCCTCAATGTTTCCCTGAAGATCACTCAGCTCAGAGATAGGCCTCAGTTAACGGGGAGCCATGACTGGCTACTGAGACGGAGTGGGCGTAATGTCCCCTTAATGGGGAAACAGGAACAGGCAGGGACTCTGGAGGAAGAGGTTGAGTCCACGGACTATCTTGACCCTCATGGACCCGTGGACCTTGTCCGAAGCCTTAACGGCTCCGTGGATGGCTTCTCTGTCAATGGCACAGAGGATGACAATAGCACCCAGCCCTATTGGCCAGACTCCACTACAAGCACCGCCCCCACAGAGCAGGAAGGGCAGGATTCTGTGAATGCACCGTTTTCAGAGTATGAGGACTCCCCTGAGCTGGGCTCTGCCGGGGGCCCGGCCCTGTTTCCTACTTCCACTCCACTCCCTACCAGAGGGCCCCCCATGCTGCTTGAGCTGCGATGGCTGCCCCCCCGTCCTCCCACTGCATTTGACGGTTTCAAAATTTACATCTATAAAGATGGTGAGTCTACTGGAGATCACAAAATACCAAACCTACATGTGCAGGGCCTGGTCTACAGACCCCTGCTGTTTATGAAACAAACTGTAGTTAAGGAAAAGTCTCATAGAACATTACAACATTTGTAGTAAACACTCTGGTAGCGTGTGCTCTATAATGGGTGAGAATATAAGTTGGATAAAAGTTTCTTAGACAATACACAATTGATGCTCTTGTAGAGAACTTCAACTGAAGTGAACATAGTCTAAATGTTTTAACAGGTAACTCCACGGAGATAACCACCATGGATGAAAACACTCATGAATTTTTCACGGAGCTGACGGAGCCGGGCACCTACAGGGTGCTGGTCACCACCCTCAGCTCATCTGGAGACTGCGACCCCAGAGAGAGTACTAGGGACACTAGTATCACCTTCTACCTCAGTGAGCCACTCTCTGTTCCTTTCTTGTGCTTCTTGTTTTGAGTACTGAGGTTTATAAAGGTACTAGATAGGAGTTTTAAGTAGTACTGGATTATGTATCATTTTAAAAGTGACCTAGGAGCAAGCCGTGTGGGATGATAGGACTTGTGCCTCATTTCCACCAACACCAGAGCTAGACCTTTTCCCAATCCGGAACTAGTTCCGTGCATTTCCACCGCAAAAAAACTGGCCCTGGGCCAGAAAAAACAACTTGCCGCTTTTTAGCAGAATAACGTTACATTTTTTTGTTTGTTTGTTTGGTTTCTTGTTCTGTGGAAAACGAACAATTGATTTGCTGACCAGATTCAATAATAAATTATAAACATGTTGCAGGTCAAATAAATAAAATATTGTGGTGCTCAAGTGGTGAGGGGATCATGAGGTGGATAGCAAAGTTCAGTTTTTAGCAGACTCTTTTATTGCACAATCCTTAAAAGGACAGCAGTAAAACAGCGAGCGAGAATAAACTCACACATTCAGATGGGGAGCCTTTACAGAGACAAAAGTGGATACAGGCAACAAAGACTGAGCGCAACAAATCAGACTCTGCATACTTTCTTTTTTCGGTTTGGCAGCTTATAAAAACTTAAAATCCAAAATAGATCAAAATAAATTCAAAAAACCGAATACATATGAACCTTTACTTTGCTCTCACTTCTGCCTACATAACTTTTCCATTCCGTTGTTTTTGAAACCAGTAGAATCACGGGCAGGTTCTCAAAAGGCATCAAGCGAGAACCAACCCAGCACCAGCACCAGCTCTGTGTTGGTGGAAACAGGGCATTGATGTCTGTTACTGGTTACTAGCACGTGATTGTGGAGTAACTATGTGTCAGTCTGATTGGCTGGTTGGCTTGTCGCAGGTCACAGCGGTGAGTGGTTTGAGCAGCCCACGGAGCGGCCCCAGGCGGTTAGCGTGCGGCTGCTAAACCCCACCACAGCAGCTGTGTCCTGGTCCCCCAGCACTTCCCACCACAACGGGAGCCTGGTGGCCGTGCTATCACTGACGTGCCTCAAACCTACCATCAGCCAGCGGACAGAGACCACATACTGCGCCGAGGTGGGCCTATCATTATCGTTAATGCTCCAGGGCATCCATGAGAGGGTTATATGGTGAAAAGGGTGTGCGCTTCCTAAATTTCCTTCAGGATTAATAAAGTATCTATCTAATCTATCTATGGGATTACACTACGGTCAAGAGGCAATCCCATCAAGGATTTCTCACATTTTATGTCCCAACAATGATGTGGTAGTTTAAGTCTCTCCAAAGTGTCCAGAGGTTTATGAACCATCTCTATAATCATTAATATAGATTCTATGACGTGTGAGCAAAGTTATTTTATTTATTCATTAAGAGATGTAGGATAATAGCCTTTTAAAGATACGACATGCTCAGCTTTGTGTTTAATGACTATATTACCGTGACAAATACATTATATATTTTTATTTCCCTAATATTTATAACATATTAATTTCAAAAAAGAAAAGTGGTTTGTTTCTGTAATATGGTCATGAAGGTAAAACCATTAGCTGTCTCCATGGTGTGTTAACGGAAGTACGTTTTTTCGTATGTGCTGGTTTTGCATCTATCCGTCCTCCATAGCTGCTTACCCAGCACAGGGTCACGGTGACCCATTGGATTCTGGGTTTTCATGACAGAAGGGGGTTTCCTGCTGGGAACGGCTCACGTCAGACATTTCCTTTCACCGCCGTCTGACCGCGGGGCTTCGGGCATGTGTAATGTCCTCTGAGGACGCCGTTTTGCCCGATAATCAGGGACCCGAGCAATTGCATCGCAGCGCCGCGGCAAAGATGGATGAGCTGCGAGTGAAATGCCAGCAGGGTGCCTCTCATTTCAGCTATCAGTGTTAAAGCCCGTCCTCTGACGATGATGTCACCCTTGGCTTTTCTGGACACACTGGGCGTCCTGCCACTGACCACAGCCTCTGTCAAAGCCCCTCTGTGTTCCACGGCCGATAAATATGTATTTTCTGTATTCATTGCAGAACATTAAGCTTAATTCAATTTAGCCGTGGTGTTCTAGCACGTAAATATCTTACTAACCTCTATAAAACGGTGGGGGACAGATTACTTAAGAGAAGTTAGTGATTAGTGGTTCACTGAGCATGCTGCTGCACTGCTGTTCACAGGAAAACTCTACTAGTGATATCATCACCAATTTGACTCCAGGGGCGCAGTACAGGGTGGTGGTGTACCACACAAATGGCCCATTAGCGAGCCCCCCCTCTGACCCCGTCATCATTGGAATTGGTGAGTTGCTAACTGCTTCCTTGCTGATTTCTGCCAGTTAGTAGGCATGCCCCAAAGTCATCGATGATCTTTTTTTTGTTAAAATAAGATTAAAGGACGTATCCTAATTATTTAAATTTAGCATTTGCTGTAGATATGATTGTTTTATAAAATACCAAGTGTTTTAAATTGTGAGACATCCACTTTGCACATATTAATGTTTCAGATTTTCTCCCATAATCCCTTGCACTGTGACCTCAGAGTATCTAGAATTTGATAGGAAGTCAGTGTGAGTCTTTAGCCCCTTAGATCTCGGTGGTGTTACTGAGACTCTGAGGCTTCCGCTGTCTCGTAGAGCCGACGGGAGTACGGGACCTGGTCGTCTATCCGCTCAGTCCCTCTGCGATCATCCTCACCTGGCAGCGGCCGTACAACGTGGCCTTCCGCAAGTACATCCTAGAGACCTTCTTCTTCAACCCTGTCACCCTGACATCTGGGTGGACTACCTACTACGAGGTTGCGGCCACGGCATCACTAACAGCCTCTGTGGTAATGCTCATCATTTACCATCCCCCTGCATCCCAGAATGCAACTGGTCCCCTTGAGTGATTTTTATATTTTATATATCTTATAACCCTTCGGATATGAGCTCTGGATTCTGAGCCGGAAGACACTGGAACATTCTGGAAATTGCCTTGGCTGACTTGCTCTAGTAGAATACCTCAGCTGTACGGAATTTGTACATCATTATACTCATCAGTTTCCCCCAGATAAAAGCGCCAAATGGTTTCCAGTTCCCTGGGCTGGCGTGTCGCTTCTGTTCCCGCCGCGTGTTCATATCGACACAGGATGACTTGTTAAGCCATCTGTTCCATTTGAGGGCGCTCCTTCCGCCCCACTGTGGCTGACAGCCAATAGAGGAGCCCTGGCATTCCCAAGAGGGAGACAGCCAGCCAATGGCAACGCGTGAATTGTGAAAGCTTGACCAGCAAAGAACTCTTATTGCTCAAACAGCTGCTCATTCGACAGTTTGGGATGGACACTTAACCACTTACTTCATTACTTCTTCCCGCTAGAGGGTGACTGACTTGCTGCCAGCTTGGTACTACAACTTCCGTGTTACCATGGTGACCTGGGGCGAGCCAGCTCTCCGCTGCTGTGATGCCTCTACCGTGAGCTTCATCACAGGTAACTCCACCTGCAGGCCAGATGTAGTTATAATCCCATTCTCTACATGGCCAGAACGCAACGTCCTTACAAAATTTCCCACCTTGTGGGGACGCTACGTGGTCCCACTTGGCCAAATATTATTTTGGGTTACTTACAACTTCTCTCATATCTCTCTGCCAAATAATTATACTCTAACAGCTCTGGTCTGCATTTCAGGTCAAAGTAATGTAATAATTACTTCAGAGTAATTACTATATTAATTAATATAATAGAGTATATTATTAGACCGTTAAAGTTTTGGATGAGCTCATGGTTTTCGCTTTCATGGGTTTTTTGATAATGAGTTTCAGCTATGGTTAAGCTGTAATCTCTGAAGGCTCTTTAGACTGACTGCTCGTCATGGAGAAGATTGAGAATTTGTCATATTCTGAACCATTCCATTTCCTTTTTTGATTGCCCCCCCAAGCTCCCGAGGCCCCCCACATTTCATCAGTGGAGTATTCCAATGGCCTCCTCTACGTGCGCTGGACCTATGGGGACATCTTCACAGACCTGTCACACTCCCGCGTGTTGCACTGGCAGGTGGTGGCCGAGGGCAAGAAGAGCCTCAAGAAGCGTATTTCTGCCGATGTGAGTCCCCCCCTCGCCCCCCCTCCATCCCCAGTTCAACATAGCTGATCATTGATCCCTCGCTTCCAAGGCTCTGCCTGAACTCACGAACGCAGCTCAGCAAATATACGTTTCTCAGAGTCGTCTTATGATGGCTGTGCCGTTAGCAGGAACATCCTCACAGAGACCACATAGAATTTTCTGGAAGGAAAACCAAAGCGCTTGAAATGTTTCATGTCAGCAAGCGTGCCTTGATCTGCGCAGCATTTGTTGTCCTTAACATTTTAAATGCTTTTAATTAGAGCTCCATGATCTGTTTATAATTGAACATTTGCACAATCTCTGTATACAGAAAAGGTTGTTCTCAGGAATCATGCATTGGTGGTTTGAAGGTGATTTGAGGCTTGGTAGTAGAATGAATGATTGGGAACCTCCCTCGTCTCTTCCCCCGCCCCAACTGAAGGTGACCCGCATGTCCATGAAGGCAGCTCTGGCCATCCCCCCTGGGGACATCTACAACTTGACAGTGAGCGCTTGCACAGAACGCAGCAGGAACACCTCTCGGCCACACATCATCAAACTGGGTCAGTGTGGGCGACCAGGGGAGGGCACTGGGCTGTGTGGGGAGCAGAGCACGGGGCTGCCCTTTGGTGTCCGTGGTACTAGTTGTGTATTTTTCTAAGAAAAACAGAGCTGTATCCGAGTCAAACAGGAGACCTGTCTATCACTGTGTATACCAGGTATACCAATTTTTTACTCCCTCCAAATTTTTTTTCCTACGATTTTTGTCCCCCCAATCTACTGAGCGAGCAACTTTAATAAATGTTATTTGATGGTAAAAGGCATATGCCAAGGGCAAGGTGGTAAAATGTATGTCGTTTTATTTAGTTTTTGATTTGTTTTGACAGGGCCTGCTCCCCCCAGGTCTGTCCACGCCGTGAACAGCACCCACACTTCTGTGACCCTCATCTGGGTTGAGGAGGGTGTGGTGGATTACTACCAGGTCCACTGCAGGCCAGCTGCTCCAGGAAAAGATCTTAAAGTGAGATTGATTTTCTCCCTAATGGCTTCACATTGAGTACCATTATCCATAGTGTTGCTTTGGATAAACTGGGTAGTGATACTTTGCTGGCTTCGTCACTACTGCGCATTGGTAGTCCTATCTTGAATATCAGAGTTGGGCTGCAGAAATCGATTATTTTCATACTTGAATAATCATGTCATCAGGCGATCAGTTAATCGATTTATTGGGCCAAAACACAGGTTTTAAAGAAAGATGCAAATGCTTAATTTAAAAACCATCAAGTCACAGCTCTAATTAAAACTGCACACAGTGTAGAGATCCTCTGTTTAAAGTGGCAGAATGGCATAGAAACAAAGATCAAAGCTTGATCAAACTTGAACATAACATTTTAGAGAAACACAAAAGAACATTGGGCTTCATTCACCAATATT
>JAODJW010000062.1:27712177-27766287 GCA_026777045.1 Hyperopisus bebe
GTCTTTGTAACTGAAAGCGCATGCCAGTTTGTCCTAAGTAGCACAGGGAAATGCCCTGCAATTACCCATAAAAGGGCATGAGACTGTAGGGCCGTGTGCAAGGAATGGCGAAGAGACGCTCAGGCTGTGAGCCGCTTGGCACTAAGAGGAAAAAAAACTTCACTAATGCTAAAGTACAAGTATTAATACAGTATAATCCCGTTACAGTGGACTTGCTTATAACGGAATATCGTCTATAACGGATGAGGTCCGCTGGTCCCGGCCATCTGCCTTTAAGAATATGGAGAAAAAGCATCGGAGATAGCGGACTCGCATATAACCGAATTTCGCTTATAATGGAGTATTTCAGCTGTAGTTTTGTTAGGCTATAATGGACATACAGGCTCCGCCTACAAGGCGTGTGGCGTGCTGGTGATATCCAGCGCAGATACATAGTCGGGATTATTAATAGTCACACATCTGGTCATTTAAAGTTGGATTACTACATGTACAATATAATAATCTATACCACAAGTGTATCTCCTGGGGTGTGGCATGAGTAAATGGTGTCCTGTAGTTGTGTTCTGGGCAAACAGCAACTCTGGATATAATGGACTTTGGATATAACGGACTGTTTTGCCAGGTCCCTTGAAGTCCGTTATAACTAGATTTTACTGTAGAGGAGGTAAATGCAAAAATACACGTTATTTAGTAGCGTAATCAGTGGATATAAAGCCCCCAAGAAAGCTGATACGTGGAAAGACACCACCTTCTCTGTGAACGCTGTGTGCCAAATAAATCTAAATGATCTTCAGACACGCGTTCCCTTCTCAGAGCAGGATTGGCAAGCTCTTCAAGAAGTAACAGAAATGCCATTTTGATAGCAAGGCCAATGCGCAGAAACAGACCTGTTTATAATCCACATGATCGCCGTTACAACCATGAAAATAATTTTTACGCTTTAAAATTATTTTTTATATTTTACTTATATATATATTATATTTTATAAATTATTTAAATACTATCATTTTATGAACTGCAGAATGAACAAAACTGCTATAACCGATTATTTTGAACAAACTATCATTACTCGAATGTGCGTACGAATGGTCTTGAGTGTGCGTAGATTCTGTTCTTAGCTAAGAATAAATTCAGATAAGACGACATTGTGAATGTCAGAATCTTCATAAAAAAGTGTGTACGTGGGGTTTAAGAACAAATTTGTTCGTAAGAACTGTTATGAATGAGGCCCATTGACCCTCCATAGACAAATCCACTGTCTCTGCCATATTTAGCTTGCTTACAATTGTAAATAGCACACCTATATTAACATTGCTAGGTGGTGATGTTGCTATATGTAATTTATGCAGCAGACTGCAAAAATGCAGCCAAATGATGACAAAATTTATTGTCAGCTATTTTTATTACCAATTTTTATCAACGTTATCGATTTCAATATCATTATCGAAATTTAGTTTTAAAAAACAAAGTGTCATTTTTGTGACAGGAGCGACATGTTGTTTTGCATGTCTGGACTTTCAATTGAAAATCTTGGTCAGCCTTGCTTTTGAGATAATACCCTGTCTCAGTTTATCTGCTCTGGAGAACCTGTTGTTTGCTGGGGAGCAAATGTCTGACAGCTAATCATTATCATGTGGTCCATCAGGGGATTGATTGCTGTTTACCGGCAGCTACAAATGGCTAATTAAACTTTCAAACTGGATTTACTGGGGCCGCCGTTGCAGACTAACAAATAGAAGTAGATGTTTGCACTGGCACACACGCACTGGATAAAGGATATATGAGAAGTTATATTTTCTAATTTGGTGTAAGATATGATTTTATATTAAAAAACGAGTTTCCTGCCCTACCCACACCAACCTTTATTGATTGCATTTGTTGCCTCAGAATCTATCAAAAGGTTTGTGCCAAAGGGACACTAAATGACACTTTGGCAGCCCATCTATTGGTTATTGTTTGGGGACTGCAACAATAAAACAAGAGCACCCAAGCAGCTGTGAAAAATAGATTTGATGTTTTTACTTTTAGCAGCATTTAAAATCAGGTTCACCCCAGGGACAAGCAAGACTGTCAATCATTATTGTCCGGGGTGATTTTAGCAAGTGATTGTGCTTCTTGAGGTATTAAGTGGCTGTCATGTGAACGATATACCCTCTTTGTGTACATAAAATAATCTGAAAGCTGTTTGCAGCGAATAGTATTGAATATTTCTCATCTTTTAAAATCCAGTGGAAATTAAATGACGAGAATCAGGCACATTCTGACATTGCTGCTGTAGTTTTGAGATGCATAATAATCTTGCCATGGCCCACCTGCAGGCAAGGGAACCGCAGATGGTCCACTCTCACATCGCCACTGTGTCCAGCTTGCAGCCTGCCACTGCCTACAACTGCAGCGTGACCAGCTATAGTTACAGCACCCCTAGCGAGCCCACCTACACTGGCGTGTCTACCACAGGTAGGTCGGATGCGGGGCTGGTCTTGCTCGTATGTCCACCTTGAGCTGCTTGCTGGGTCACCTATGTGGAGCTCAGCTCCACACTGTTTCTGTAGGAGTGTCCAGTCCTAATAGACATCCATCCATACAAATGTGCAAGGTCACAATGGGGTCTCTTTTTGGGAAGGTGTGGGTCAGTGGCTTCGCCTGTGATTGAAAGGTTGCTGGTTCAAATCCCAGGGCCGGCAGAGCTCTTACCCCTCAGTTACTCCAGGAATCGTCTGACCCTGCCTTCTCAATTGTGCATTGTATTGGATACAAGTGTCTGCTACATCCAGTGTTTCCCAGTCCGGTCCTCTAGCACCCACAGACAGTCCATGTTTTTGCTCCATCTCAGTAGGAGCAAAAATGTGGACTACCTGGCAGGGAGCTCAGAGGGCGCAAAAACATGGGCCGGCTGTGGGTCCCCGAGGACCGGGTTGGAAAACACTCCGCTAAATAATAGTAATGTCTTGTTTCTCATGAAGTTTACACTTACTTTTACATGGGATCAGGGCTCCTGATGACAGTAATCTGGCATGGCTTAGCTGGTGATGGTGCTTGTTTGTGTTTGGCGTGGCTGCAGTGCGGGAGATGAACCCCAGTGTGGCGGCCATCTCTGCCCTGGCCGTCCTGAGCGTCCTCCTCCTCAGTCTGCTGGGCCTCATCTTCCTCGTGCTCCGAAAGAAACACCTTCAGATGGCCAGGTAACCGCCGGTGATCCTCTCCATTACTGGCATATAGACATACAAGAAGTCCTGTCTACAGTGCATTAGAAGGTCATTAATTTCAAGTCGCCTGGCATTTTAAAAGCAGATCTTAACAAACTCCTAAGGAGTATAATAAGCCGGACAAAGGTCATTACATTTAACACAAGACTGCGATGGGTGCATAAACAAAGGGATAAATAAAATAACAAGCAACGAATAAAATGTAAAGCAAACTATACACAGCTCGGGAAAAAATTTAGACTATAGCAAAATTTTCAGTTGCACTCATTTCTTAATTTATGGGCATGCCCCTGCGTAAAATATACTTTTTTTTTTGCTCCAGCCTGGCTCTTCCCTGCTTCTCATTAATGAAGGGCTTCTTCCTTGCTTTATGGGTCTTCAGTCCTGCTTCTAGTTGCCTGTTATGAACTGTCCTACCGGAGCACTTCACACCGCTTAATGTTTCCCATTCTTCTTGAAGGTCACCTGAGGTCATCCTCTCATTGTTGAGGCACTGCCTGATAAGTTAACAGTCATCTCTGCCATTAGAAAGTCATTTCCACCCTCTTCCTGGCTGGTTTCTGGTCAATCCCAGTGTCCCCTGCTTCACTTTCTTCTTGTGTCTTAGAAACTTTGAGCCTGGAAACAGCCTGCTGCTCAGTGTAGCCTCTGCCAGGAAAACCAGGATTAAACCAGGATTTAAAAATGCAGATTTTTTTTAAAAAGTGGTTAAATAGAAGTATATAAATCTTCTTACATTAAACATCTCTATCACCCATGGCCTGCAATTACTATTAGTATTAATGAGCTATAGATTAAGGAAAATTTAATTATTTATTAAATCATCATTCTTCAAGATTAGCTGATTATATTAAAAAGCTGCAAGTGAGATGTGAACCGATATCACTGCATATTTTGCATTAGTATCTTGTCGGTAAATGTGAAGCTTCAGAACTAGTTCAAATGTAGATGAGTGTTTTTATCTGCCCCTGTAACTGAAGGGAATGTGGTGCTGGAACCTTCGTCAACTTCGCATCATTCGAGAGGGATGGGAAGCTTCCGTACAACTGGTAGGAACCTGCTGGTCACTTTTAAACTGTGTCCTGCCTGCTGGTCAGGTTTTTCATTTGTTTTTAGATGATGACATTGTCCTGTTTTGGTTAAATTTAGCCTGACAGTTTGAACTATTTCTCACATTGGTTTATTTTATGATGTAGAGTTTATTTAGTGCTCCAGGTGTAATTTTGTGTATTTTAAAAGTTGTATTTAACTGAAAACCCACTTGAGATTGCAAATGTGAATCAGTAGAAGGACTTGAGAACTGAAAAGTAATTTTCTAGATTCTTATAGGTTGAGAGTTTAAAATCCGGTCCTGAATTCTAAATTTCTGTTCTTTACAATTGTTCACTCTGCATGTATCATCCAACTTCGAAATAACTTAATACATTATGAAGTCCTTCAGCAGCAAGTCTTAATTTAAACCCGCTTCACTTAAATTTATCATGAAGGCCAAGTTCTCACAGTACAAAAGCATAGATAATTGGGTTTAATATAGCCTTTGGGATACTTATCATAAGAAGAGTATGCTTTTATTTTCCTAGACTGTAAATATCTGAAATATTTCCATAAGCTACAATTTTATATGGTCTATAGGAAGATAAGTACCCTAATCACCATTTTATGTAGAGTGTATGAAAAACGTTAATAGTAAGCTCATATGATGTAGTGTATTGCTGTAATTAATTTTCAGATGTTTATCAGCTTGAAAGGCACATTAATGCCTGAATTATAACTGCATTACTTCATGTTGGTTTTCTTTTTGCTTTTAAAATAGTCTTTAACGTTAACTTTGACGACAATAAATGTTGTTCAGAATTATTTAACTGCGACATTTTTATTTATTTATCCGTCATCTGCCATTTCTCACAGAGGGCCAGCGCTTGTGTTACCGACATGATTTAATTAACTCGAAGTCATTTTGCTGTATGTCGCCTCTCATCAGCGGGCCCGCTTCGCATGGGGTGTAATAATTAAAAGGCTCCAGCGTTTTTCCCGAGCATTAAGCCATTACGAGCGAGAAGTGGTTTATACACCGCAGTTAAATCACGCCGCTCGGCTGAGCTAACCCGTTTATTGCCGGCAAAGCTAAGCACAAACTCATTAGCTCCAGTCAACTAAGAAAGTAAACGGGAAAATGCGTTTTGCGGTGTGAATACTGTCATGCGTGTTCAGCCATCTTTGGTTCAACACCGTTTAAAGTTAAGGGAAGGAAAGCCGAAACCGGACCGCCGCCGGCTCTCTGGAAGCGAGCGGCCGCTGATGGGACTGTATCCCCCGGGCAGCGTCTGCCTCACTAACCGAGTGCCGTGTTGTGTTGTTCCTGCCTGTTCCCCCATGTCTGTCCCTGCCTGTCCAGGCGAAGGAGTCTCTTTGCCTTCCTAACACTCCTGCCGTCCTGCCTGTGGACTGATTACCTTTTGGCTTTTTATATTAATCCTTGGTAAGTAAGTGAGACGACTGCTGCATCGTGGGGGCTCATTTTTTAGCTTGATACGTTTGCCGTTATTTGCCCTGTTGGCAAATTGATACGTACCAGTTAGCATGGCTAGCTGTTATTAGTTAGGGTTGGGTGCCTCGTTGAGGGATGTTACCACAGGCCCCTCCTGGTACTCAAACTGGCAGCAGAGTCCATGTCTGTAACAGCTACATTAGTGGCCTGCCCACTATGACTTGACCTGGGCGCGAAGCAGCAGCCAACAGCACTCTAAAGGCCGGGCGGCCATGTTGGAAAAAGTCACGTGACACAACACACGTGTTTGGAGAGAAACATGTGACATACAGTGGAGTCTGAGTCAAATCTGCATGTTATGTACATTTAATACACTTACTGTGCATGTCAAGGGCATTTCATATCCTGTGTTACACATTATATTGTGGTTGTGTTTGTAGGTCATACAGTTCTTGGTGCCAATTGCCTATCCATGACTGTCCATTTAAGCCTGATTGACTCCATGCGTGTGACATGCATGTAATAATCATAACCAGACACTTCTGAACAACCTGTCTGGGCATTTCCAGTTAATTTTATTCCACAGACTACCTGATGGGTATGTAAACACAACTGAATGCATCTTTGGATTCTACATGAATGTAGATTTGATTTTGACCAGTTAATATAGACTGAGGACACAATATTATGGGGTGGCGCTACATGACTGTGCCTCGCTATGTTTTATGTAGAATGTTTTCAGTAAATGTTATCTTTTTTAGGGGCAAGACTGCCTTAAAGAAAAGGAAGCTAACAAGGTAAACACACAAGGTTAACTGCATATGCTCACGGTTTATTGATATTCACAACACCTTTTATGGGAGTTGTGTGCAGTCAAAGCTGTCCATCCATGTTAAACAAACAACTATTACGCGTACAACATCCAGATGAATCACAGTACTGGCAAACAAGAAACCAGGCATTTATTCCTGAACAAACAATGCATGATGAGCACTGATGGTATGGTGTATCAGATGCACCAAGATGTCTGTCATTAGGAAGGGAAGAACTATTACATTCAGGCTTAAGCGGTAAAGCCAAGTAGTATTGATCAGAATGCGGTTTATATTGCCCTGAGTAGGACTAAAGCAAGTCGCAGGTATAATCTAAAACTGTTCTCCTAAATAGTGAATATTATAGGGATATAAAGAGTGAAATTTACTAATACGGTCTTCATAAATTTACCTGTATGTAAAGTCACTTGCTGATTTTGAGTTTTTTGATGGGTTTGTGTTGGAGGTGGTTTCTGTAAGCAGGGGGGTGGGGTCTGAGAGTAAAAAAAACAATCTGGGATCACCGATAGGATGTTGAAAGTTTTACCCCTAATCCCCCAGTTAGTTTATAAGCGGGAGTGCAGTGCCCCAGTACAATAAATCAAGCTCATCTGATCATTGAGGCATCTCAGCTCCTTGCTTTTGCTGCTGCAGATTATGCGGAAAGGGTTAAACGGCAGCCTGCATAATCCAACAGCCCTACAGTGAACCGTGAATAAACCCCAGCCTGTTTGTCACACTCGAAGAAAATGTGTGAGAATCTGCACCATTACCCTGATCTGGAGCTGACCTGTGTGAATGCAGCTGTTCAGTGATGGTTATTCTGTGCAGGAAGACAGGATTGAGCAAGACCTGGCCTCTGCTTGGGGCTGCTGAAAAGTTAAAGATTAATTTGCCCATCTGTAGATCTAGCAATCAAACAGTATTTCTCCCGTTCTGAATGGAAACGTGGAAACTTTTCTGTAATGTACTGCAGGCATGATTCAGTCTTCGTTAATATTCTGAACTTACGCCACCGATCAAGTGAAGTCACTTTAAAAACGTTATTCATTTTTGCACAGTAGTTTTGCTGCAGATTGTCTGCAGTCAGATGTGATTTAGCACGGTCGATTTTGAATAATCCTCAGCAAATGAAGTCACATATGAAGCCTGCACGCCGAACACCTAACAGCCATAAAGTCCATCTTCAAGTCTAAGTAAATGAAATCCCCTGCTATAGTGACCAAAGATACTGCTAATATTGACAGAACATTGCTGTTCCATCTGATAATGCCTTGTCATGGAGACCTCTAAACATGTTAAATCTCTTTTCAGTCCTGTCCAGCTGGACGATTTCGAAGACTACCTCAAGGACATGAGCAAAGACTCGGCATACAAATTTTCTCTGCAGTTTGAGGTGAGAGGTGCCACCACTTGCTAGCAGGGAAAGTTAGCATTGGTGTGTCAGTGTGGTGCGTTTTGTGCTTTCACTGGAACTAAATGAAGAATTCAGTTAAAGAAATGCTTCTGTGCCCCCAATACAGGAGCTGAAGACGGTGGGTCTGGACTTATCCCATGATGCAGCTGACCTCCCCGTCAACAGAGCAAAGAACCGCTACACCAACATCCTTCCTTGTGGGTTACAATGCTCCTCACTGTAGCATTTAACTTTCCTAGTAGACAGTTGTGGGTTGATGCTCATGCACCTTTCCAACTGACCATCGGTAACCTCCCCACAGATGATTTCAGCCGTGTGAAGCTGATCTCCATGCACAACGATGAAGGAGCCGACTACGTCAACGCCAATTACATTCCTGTGAGTGTCATTCGTTCTTACCCTGTATGAAGGAGACAGCCCCTATGACCAAGTCCAAAGACCAGCAGTCGACTGCAGTGTCCATGATGACTCTTACTCTACCCAATAGCCGGTCTCTTAAAGGGGCTTATGACTGCCTAATTCTCATGCAGTTTTTAGCATATAGCCACTCCTCATTTAGCTACCAAATTCCATTCCAACAGCCAGGTTGTTAAGCGAAATGGTCACTAAATTAAAATCACGGTAGCCTAGGCGTGACCATGCGTGACTGTGCTTATGACTTTATTTCAGCCTTCCATAATCGACTTCCTTTATCCTTCGTGAAGTGGTCATTGTAAACAACATTTTATACATTCTGCTCCTGAAGTCTCTCTCACTCCGGCATGTATTTGGTGTCAGACGTTGGTCGTAAATGTGCGCATTGGTCGGAAAATTAATTTTTTATTACCGTCATATTTACGAACATTCGCTAACCGAGGTAGTTGCTAAATGGAAAGCGGTTGTAATTTGCGTAATTTTCCCATCTGCAGGGCTACAAGTCGGCAAGGGAGTACATCGCCACACAAGGCCCCCTTCCCGAAACCCGCAATGACTTCTGGACGATGGTGCTGCAGCAGAAGTCGCGAGTAGTCGTCATGCTGACGCAGTGCAGCGAGCGCCGCAGGGTGGGCAACACCAGTGCCTGCTCTTTAACCCAGACACGCTCGTCTGCTGGACAGACTTTAAGGCTCACTTCCATTTAGCTTTTTTGGCTCACTGTACTGGGGTCGAATTGTTTTTTTTTATAATCCTGCTTTCTTTCATATGCTGGATAATTCAATCCAAATTATTGTCAATACTTCAAATATTTACACAGTGTAAAATTTTAAAGCTTTATAAGTATAGAAGTACTGTGTTTCAGTAGATAAAACAATTTATTTACATTGCTCTGATGGTAACATGGCAAATGGAATGTACAAAAGGTAAATCACAGACCAAAAAAATACATTGATTTTGAATTTAGTCAATAGCTAGGCAATGTAAACTCCACTATACTGAACCCAAGTGATGCCCCTAGACTCATTCCTGAGTCATTTGAATCCCCTATGTAAATACCCCAAACGGGTCAATTAACTGACAGTTATGTCACATGACTACAGGTGAAGTGTGACCACTACTGGCCCTTCACGGATGAGCCAGTGGCCTACGGGGAGATCACGGTGGAAATGCTGTCTGAGAAGGAGGCCCCAGAATGGACCATGAGGAACTTCAGACTGAGCTACGTATGTCACCAGCCGCGCTTGCTTCCTCTGAGTCTATATTTCAGTCACGTAATTGGGGGGACAGTCTATCCCAAAAGCTATCAAAATGGTAATACGGCCGTGTTTACCTCCTTTCAACGGCAGCGACAGCGCTGCCTTTGCGGGGGACAGGTGCGTAAATGAATTCTGTCACCAGCCTCACGGGCATCCGCAGAAGCCCAGGTATTTAAAAAATGGGTGCCGGCGATCCCTCAGTGGCTTGTTTCCATAGCAACCACCGCTGAGAGCCCCAGCACCTTTTTCCTCCTGATACGTGCAAACTAATGGTGATGAATAAGAGCCAAACACAAGAAGACAGGACCCAGTATTCTCGGTCGTGCATGCAGACCCCTCTAGACGTGCTACATTCATTCATGGGCGCAGATGGATGCAGTTGGCGCATGCGTTTGAAAACATATTGCATGCAGCTGCTTGATGCAGCACGGATCGTGCAGAGATGCGGAGGAAGTTTGAAAGGACTGCAAAGTATCGCAAAGTTACGATAAATGCATCTAAAACCACTGTAAAATGACTTGAAGTCGAAGTTGACACTATCTAAAAGTCATTGTTTTGAAACTGTGGGCATTTAAGAAAATTCCAGTGAGCTAAATTTCGTACAAGGGCTGCTCTGTCTCCCCTCGGGCTCTTCCCACAAAAGCCTCCGTCCATACGGCTCTGATCCCCCCTTGCAATCACGTTTCCCTGCAGGCAGACGAGACCCAGGACGTGCTACACCTGAACTACACCTCGTGGCCCGACCATGGCGTCCCCACGGTCAACGCCATCGAGAGTATCCTGCAGTTTGTCTACATCGTACGGCAGCAGGCGGCCAAGAGCAGGGGCCCCATCGTCGTGCACTGCAGGTGAGACCATTTAGAGGATGCCAGCGGAGAGACTCCGTAGCGACTCTGGGTCAGGCTGCGGAAGGTCGACCTGCAATTCTCTAACTGTAATCCTTCGTAAAAGACATTTGATATTTGATATCTTTGAGGTGATTAAATGAAAGTTACATTTATATAGCACTTTTTCAAGCACTCAAAATGCTTTTTTTATTTATAACTTTTATATTTAAGTGCATTTAATACCCTGTATTTTCTCATGCCATTTAATGGTATAAAGATTATAAAAGGTATATACAACATGAAATATACATTTGATTTTAATATTTTGTGTTTCTTAAATCCACATTATATATATTATGTATAGTAGCAACTATGACTCTTGCACTGACAGTCACTTTGACCATTTCCACTGTATTCATAGAGACACTCTCTACCTCAGCAGTACTGAGTGTTATTTCATTACTGTGTATTTTATATATTTCTTTGTATTTGAGCTACTGGATGTCTAAATGTCTTTTGGAAAACCACTGTGTAGCCCCCACCTGGATGATGCAACGGCAGCCATTCTGCAGCAGTACGCTCACCACACAGTAGCTAAGGTGGTGAAGGGGCAGGGGATACAGGGGATGATTAGGAGGCCATATCTCAATTATCCAGGACATCAGGGTACCACCCCTACTCTTCTGAAAGATGCCCAGGGATCTTTTATGACCTCAGAGAGTCAGGACCTGGGTTTTGCATTTCATCTCATGCACTGGGGCTTTTGGATACAAACTGACCACAAGATGGGTTAACCTGCTGGCCACACCAGCACCTCTTCCAACAGCAACACAGCTTTCCTAGTTGGCCTCCCATGCAAGTACTGGACAGGCCTAGACCTGCTTAGCTTCACATGGATTACATAGTCTGAACTTAAGGTGTTATGGCTGCTGGCTAAGTGATTATAGGTTTTAAGGCAAAAACACAGTAGTTAGCATGCTAAAGAATCAGGCTACCATTAGCTTTCCTGCTTCTTCTAAATTTGATGTGCTGTATTCTTCCAAGTTACATGGAACTTATGAGCATTACATAGCAACTGGCTGTCGGATTATACAGCCAGATCAGACTGTCCATCATCAGTCAGGTATTCTCAGCCGGATTTTGCTGCTCCGTGATGCTGATTTTCCTAATTAGTAGATTACCGCCTCTGAATGTCCCTAGCAGGTGTGTTGGGAATAGAGTGCTGTCCATTACTGGCCTTCTCTGAGTATTAAAGGAGAATGTGTTTAGGCTGAATCGATTCCTTAAAAAGTATGGCTGGAGTGGACGTAATGGGATGAATGGGCACTAATTAAATTGTAGCTACAATTATGTCCTTGTAATTGTTTTTGTGTTTTTTTTTGGGGGGAAGATGAGGGGTTAATTTCCACTGTAACAAAAAGCCTCAAATTATACACAGCAACTTTTATAATATTCAAGTGCATTTACTGTCTTGCATTTTTTAACAATAACTACATTAATAAATATACAGGATTGTAATTGTCAGAATTTGCTTAATTTGATTAAATCCGGTCACAGTTTTTGGTTTCAGAGAGCGTGTGAGAGATTTAATGAGGGGGGGATGTGCGTTTTTCATGATGCCTGTTTAATTGTGAATGAACGCGCCCGTGTGCAGTGCTGGCGTGGGTCGCACTGGGACCTTCATCGCCCTGGACCGGCTCATGCAGCACATACGCGAGCATGACTACGCCGACATCCTGGGCGTCGTGGCAGAGATGCGCGCACACAGGCTATGCATGGTGCAGACGGAGGTAAGGAGGACACTCTCCCTCGCAGTTACATACACAAACACCTCACAAGTCAGTTCCTGTTGTGCAGGAGTGTGTTAAACCCCGCCCCCGAGGCGGGCTGGTGTAGACTCAGGTCATGTGACGCTCACCCCCAGTAATGTGATGATACTGTATCATGTGCCCTGTAGGAGCAGTATGTGTTCATCCACCAGTGCGTCCAGCTGATGTGTAAGAAGAAAAAACAGCAGTCGTCGGTGTCCAGCGACGTCATCTATGAGAACGTCAGCAAGTCCTAATCATGAGAGGGGACACGGTAAACTATCCGGGGGCCACTCAGAAAGCATGTGTTTGTTGGCACGGTTTCAGATGAAAGTCCCATAGATCTCAGTTCTTTGCTCGTCCCTCCGCAGGTTGGTGTGTCCGAGCGTCCAGCCCACCAGACTTTTGTACTTGGCTGAGGCGACCTTAACAGAACAATGACAGAGAACTGGGGGGGGGAAGCACTTTGGTTTCTTAAGAAGCTCACAGAACCTTGTTTTAAAGACTCTGGACTGCCTGCCAGCCACTGAAACACTTTTTTTTTTTTTAGGGGGGGGGAGGGGGGTTGGCACTGGATTATGTGACCATTCCAACGTGCAGAAGCAAGATGGAGACGCTCACACAGCCAATAACAAAACAGGAACCACCCCCTGCAGCGTGACAAGCAGCCAGACACACTAACAAGCTTCTTATCTGCGCGCTCACAGGTCCTTTAATCCTGTTGGCGCTGATCCTGAGGGTGGGTTGGCCTGTCATTTTGTTATTTTGGAAAAATCTGTCAGTTTTCACTCATCAGCCAAAGCCCGCATAGATAACTTGTAACCTTATCATTTTTCACAATGACACTGACAAGGGCCGGTTTTTAACAGATAGTAATACCTGAGAGGCCTGCTTGCAGGAGTGTGTCAGTGAGGGCCTTTTCTCCACGCTTTGTCATCTGTTTACATGGATTTGCCCTAGTCTTCACACCTTTCACAGCTACAACCCATTTTTGAATCTTGGACATTGTAAGAACAATGGCTTTGGTTTTTAAAAAAACAAAAGGGGGCCAACTTACAACCAGCGAAGTTCAGCTTGACTCCTGCCAATCCAATGAACAAGCTGGAACTTTCCAGAGACAGCTCAGCATCCGCTCCTGTGTTCCATGGCTGTCTCATCTGTGTACCAGGTACTTAACACGTCTAACCGGAAATAACATCTTCGGCCCTCGGTACCGTTGGATTCATTTTGCAAGGGAACTGGACTGGAAGGACCAGTGGGTCGGTTCTCGTGCTCTGCTTTTATTTTATTTTTTTGTATGATACTAATAGGATTGATGTGGAAGTCAGTCATTACAAGGGAATATTTGGGTTAAACCATTTTAGGCATACTAAGGTATGCTTTTTTTTTAACACGGTATGTAATGTGCATATTGTATTTTTAAACATGGAGGACTTGAATTTCGTTCATCGGTGTGTTATCAGTAAAATTCTGAAGTACCCCAGAAAACAGAAACTTGCCCCGCATTGGTTTGCTTTGTGCTTATGATCACCGACCGGTTTGTCCCCATTTTTTGACATTGGGCTCATCCCGGTTCCTCTATGTCCTGGCAGGTCTTCAGCAGAGCTCTCAAAGGCCCCCCATTAGGGCTTTAGAAAGTGTTTCCGGAGCTGAAACCAATGCCTCAACATGGTGCTATAGGCTTTGTTAAAATTTGTTTACCCTAAATCTAAAAATCCCACCTTACGCAAGTGTTGAATCTGCATTTTTGCAGTACTAAAAGCGTGCAGATGTAGGAAATGCTCTGGCCCCATGAGTCGATGTTTCTAAGAAACTTCTTCTGCCCTGCCACCTTTCCGGCTGACCGCACAGCAGCTTATCAAGCGCCGAAACAAACTTTTTTCCCATGTAGATAGTGTCCCAGTGCTCCCCTTCGCTCAGTGTGTCCTACATAAGCTGTGTCATCAGTGCCATTCTCCTGCTTCTGTCACCAGAAGGATGATCGTCATACCGCCGCAACCGCAAGAGTGGGTCATTGTCACAGAGTTTTAATGTATGTGTCGAAAATTAAACATCTATTCTTAAGGACCAGCGAGTGCGGCTTCTCATTTTCTGGTGACGTGGTGTAAGAAAAGGTCTGTCGTCTGCGTTTGTCAAGCTAGAACGGGCCAGCGCAAAAATCACACTGTGGACTTAATGATTTTCGTAAACGCATGAACAAATGCTCACACATTTTAGAAGCTGTCAGTGCGGCACTCTATCATCTGTTATGTTACTTTCGTTTTGAAACCCACAGTGAATGAGATCATTGTACGCAGTCAGTCAGAAGACCGGACCTGCCTTCCATTCAGAGGCCCCAAAGTACAGCCTAACTGAATTAATAGGCTTCAAACCCTCATTTAAGCGACCAGTACTCAGCAAGTCTACTCATCACTCAGCTGTTTGAAGTAGCTATTAAAACAAATAGCCATTTTTACCGTGCTAAATATTTTCTAATACTGTTTATTGTAGAATTATCAGATTCAGGTGGAAAAGGCACGTTAAATTACAGCCATGTGTACTGGTACCACAGTGGTGTTATACATTTCCCAGCATCTTGTCCCGCACAGAGAATTACCAGCAATCTGTCACAAAACTATTTTGTTCCGATTAGCTATATGTAGACATACATATATTCTTAATGGAAATGTCTGTACCATAATTCCTCACACCTGCATTCACACATGCACAAACAGCCAGATGTTTATAAATATTTATCCTGTGTTTACTTCCCTGTACAGTACAGGAGCTTTCAGTTGCTCATGTCTAGAGTAACTGTATATATACACATCGCATAATATATTCAGCCATAGAAACTGGCTTTCAGTCTGAGATCACCGCACATCATTTCCACAAGTGCTATGTATTAAGCAGTTTCACGAATCAATCACTGCCTGGTCACAGGCTTACAGGGGTACAGACAAGCAGTTATTACCTGGATGATGTGTGTCTGCCCAGGATTTGAGTAAGCACCTGCTGAAGACAGAGTGATCTGTGGAAGACGTCTCAGAATTCAGCTGCCATTCTAGGCAGTCTGCTTGGGACTGATTAGCGATCCCAACAGTTTGCTCATATACAGTCATATTTTCAAGGTATTGTTTCACTGATTTGGAGTCTTTCTAATAGAGGACTGAATACAGGGCATATACAGGTAAATCCTGGACAGCGACCAAGAAAATCTGAATATGTCCTGACAAGCATCTGCTGAGAAATGCTGATGCCATCTCCAGGTACATCTACGAAATGAGCTACCACCAAGTATGATGGAGGAACCCGATGGTGTTCACTTCCCGGTGTTTTGGTTTTGCGTGATTAGTATTTTGGCTTTACAGTCACGGCAATATGGCTTTGCAATGTCGTATTTGGTTTTAGACATATAAAGAACAGATGTCAGGATGACTTAACAACAGGTCTTTTCAAACTTATGTTTTGGTAATATGTCCAGATGCTGATTCTTGTGCTCGCCGGAGAATTGCATCACGCCTTGCTTAGCATCTGTTAGGGGTCAGATAAAACTCACCCTATCATATGGTCTGTATAAACACGGGATGCTAAACAGAACCATTAAGTAACGAAACCAGAGGCTTCATTCACGTGCTTTGAAACTCTACCGGCTTCTGACGTCATGTCTGATCACGGAAACATCATAGAGCGCAATTTTAAACGCAGGGCGGCATTCCATTGGTCAGCTGGTGCAGTGTCTTTCCATGCTGCTGTCATGCCTCCAGGCTCTCGTGGCAGTGCCTGATGATGTCAGCAAACTCACGGGATTGGTCAGGGGCCTCCTGGGAAGACAGTGCAACAGGCAGGCGGGAGGGGTTAGCAATGTCGGGGGCCTCCTCAGTGTCCGCTGCCCTCGTCGAAAGACTCCACCCCCGAGTCGCAGGCGGCCATGTTGATCTTCTCCTGCCTCCTCCGCATCATCTCCTGCAGCTCGGAGCTGCTGTTACTCTGCAAAGTGGAGAGAGGTTCAGGCTTGTAACTGCGATGGTGAGGAGGAAGTGGGGGTTGTCAACCAACCAAAATGTAAAATAAGATGACATCAGATAAACCAAAGGGATCTACACACCCCACAAACCCTTTAAAACCTCTTCAGATAACGAATCAGAACAGCAAATCCACACACGCAGTGCCAGCTAAACAACTGACGCACTTGTGCTGTTTGGCAAAAGAGTGAGGAAAGAATGGAAAAGTCGGGATTTTCTAAGTAGGGAAAGGGCTCAGGTGTTGAGTACATACTGTATATCCAGGCTAAATCTACTCTAAACTATGGAAATGGTTCTCTGTTGGCCACATTCCTTCAGACAAATGCACAAAGTATGCAAACAAGACATATAAATGGAATGATATGAATGGTTTCACCCCCACAATAGATGCTAAAAAGACATTAAAATGACTGAATATGTGCAGTTTGATCGCATTGCGCTTTGACTTTATCGTATGTAGTTTGACTGCAAACTGTATGTTTGTTTTGCTGGAACTGGATCAAAATGAAATCAGGCAATTCCTGCACTGAGAAATTCTGTGCATTTAACATCTGGATAAGCACTTCAAATTTTACTTATATACAGGATCGTTTTTACGTGTAGAAAATACCAGAAGACAAGTACTTGATTCCCACTAGCCAACAAAAACTGCACAAGTAACTCCAACACTTGGGACAATTTAGTTACTTTTTAATAAATATAAGAAAGGATACTTCCGGAACACCTTAATTAAACCAAATACGTCACCAAAGTTCCCTACAAATAGTAAAATTACAAGCTGTAATATAAAACCTGGCCAACAAAACTACTCTATCTGTGACATACACAATACCTTTGAGAGTTTGTGCACAAAATCAGTGTATGAAGACCACGAGGAGTCAGAAGGCAGCCTGTAGATAAGAAATAGACACCGCAGAAACCAGAAAGGCAGAAGCACCCATACCAGTTTGACTAACATCATGCTTCAGACTCATTCAAGTACCTACAGGCAGATGCATGCATTTCTAAGTGTCCAGAGATAAAACCAGACCCTAGCATAAACACAAACATCTAGTGGCAAACATCTACTGACTCCAACTGATTTCTCTTACATTGTTATTCTAGGTGTTGAACTCCCGAGAGAATAAATTGATTCACAAAGTTAGATAGAACTTAGTAGGGTTCTGGAATCTAGACTGTTAGCACTGACGCAAGCCACATCCGCTGGCCTGGTCTACAATAACCAAAGGGCTTCAGACAGGACTTCCTGGCTCTTATTCATTCTTATCCTCTTCACCTTATGCCCCCAAGGTGTTTACAAAAGTAAAATCTGCAGATTTTTGCTGCTCTGAGTGTCAGCCAATGCCAAGTACCAGGCGAGTGTCTACCTCCAGGGCGGTCTTCTGCACGGTGACCTGACTGTAGACCCGCACCCCATCTTCTGGACACACGGTCTTGAGTTCTTCTTTGTTAAGGGAGAAGAGCTGGGCACCAGTCAGTACGCCCAGACTGTTGACGGTACTACAGGGGTGAGTAAAAACAATTGTTACTCATCGTGGTCTTTCTGCTGAGATATCTGTCTTGAAAGAGGTCCTGAAATTTCAAGCGCCCATAAATTTCTTCAAGTCTGTATGCAGGCAATGCTGCATTTATAGTACATATCACTAACTCTGTATACACTTCTGGCTTATTTTAACCTGTAGTAGTGCTTCTCAATCCAGTCCTCGGGAACCTACAGACAGCCCAAGTTTTTGCTCAAAAAGTGGACTGCCTGGCTTGGAGCTCGGAGGGAGCTGTGGGCTCCTGGGGACCAGATTGGGATTCTCTGACCTAGAGCAGGGGTAGCGAACCTGATCCACTGAGAGCTGCTGTGGGTGCAGGTTTTTGGGATGACTTCTCAATCAGCCAATAATAAAGCAGCGGTTCTCAACTCCTGTCCTGGGGACCCACTGTTATTGGCTGATTGAGAGGCCATCATAAAAACCCGCACCCACAACAGCCCTCTATGGGTCAGGTTCTCATATTCAGTAAAGTGTGTCAGGGCAAGGTGGACCACAAGGCCAGGATGGGGACCACAAGGCCAGGATGGGGACCACAAGGCCAGGATGGGGACCACAAAGACACAGACACACGAACAGCAGTGCCATTCAGAGATACCACTTGTTTTCAGGAGGAGAACAAAGTATTTAGAGGAATCCCACACCAACACAGGGAGGATGTACACACTTCCCCCCACACGGATCCGGGGGCTGGAATGGGGGCCACAACCCTGGAGGTGTGAGGGTACGATGCCAAGTCACTGTGGATCACACCCCCCTTAATGATGCGTCTGTCCCTCCCGCACGCGCACATGTGACACCGTCTGACTTACACAGAGCTGAAGCCCTTGACCTGCAGCCAGGCCTTGACATCATCGGGGGTGGATTCGTAACTGAGGCCGACTGCAGGCAGGCTGTTGCTGCGCTGAGGGACTGAGACTTTCTTCTGAGTGCCTCTGCCCAGGGTGAGCCTGTGCAGCAACTCGTCTTGAACCTCCTCCATGTTGGACTTCCTACCTGGAGCCACCAAGAAAAGGAATAAAAATTGATTCCATGTATATTTACGGCCGGACAGTATAGTACACACAGTAATCTAAGCCTTTTTATAGTACACAGAATAACCCAAATATTAGATTACTGATAAATAGCGTTTCATAACTATGCAAGGTGG
Source organism: Hyperopisus bebe (assembly GCA_026777045.1). NCBI lineage: Eukaryota > Metazoa > Chordata > Actinopteri > Osteoglossiformes > Mormyridae > Hyperopisus > Hyperopisus bebe. The sequence goes on from JAODJW010000062.1 coordinate 27,731,101, forward strand.
TGGTGGTGGTCCAGAGCCTATCCTGGAAGCTATGGGCAAGGCAGGGAATAACCCAGGATAAGCTGCCAACTCATTGCAGGGCACACATACACAAACAGACCAAACCAATGGGCCATTTGGAAACTCCAGTTCACTTTAGAATTTTTTGGACTATGGGGGATAAAAAAAGAACCCAGAGGAAACCCCATGACTTCACGGGATGGACATGCAGACTCCACACACAGGGAGCCATGGCGGAGACTCGAACCCTCGTCTTAGAGTATTCAGACCAACGTATTGTCCTCGGTTTTTGCAGCTGCTTTTCTAATTGCCTTCAGACAAGCAAAAATATGGCGAGTAACTTAAGGGCGGGTCTAGGAAATGATCTAGATCCGACCAATCACACGTCGCTACCACATTTGGAGGGCATGGCTGGGGCGGGGCTCACGCTGAGTGGGTGGCTGTCGTTCCTTCTTCTGTTCTCCGAGGATGACGCTGCCACTGTCACTGGAGCCGCTGCTGATAGGCGAGTCCCTCTTCCCCAACAAGGGGGGCGCGGCCGGAGGAGGCAGGGGCGGGGCGGGGATCCAACTGGGAAGGAGGCTGGTATCGGGAGCAGGGGCGGGGACTGGAGGTGGGGCCGGAACTGGGGCAGGTGCCATGGGTGGCATCATCGGGGCGGGAGAGAAGGAGTGTACTGTGGGCCGATGGACGGTGCTTGTCCTCTGCATCTGTCAGCAGAACGGAAGTCACACACACACATACACACACACACAGAATACTAAGAATACTGATTCTCAAAGAGGCCTGTATAAACTGAAAAGCATGAAACAGACTCAATTAAAAAATGTAATTTTTAAAACAAGTTATTTTTGAAGCTCGAATACAATATACGCAACACCCTTTGTATCAGAATAACTACTTCAGAAACACGATTAATCCTCCGACAAAGCATGTTAAGAATAACCAAGCAGGTACGTCGACCTACAGGATTACATGCTGCACACAGCAGTAATCGCATGCTTTACGCTTCCGCACATTGCCCTAATGTAATATGCATTACTGTGTACAGTTCTTACTCAATTACCTCATTGAATTCCCCAAGTAATTGCTTGCAGGTGGGAAAAAAAGAAAACGATTTCTTCTACAACTTAGCTAAGACTATTACAGGCTGGTCGAGAGGGGCTTTAGCAACTCAGACCGAGGATTCACTAACATAACCTCTGGCTAACATTACTATAAATAACAAGAGGGTCACGAGCTAACAGGACTACATTCACATGGGGGGCTAGTAGTATTACAGCCTCACAAAGAGGGCCTCTAGCTAACAGTATTACAGCCTCACCAGGAGGGCCTCTAGCTAACAGTATTACAGCCTCACAAAGAGGGCCTCTAGCTAACAGTATTACAGCCTCACAAACAGGGCCTCTAGCTAACAGTATTACAGCCTCACAAAGAGGGCCTCTAGCTAACAGTATTACAGCCTCACAAAGAGGGCCTCTAGCTAACAGTATTACAGCCTCGCAAAGAGGGCCTCTAGCTAACAGTATTATAGCCCAAAAGAGCTTCTAGTCAACAGTAATACAGTCTCCTCAAGAGGGTCTCTAGCTAACTGGAGTAGATTCACTAGAAGGCCGATTATATATTGCCATAAATGCCAATGTGTTTTTAAGAAAAACTGCTTAGTAGTTCAGTCTCAAGCAAAGCTTAAGTCACTGAATTTAAGCATCTATTTTATCTAGGGCTGCAACAACTACTCAATAATGGTGATAATAAATCAGTAATAAAAATAGTTTTGATTATAATTTTGTCATTGATTACAAAAGGGTATCACTGGGTATGATGTCACACCTGACCAGCAGAGGGCAGATACTGCACACAAACACAAGCAGTGTAGCGAAATGGGTAAACCTGTTCAAACAGTTTTAAAGTTATTAGGCTTGGGTGGTATTGTAGAAATACAGTATATACCGCAGTATTTTGAAATCTTGGTGACAATATTAGCTGGGACACCCCTGCTTGCCGAATGAAAACAAAAAAAAATAAATCACCCAGATTGTGAAATGCCAGAACAGTGATTTTGAAAGTACAATAAAATAATCGCCTAACTGATTATCAAAATCATAGCTTTTTGCAGCCCTAATTTTATCCTTCCTCTATGGCAGAGGTGGGGGGTGGGGGGTAAGGTTGGAGTGCTATGGAGCATGACCTAGAACGATCAGGCCCACCTACCTTGAACAACTCAAACTCCCTTTTTGGCATCACAAGCTTTTAGATAAAGAGAAGGTCATAAATAATGAAGAAAAGGTTCGCAGCCGGAGAGATGTGGGGGTCAGGTGGGGGTGCCGAGCATGCTCACCTGAATGCTGTGGCTGCCGATGTCTTGGCTCCGCCCACCACTCACTTCCATCACCCTGGTAACCTCCAGGATGTTGTTCGGTACGTAGCCACACATCCCAGCACTGTTCTGCACCTTCCACCACTGCTTCCGGTCATTTAGCACCTGGTAGAGGATACCTACAGCGTGAGCGCCTCCTGCAGGCTAATCAAGCTCTATGCTCTATGAACAATACACATTATTTTACGTAACAAGTGCTTTGTTTTGACATAAATCCAATAATCACAATATCTTCTCTATATATGATTTACAATAGTTAAATCGGACACTTCTGAAGTAAATTAAAAAACCTTTCACAAAGATGTCTTTTCAGATAAGAACTATGTCTCATTCCAGCCTGTTTATACTATTTGTCTCTGTGTTCTGAAGCGCTGATCCCATCTGGCGCTGATTTGACTTCCCGCCTACCTCCACGATTTCATCCTTCACCACCGTCAGCTCCGTGTTGTTTCTGGCCATGAAGTCATACATGGACTTAGCGAAATTCCTCGGCTGGGTCCTAACCTGACTTTCATAGTTTCTGCAAAGCCCGGAAACCAGGTTAAACACATATTAAACACAGCACCCAGATTCTGGCTACAAGGCAGAGTCAATACAGGGACCTCTGGTAGACTCGCCTAAAACTGTTAACTGAATTATGTTAATTTCAAAGAAACTAAGTCTGAAAGAAATAAGGACAGTAAAAATAACAGAACGATTCAGCTACAGACACATCTTACCGAGGAAGTGAGCCAACTAAGTATTCAATCTGAACCAATGACTAGATGCTAGATCTTAATTTCCTACTGGTAATTAGGGTTAAATAACACCAAGCACAGTTTGGGAGATTAATGCTTTTATAATAAAGCTATCAGACTAACAGCCATGGAGAAGTGTGGCAACAGCTTATGGGAACATCATTTTTCAGAAGAAAAATGTCAGGAAGATGCAAACAAGCCTTCGTCTGTCCGTCCATCCATCCATCCATCCATCCATTTAAAGAGACAGTTGGGAAACAGGAGGCAAGGGACATTCTGGACATGATACCCATCTACCGCAGGGCACACATGCTCACGCACGCACGCACGCACACACACACACACACACTCAGACACACACACACACACACACACTCAGACACACACACAAGTGCAAGTTTAGAGAAAGAAATTCACCTAAACCACATATTTTAGTCTTTAATATGTAGTTTATATTCGTAGGTTTTTGGCAGCTACTCCCAAAGCACCAGCAGAAAAGAGAGAAACCCGCTTTTCCTCATGCAACAGCCCAGGGACCAGAGATTCGCCACAGTTCTGCATGGCTCCCCATTCAGCCGGCCGGCGCCGCGTTACCCAGCTACATAGCGGCCAGCGGCTTGCTTAAGGGCAGCCATGGCCATCGCCTGGTCCAGGGAGTGTGTGTGTCTGTGCGCCGCGTTACCGAGAGCGTACCCATCAGCATAGGGAAAATGTGGGACACCAGGATGCTGGAAGACAGAAGCACAGATGGTACTTATTATAAATGGTGTTTAACACTGGTACATATCTCACAAAAACAAGTATATAAGTCAAGTAACCTTCTTAATGTACATCATCGCATCTCCAGAAAAATGACCCTCGGATTACTGGCTCCGCCCCTACATTGGCCACACCCACACAGTAGCCCCACCCCACACTCACCTCCAGGCTCACCCTTCGGTCTACCTCCACCAGCTGCTGGGTCTCGAAATCCGGCAGGGGCTCCATCATCTCCTGCTCCTGGGCGCGGCCCAGCATCACCAGGGGCAGAGACGGCGGCTCCCAGCCGTCACGGAATCGGGGCACGTAGGGTGGGAAGTAATGGTCTTTGGGCCACTCCAGCCTAAGGGGGTGGGGGCAGGTGGGGTCAAAGGGAACAGCAGAATTATATTGTATTAACAAAAAAACAGACACACACACACACCTGTACTCATATCTCTGTGTGTCCATTCAATTCTATAACTCTAATCCTAACAATGACAACGTTAACCCCTACTCAGCCCTAACCTTAACCACAAATAACCAAACAAAGCATTTTGGCATTTTCAGTTTTTTATTGGAGTTATAGATTTTTATACTGTAAAGCTGACTTTCCCCTTGCAGGGACTGAAAAAAATTGTCCCTACAATATCAAAATAACAGGTTTTTATCACATTGTGGGGACCAAATGTCCCCACAATGTAATGTATACCTGGACGACACACACACACACACACACACACGCCTGCGCACATGGGTGTGTATGACAGTGTGTGTGTGTGTGTGTGTGTTTCCCCCCTTGTGTGTAATCCTACAAAAGAAGACCAAGAACCAAAACCAGAAAATCCAGTCAAACACTCCTTTTTTGGAATAACACTATGTAGATACACAACCTCATAGGTGCATATATTACTTTACCAGCAGAAGTACTTCAGAGGAAGAACTGCTGACCCTGATCATTATCACACACCCTCTCTTCAGGAAGGCTTCCGACTGGCGACCAACAGAACTCACTAAATAAGGCGGACTAAATACACATCCATCGACAGAATGAAAAGGACGCATAAATCACAACATGGGCCTCTTCTATTTAACACCTATACCTTTTAGTGCTTTGTAGAGAAGCACAGCTATGCAAAACCCTGCTCTGAGACCAGATTCTGCACTGTAAGGTAACGGAAAAAGAGGGACAAGCAAACCTCTCCACACTCACCTGCTTTTGGTCCAACCATCTCCAAGAGACACCCAGAGACGCCTCTCTGGGGCCGTACCAGAGGTGTGCAGAAAGTCTATGGCCTCCATGGTGAGGAGAGGACTGAGGACACTCTTTGCCAGCTCCACATCACCTGTGGCCTGAACCACCTGCAGGGGGCAGCAAACAGCAGTGCAGCAAATAAGGACGTGTGCAAGGGAGGGACTCAAGAATTTTTGCTACTAGCCAACTGGACTAGCTCAAGAAAAAAAGTAGTTTGACCAACATTTTTTTTTTTTTACTAGCCAGCAGGCTAGTTTTCAGTTTTTTGTACTTGCTCTCTGTCTTAATTTCCTTGGGTGAAGGGGTAAGCTTAATATTCAGACTTTCATGGGTCATTAGTTATACTTAGAAGGGACACACATTTAAAATAGGAGTCCCATAAATTACTGCATCTATGGGAACTATTTTAAAATGCTTTAAAATTCTGGAGCTATATAACAAAATAACTGATGGTTGTTGCTATAAGTTCTGACCAATTTATCTCTATTATACTAAACAAGTATATCCATATACCATACACCATATACCATTAGCCGTATTTCACTCTGAACCATGTCTACATTTTAGGCTAAAACAATAACTTCAAAATCCAATAAATTTGCTCTTACACAGTGCTATTCCATGACAATTTAACATGCACCTACCATATTTAGTGGAGTAAACAGGAAGTGCACTAGATCCAATGCACTGGGATTGTTGATATATAACCTTAGTTTCGCCTGCAAAACAAACACGTAACCACTGGAATGAGATGCTGTTTTATGCTTGGCATCTGAGTGAAGTTTCCTTTGATGTAAAATTCAAAACTTCAGTTTGGTATGGAAACTGTTCATACCAGCAAGTTGAACGCATATTTAAATTTTTGGAAGCAGTCAATGAACTCCTCTTGAGACGGTGGCTTGGCACGTAGTGTCAAAACTCCCTCTAGTGGACAAAACAGCACAGTGCCATACTATTACTATATGCACCAAGAAGAATTAGGAGAATCAGTAACAGCTTCCAAAACAATTTTGATAAAATAAAAGCTCACCTCCTGGTCCTCTCTTTTTACTCTTCTTTACTTTCTTCCTTTTTGACAGCTCACCAAATGCCTCTGCTGCCCTCTGGAGCTTGGTGACAAAATATTCGATGTCACCCAAGAGGTGGTTCAGAATTTGCTGCAATGGGACAGAAGAGCATTTTAGCCCGTCATTTCAAAGACAATGCAGACTGGTCGACGGAGATCCTCCCAGGCAAACTGCATATGAGGGACCAGGTTCTACTGGTCTGGTTGATATGTTCTACCAGACCCAAATGGCCCAGATTAAGAGGGAGACACCCACCACGTCACGGTCAATTCTGGCTGCCATCGCTTCCGGTGACTCATCTGGCTCCATGAAATGTCCGTGTCTCTCGTCTGTGATAGGGGACACAGTACAGAACGGTCAGCACCAGGGTTGGGGCCATTCTGGAATGTATTTATCAATTCCGATCCAAATCAGGAAATAGAACTGGAGTTGGAATTTAAATCTCCCTGAAATTTGAATTAATTTCCAATTCTGTTCCCCATAGTTTTTTTTCTGATCCCAACTCCAGCTCCATTTCCTGATTTGGATTGGAATTGATAAACGCATTCCGAAATGGCCCCAACCCTGAACAGCACAAAGCCAGCTTGAGCATCTATTCAAGTATACATTTCACTTCTGAAAATTAATTTGATTTCCAAACAACTAAGGCAATTCGCAATTCTTACTCCAAGGGGAGGAACTTGCTACTCCATCTTCAGACTTTTCATATCAACTGGAAAAACCTTATCAGCTTAGCAACAAACTACACAGACAGACATTTTATTCTACAAATACAATAAGATCTGGGGTAGCTTTCATCTGACGATAGCTGGTTTGTAACAGTCATCGGCACCATTGATTCCGCTGACCAAAAATGGCAAGCATTATGAAGTTATTTACATTTTAAATTATACTAATCAAGGAGACAATCCCCACCCTGCCCTGCTCCGCCCCCTCACTCACAGTCCACCAGGTCATTGGCTGCTGGGGGAAACCACGCTGCCACTCTATTCATAATGTCTACAGTAGGCGGAGCTGCAGGGGCTGGCTCTGATGGGGGTGGGGGTATGATCCCATCACTGTTCAGGATCATCCTGGAGGGGCGGGGGAGGCAACATATGGCACTATAAATTATTTTAAATTTCTTGTTCACCCTGCTTGAGGAAAGAAATATACAACAATGTAACAATGAAGGACAGAATATCAATATCCCTGTATCACATTCAGGAACGCATATTGGAAATTCAGAGTAAAAGTAATAATAAACTTGGTCACCGGAGGGTTTCTGGTCTCTTCTTGGTCTTTGCTTTGAGGTCACAAATGGCACTGTCAATGTCTGCATAGATGAGATTTGCCTACAGGAAAACAATACCTACTAAGAGCAAAGCACATCCTTTACTGATAGTCAGAGAAATCTATCCATCCATTTATGCTGCAGCCACTTATCAGGTACCAGGGCTGCAGGGATCCTGGAGTCTGTCCCAGGCAGCACGAGGTGTGAGGCAGAGGATAGGATGCCAGTCCACCACAGGGCACACTCAGATCCATACTCACACAACATCACTCACAATGACCGATTCACTGCATGTCTTTGTATAATGGGAGGAAACTACAGTTCCCAGGGGAGGACCATACAAAAGAGTCACAACTGGAATTCTCCAACACAGAGCATGGCTGGGATTCAAACTCCCAACCACAGAGATGTGACACGACAGTGCCTCCCAGTAAGCCTCCATGTCAGCCGGTAATCAAAATTATAGCACTAAATCATACACTGCAATAAAAATAGATGTTTTAGGGCTATTAGAATACCATCCCATCTGGCATCTAATGAACACTGCTTTTGCCATACTCGCATAACAGATTTTTATTACATTTATTTATTTATTTATTTATTTATTTGACACTTGCATACAAAGCAATGTACAATTGAGAATGAAGGGTCAGATGATCCAGAGAGCAAACTGGGATTAAGAACCAAACACTGAAATCACTCCACTGACCTTGGGAGTTGCACCAGTGACTTTCCAATAACGGACACAGTGTCCTAACCCATTGCAACGGTAAGGTTAATAGGAACACTCACCCTTATGAGAACAGAAAATGTCATACCCATTAAAGCTGATTACTGGCTGAACTAAGTAGTTATGAAAGGCTGGCACATCCATTTCTCAAAGGCTCAGCTGTTGTTGGTACAGGACATAATTGTGGTATTCAAGCAATGCAACGGTCTGGCCTGAGGAGATCCCCACCTTGATGTCGTTGCACTGGAAGAGGTACAGGTCGGGTTTGGCCTGGCCTGGCTCCTTGCATATCAGGGCCAAGATGGAGTCGTAGTTGCAGGCATCCATCACCGCCTGGCACCGCATGATACAGCTCAGGGGGAAGTTCTCCACCTCGTTCTGAAAACACGAATGAGTCAGCAGCAGAGAAGCTGTTTAAGGGCCCCCAGTATCTGTATCTCAGCTGGACTCCCACGTGGAATTCTCACCATCTCGAGTGCCCTTGAAGGACATCGAGAGTCTAAGCACGTTTACCAACACTCAAAGTCATACAGTAAACAGGGATTACGAAACACACGGGAGTGTTCGCACCAAAACATCACAAGAGTGTAAACACTAGCAATAAATGCCACACCTTGATATCCAAGCCGCTAATGTTGACAACTTAATGCAAACAACGAGCTGAGTCTACACTAGGGCCCAACATTTTTAGAGACTGCAGACCTTTATTCAACTGATGTTCCAGTTACTTATTTAATCATCCAGTGTACTGTATGATATTTGTAACATTTTTTGTTTATGAACATTACCGCCAATATTCGTGTAGCAATTTTTAAAGCGTAATGCCAAAAACGTTATGTTTCCACAATTTCGGCCACTAGCGTAGATTACAAACCCAGATATATAAATAAAGTCACAATTTAAGTCATAATTCAAGCAATAACATGTCAGTTGCCTCCAGGCAGTTAAAGAATGAAATTAGGATAGTTAACATGACACCAGGTTAAGGTCAGGGAAGGTGCAGAGAGACGCTCTCAAAACGCATTTCTAAAATTACATCTACTTTTGAAATAATTTAAAGAAAGTTCTTGAGGGAAAGACCTCTTGGAGAATTAACTGCATTCGAACAGGACACACTCGTCTGTGATGGTGCTGGTGCTTCTGAGGTCCACCTGAGGATCACATGCCGCACCATGTTCACATCCAGAAGCAAATCCTCGGAACACGGCCCACCTTGGTGTCGGCGTCGATGAGACAGACGTTCCTCTCATCCACTTGCAGCAGCATGTCCTGAGTCCACACCTTGCCCTTAGCATCTAGCAGCTTAAGCCTCCGCAGGCCGTCGTCGACGGTGAACATGGCCTCCTTGAGGTCCATTGAGAAGGTGGTCAAGTGCTGTAATTGAGGAGGCAGTAGTTACCCAAACAGCTTCAACATGCCTCATTTCAAAGGAAGCCTATAAACAGGCCAAGTGAATTCAGATTATCACAGACTCTCACACAAGATGAAGAGACAGGAACCATATTAGTATGAATATCTTACTTCCACACGATACTGAGATGTTTCCATGAGGCTGTTAATACTGTTTTTCGTGTATTTCTTCCTTTGCTCTGAAAGACACACATACATGCATAAAACACCCACAAATATACACATAATAAAACATAAAATGTGAGAGAGATTGATGTGATTTTCAAAGCTAACATTTTCATCCTTTGCCTTTGAGGATGCAGTGTGACCAAAGCATGACTGCAGAGGCTGATCCTGCATGCAGCTCCATGCGTCTCATTGGTTTTGGACAGCATTGGTGGGGGGGGGGGAGGTACCCAACAAATATTCCTCTGTTAGTTGCTACCTCTTGTTTTCTTTAGCTGATGTTAGGTGGCTGTTGGCGAGGGGACAGATAATGGTGAAAATGGTAGGGTGGAGGGGAGCCTGCCCGGACAGCATCATGTGTCTGCTGTATTATGGGATGTGCACCTACGCAGTACGACTTGGATTGTTCTTATTCAAGCTTCCATATGCATCACTATCCATTTGACACTGTATTCTTAGTCTGGCCAAACTGGAACCGCAATGGGAAAGGCAGGTTTCATGCATGTTGAACAACAAAATGTGAGAGGGATCCACAGAAAAGGACACAGGCAGAGAGGGAGGCCACCCCTGGAACAGCGTCACCTGCTCCTCAGCCTGACTCAGGCCTACAGACGCAAACTGAGGAGTTTCAGTTTCAGTCCAAGGGCATCAAGCACACAGCAAAGGTGGGTTAAAATGCCAGCAAATCAGGGGTGGCTCCGGGGGGACGATATGGACCATGAAGATGGGACTCACAACCGAAGGACCGTGGCAAACGAGTCAGCCCAACTCCGTCAGGGTCTGCTTAACGGTGCAGCTCCGAACAAGCAAGAAAACACTGAACCTCGGGGATCGTAAATTCACAGCTCAATTACTGCCGTCTTCAATTTCTTTGTATTCTCCTATGGAAACTCAATCTAACTTCTTAGAACCAAATCCTATCAGGTTAATTTTCATTGGAATAAGTGTTGATATCTAACAAATACAATATTTCTATAATTTCATAATCATAGACCTAAAGAAAAGGTTAAGTTGAGAATAGGTGCTAATGCTCTAAGAGATACCCCTGTAAAATCCAGTGATACATGGATACAACAGTGAAGGAAACAAATAACCAAGCATACATACCATATATAGCTTTAGCATTGTATGTGGGTGAAGGGTTCTGGTCCGGCTGGTCAGCGGCCCGGGAACTATGACCACTGTACAAGAAGACAAGTTCAAAGACCTTTTTACAGTCACATGAAAAAACACATCAGAAGAGGAAATCCATCATCCGACCTTCTTGATGCTCAATTGTCCCAGCTGATTCTCTTCATTTTATTCTCAAAAACATCTTGCATGTACAGCTAATGAACCATAGTACTTTCCCTAGTGTGAAAAGACTGCACCCTTCATAAGAGACCGAAAGGAATTTGTCCTGGAGTGAACTCTTCCCGGGGGGGCCGTGAAGAAGGTTACAAAGTTTTTACTTGGCCTGTGTTCAATGCCACTCCCCCTCCAAATGGCCTTTTCAATTTGTTTATTTTTTTGAAGAAATCATATGATCTCTATTGATCAAAAATAACACTTGAAATAGTGCCTTAATTCTTCTAAAACACGCAAGCCAACAATGTTACGTGTTACACAAAAACACGAGACATTCATAGGAAAAATGGATACAAAGCGCAAAAGAAAAACACACATACATATGAAACCCACACAACACAACCACATATTATACAAATACATTCCGATCTTCTGGACACAAATTCTGCACAAGAACCTTTTCCAAAGCTAAGTAATAAAACATAGCTTACACAACAGGAAGTACCAGCCAGGACTCGTACTACTCTGATATTTGCTAACACACACATGCATGCCCAACTCCTTAGACTATTTACACATGATTTGGTTCTGTCCTCTGGTTCAGAAGTCAGTGAGAAACCAATAGCTTCTACCATCATGCTGTGACACTACATGTCATTGGCACCTTGATATTCTGCTGCTGCGGAGTGAAATACAGCCAATCGGCGACAGACTTACTTTAGCTGGGAGGTGTCACCTCCAGACCCTGCAATTGGTGGGTTGGTGGTGGGGGTGTGTCCATTCATTATGTACCTCAGAAGACAGAATTGGTCTTGCACTGGCAAACAAAGAACCAAACAGAAAGGTATTTAGCCAGGTGAACATCCATGGAAAACGATTAGCCCAAGTCATTTCATCAAACTGAAGATCGTAAAACTTACAACTGTTACCTGCCTTGGGTCTTTGCTTACATTTTATATAGCACACGAGTTTTAAAATGCCTCTACACACTGCAAAAAAATGGCCCTACAATTTTAAGATAAAGTGTTTCTGTTTTGTGACAAGACGAGCTAAATTACCTGCCATTGCAGCAAGAAAATTGTACCTGGTAAGATTTCCCAAAATAAGACAATATAATAAGACAATAAGCCTAAATGCAAGCAAATTAACCCTATTCATAAGATGTGTTACAGTAGTTCGTTAATGAAATTAGAGTTTTGCCTAAATGGAAGAAAATGATACGTGTGTAGATTTTCATTTATTGCAATGCAGCACTAACTTAGTCTTCCCGAACTGAATTATTGAAGTATTAGTGGCATGGAGGGCGCGGCACTGCACTGCACTGCATGGCACTGCAGTAACTGACTCGTAAGACAAATGGGTGATTAGCGAAAGCTTCCTTCTTTTGGACTTTGTAAAGCTTACACAGTACGATCTGCAGCGCCCAGCCATCGGCCACGCAAGATACATGACGCCAACGAAGCAGAAACAGCTTTGCTGGCTCATTTTTACCCAGCTGCTGGCTGATTAAGCATGACCCACATCCGCAGGCTGAAGGCCGTGACTAAAATCTCCCCCAAGCAAAGAGCTCGGGGAAGCCGGGAGTACTGCCAGACTTAGCATTAGCATTACCATAAATTTAGCATTTGCATGAGGCAGGTATTGACAAGGACAGTGATCCCTGCCCCACAAAAATGGACCAGTAGAGGTCATGGTAGTCTCAATGGCGTGGCACACACGAATGCTGACAGGGGTAGGTACGGGGAACACGATAGGAACACTGAGTTTTTCCACTTGACAGAATGAGTCATCAAAACAGACGATCAAAAAAACCACTCGAGCAGTCATGCGTACAGAGATCTTGATGAAATTAAGAGCATAATGAACAAAATAAAAAAAGAGTTCCATGAAATGACCTTGGCAGAAACAGAGCTGGACGGGCAGATGGAGACAAACTACCAGGAGACAAGAACCAGCAGAGTTTGCCTTTCCCAGGGTGTGTTTTTAGGCCTTAATTAGAGGAGCAAATTTACCCCAAGTGCTTCAATAAATGGTTCATGTCGGAAGAGCATGAAGACTTTAGTGATCATTTACAAAACCGAGCAGTAGCTATACACGAATTCAAATACATTAGCCTGAGAGTTCAGAACTAGATACCCAGGAAGATCACACCAGATACAGTGTGGCAATATAACTGTTCCAGATAACTGAAGAGTAAAGCCACTGGTGCACAAAATAATCGGCAAGAAAATAATGCTTAACTGGCTAAAGAACCGTCAAGAAAACAAATTTCATTGGCTAAAAGTTAAGTCATGACTGATAATGGATGGTGACGACGATGACGACACAACAACAGCATCTGCAGCACCTGGGTGCCGCAAGTGCAAACCTGGTCATACTCATTCCTGATTCCATAGGATTAAAAAATGTTCTTGCCTCGGGTCGCCCCAGGAATATCTCACACCAAATTATTCATACAGGTTAGACTGTCTGCATACAGACCCAATGACTTGTGACCAGGGCCACGAACAGCAGGTATTTTGCATAAAGGAGCCAGATTTTAAACGCACCACTGACTTTTGTAATGATTACCATGAAAATGTTTGGTGAAAAGGTCAACAGGAGGACTACGGACACAGGAAGTGACAGTCAACACATGAGATGCTTGAGTCTCATTAACCAGAAGCCAGAGTTAAAACAGAATCTGGGCTCAGGTCTGGCTTCAAATGTTGGGTAATGTTCTGTTATACAGGAGTCCTAAGAAACTGATCCTCACTACCCTTACATGCAGATACAAGCTCTCACATCCAGGCCACATCAGTCAGATAGCCGGCAGCAAGTTCCTCGAAACAGAGAATGCATCTTCTGGAGCAATAAACGTCGAAATGGATCGTTTTTAAAACAGGCCATGCATTTCTATACCTAACAGGCAGTGAAGAGATCGCTGCATAGGGTCAATTATGCCAATACACTGTTCTACTGTTGGGGTGCACCCAGGCAAAAATGGCTTCTCTAGCTTCCTTAATCAGAATGTTATCATGGTCATAATAGTTCAACCTTCAAGGCCATTTCACTGGTTTGTGAGATTTCTGTACAACGTAAACTATGGAAATCAAAAGGTTGGGAACCCCTATTCTAGAGATTTATTATGAATTAGTATACTGAATAAGTCATTGTATACTAAGAAGTGTCCATTATATTTTTCCCTATGCATGACAAATGACTGTAAAAGGAGTTTTCTGTTTATGCTCTGGCTGTCGTAACAGGAATTCCATTCTTAAGGCTTAAGCACATTAAACCCATAAATTTGTTTTAAATCAACCGTATCAATAATTTCTGCCGTATGTGATGTGATTGAACACTTCATACATATGACCAACAACATTAGAAAAAGAATGAAATAAATGATCCATTGGTAAATTATATATGTGTTCTTTGAGGGAGTAAGATGACTTGTAGCACATATGGGGAACACTGTGCGGTGGAATGAATACAAAATTTCAGATAGAAGTCAACGCAGTCTATTAGGCAGTTGCTATCGAGAGGCTGCAGTGATAGTTGGCTGGGATAGTGGTTGGCGCAAGGGGGACAGCTGGAACTCATCCAGGGAAGAGTTTGTTTTGGAAGCTGGTTGGAGTCTGGTGCCAGAAGTCGCTATGGAGATACAGTCCACCCAGACACGGACGTGTGAAAGGCTCAGCAAGGTCGGTTTTCACACTGGCAAAGGCCATTTTTCACAGCAACAATAAAAATGGAGTACCAGGAAAAAGCTGGTCAGCCAGTATCAAGATCAATTACTCATCAGCCACCTGTTTCTACAGGGAGCACTGAAATAACGGAACTTAGTGGATAATTAACTGTGCTAGAGAAACCTTGTCCTACGCAGAATTAATTAATGGCAGAGTGTACTTGGAATTATGGAAAGATGATTGTGCATAGTCAAAATTTGGTAACACTTAAGACCATGTTTTCAGTCATTTATAAACATTTATAATGCATTATGATGCATCCATAAAGCATTATAAATATGGATATAAATATTTATAAAAAGGCATAACACATCGCCATGTATATTATGCATTATGACTCTATAATGAAATATAGATACCTTTATAACGCAGTATAAAGCATCCTTAATGCTTATACCAACCATTCTAACGCATTATAAAGGTATCTATAGTGCATTATAGATAAAAGCTTCATAAAGCATTCATAATGCATAACACATGGTTATAATGTTATGCCTTTTATAAATATTTATAATGTTTTATGAATGCATTATTATTTGTTATGAATGTGTTTAGAAATTATTAAACACATTGCCTTAAGTAAAATGTTACCCAAAATCTTTATTAAGGGATAAAATATTAATGTAAAATATGAAGTCTCTAGAATTTATCTGAAAGGTGTGTATGCATGGTCCATTTGCCTCAAAATACTCATTACAATATGAATTACCAGTACATATAATTCAGAATACAGGAGAGATTTCTTATTCATCTGGATTATCTACGATAAACCCAACGCCTCTAAACTGAAGGAAGACAAAAATATGTATATAGATATTATTTTTAAGTTGCTTTGCTGATGTTGCTTATCCAAACTGACTTTTGTGCATTTACATGGCGGGAAACTTTCTAGGGCAGGGCTATTCAATTCAGGCCCTCGATTCCGAATCCAGGCCATGTTTTCAGTTCTCCCAGGTAGTTAGTTTAATAATTACTGATTTTGATTGGTCAAAGGCTTCACACCTGGCTCACAGGTAAAGGAAGGCTAGAAAATCAGCAGGGTTCGGCCCTTGAGGACCATGAGTTGAATAGCCCTGTTCTAGGGGCAATTCAGGTGAAGTACCCCACTCAAAGGTCCAACTACAGGACCCTTTCTGTATGACATTCTGCAAGAAGGTCAATAGTCTGATGAGAGATTCTACAGATGGAACCAAACACATCCCTTAGAGAGCAATACAAGTGTGGTCGTTTGAACAGCCCTGTCTCCTCACTAAAATGGAAGCTGGTATTGAGATCTGACCGCCAAGAGTCTGATGAATGGCTTAGATATTTTATAACCTGGTTTGATACCCATTATCAGGAGACATCATCATCAAGTTTATAGCGACCATACAGATGTAATTTCCCCAGAATGTCTTCCCAATGTCACAATCAGCGTTCTCACAGTGTACATTATGAATGCACAAAAAGTGGTATAGCATTTCAGTGCTAAGCTGCTATGTTCACCAGGGACAATTATGTGATTTAGCAAACAGTTGGTTGATCTCGTAAACGAGTATTGTTCCGTCACCAGCCAGGTTTTACATCTCACTGCACTCAGCATCTACAAAACAACTGCCAATTTACTATTCAAGAAGGCACATTTTTTTAAAGTATTATGTTAAAAAGAAACCTTTCTACCCTGAAATCCTCAATTTCCCTTTATTAGAAGAACACACATAAGTATATGTACTGCACAAAGCTTCTTAAAAATAATAAAGCAGGGAATGCATATGTAATCACTGCCAAGCAGAAACTTATTTACAGAAGCATGACTTCAGACCACAACACTGTATTACAATCATTTAAGAGGTTGCAATTTAATTCTCTACTGCAGAAGATTTCACCAGGATATATTCAAACTAAGTTATTAAGTACTAAAAACCCTTTATCACATTTTATTTCTGCAGTAAAATACATAAGGAAGCATTATGACATCCAAATATAGATCTTTAATCACTGCACCCCTGAAACAAGTTTATCCCAGAGTTAACCTGTGATTTACTCATTACTGACAAGGAGGGTGGGATCTAAAATCTCAACAGGCACAAGCTGAAACAGGCCTATAAAGTGAGGGACCAGACCTGCTCCTGGAGGACAGAGGAGTGGATTTTGCAACAAGAAAATACAATGGTCCAGGTGTCAAAGTTAATGAGAAACCAGCAGCTCCTTATTCATATTTTGATGGAGTTAATATGGTTTGCCCCTGGTTTAAAACATCAAGTATAAAACACTGAAAATCAGCATATGTGTGTATTACCACAACAGCCACAAAAACAGGATTAACATTAAGCCTAGGCAAAATCAATCTATTCAAGAGAACCATTAAACACAAAAGTGTTATAATATTAGGTTGTAGCCTAAGTTTGTTTTACTCCTGGCTTAGATTATAGAATCAGATAGAAAGCAATAAATTACAGTATTATTCATAAAGGTTTTACAAGAAATAATAAATTGACAACACTCTTACAATCCTCATTGGAGATAAGGTGTCCCATTCCTCAATCATCAGAACATATTACACCGTATATTTAAAAAAAAATAATGAAAATCTGTAAAATATTGAAAATGGGTATTATTCAGCCCTCTCCAGTTGTTACAGATGTAAATATGGTAATAATTTTATATATATATATATTTTTTTTTTTTCTGTCTTTTTTTAAAAAAAAAAAACCTGTATGAATAAAGCTGCAAATTCGATCAAAAATGTATTAGGCCATATTGACATACCAAAGCTTAAAGTTAACAGGTACCACATAATTAATCACTAAAATAAACCATACAATGCACAGTAATGCTTCAACCACCCAGATTATTTTTTTGCATTAAACCCCATTACATAACCCCTGGACTACCCCAGGCAGCCATCTTAAATAACTTAAGCCTAACGACTAAAGAAACTAAATGGAAAAAAGAATGAATTACCAATGAAAAAAAAATTATCCCTGATCTACATGCTGCCTGACAACCTCCTGTATATGTTGATGTTCAATCGGAAAAACAGCACATGACAATTTAAACAAGTACATAGCAACAGAATTATCCCCCCCCCCCACCACCACACACAGACAAATTAATGAATGATTCTGAAGGTGGGCTGCTCCCCTACCCCCCGCCCCCATCAACTTCATCTGAACTGAACTTTTGCGTAAAAAAATAAAGATCAGAGCAGATTAAACCAAGCCAACGCCCCATGCAATCAATCCACGTCCCTGTCACCACATCAACACGTCAACACATACTCAAAAATCCCCGCTTCTGACATCATCACCCCTCTACATCATACCTTCGCTCACCACAGTTCAGGAATGTCTTTACCAGTTGACACCAATCTTTCCTTCACGGCACTAAACAGGAGATTAAGAGCAGAATAAGACTGAGGTCATTCTTTCAGCGTCCCTCCCCCAACCCAATACCCACAGGAGGGTAAAGAGGATTAGCTAAGGCGGGTTACAACCGCACGCCTCCAGCAGCCACGCACGAGAAGCTTCTCCTGCGTGGAAAGAGCGAGGACAGCGCGGGTCTCGCGCGGCCACGCTCACGGGGAACCTCCGCTCGGTTCACCGTGCTAACGTTACATTAGCGGCTATAAAGGACCGCCACTAAATTTCTGGACGTGATGGAGCTTTCTACTGGCATCCCATCTAGGGAGCAACCTAATTGGAACCTAGAGCTCATGTCATCTCAGGACTGAGATCAACTACACCAGCCTCAGAATGACCACTTTCTCAAAGAACACTTCCAGAGCACTATAAATAATTCTCAAAATTAGCAAGTTGAAAACAAATTTTTTTGATTTGCAAGCAAATTTTTTTTCCAAAACTAAAAACTGTTCCTGTGCACAAGATGCACCATATTTATCAGCTGGTGAGCTTAGAGCACGGCAGACCAGTCAGGCTACTCCTAATCAGCTCAGGAGTCCTGCTCACACACCCTAGGCTTAGAAATTAAGGCTTCAGAAAATAGATACAAACTGCACACAATCAACGGCAAAGTTAATACTGATGCCTGCTTGAATCACTCGAAGCAACCCAAAGTTCCAGAGATATTAGGTTTCAAAAACACTAAATCAAATCGAAAACATCAGAATGTCCCCTTAACACTTTGGTATTAGTACAGTAGCACAGAGTACTCCGGCACCTGTGCTATAAAATATAGACCGAATAAATTAGCCAATGTACTGCACATTACAGATGAAAATGGTATGAAAATTTAATATCACGATTATAGTGACCAAAATTCTCATTGCCATCATTATTATCGCATTATTGTTAAAATGTGTTGAAAATGTTCAGAAAGTACGGACACACAAACTGAAATCATTTCATCAAGTTTTATATTGAAAACCACAAATAAATCAGCAGCACCATCCACTTTATTCACAAAAAGTTAAAAGTAGCATGGCCAATATCTCATATAACAATGAAAACCGTGTCAAATGTGCATTAACATTAAAAATCTCCAGAGGACTGTAACTGCCTTTCACCACGTCTTTACTGATACAAAACAAACTCATGTTGCATGCTGCAATTGCACACCCGCATCAGGAATTTTGTTGTGGTTTACCGTGAAACCGGTAAGCATTTCATCCTCACTGCATATGGAAAGGTGTGGGCTATCTGACGATCTGAAGAGAGTCATTACTATATGGGATCCATTTCAGAAACAAGAAATCCTATAACGTGATACAGTTTCCTCACTTGTCTTCTGTGCTGAGCCACAGTTTTCTGTGAGTAATGATGATGCATTGGACACTTAGGAAGCCGAGCGTACAAGGAAGGACGCTAGCAAAATGTTATCAGTGTTTTATTTACCCTGTTATCAGAGTATCGACCAGGATGATCAAGGCTTTGCTGACCTGGTACAAAACTCCTAACAATACCCACTCGGGAAGTAAAGTTTTCACCTGATTATATAATTGTTTTCAGGGCAACCATTCATTCAGTTTTTTTTTTTTAATATGTTAGAGAGTATATTGTATAGAGTATATAAATGTACATTAACCCGGGCAGCACAGCACTGCAATGGTGAGCACTGTTGCCTCACATTTCTGGGACCAGGGTTGACGTCTCCACCATGTGAAGAGTTTGCATGTTCTCCCCACGTCGCCGTGGTGTTTCCTCCAGTTACTATATATTAACCATTGTTCTTCATGTCATTTCTTTGAGCACATTAAAAAGGGATTATTTTAGTCATATCTACATACTGATTACCCACAGATAGGCCTCTGCATGCTGAAACTGGGGTTGTTTAATCAATATGTTTACCATTTCCTACTTGTAGCTGCTAAACCGCTTCTTCTTGGTTGCAAAGACCAAATATTTGGCAACCAGAGTGCACAAAAACCGGTACCTAATCAAGCACTGGCCATTTAACCTGTTAAGAGACCAAAATCTCCTTGAAAACCTGAAGAGCGTGTCTTTCTTCACAAAATTCCAGAGAAGCATACCTATGCCTCGTTCAAAGGTTAAAATCTTCCTGGAGCTGCCAGTGTAGGAACACTTATTCCCGTATTTTGCTCCTGTGTAACTTTTAGACAGACACAGACAGATGCAGACAGACACACAATAGACATTTATTTAGGTCAAGCAGTGGTCTCCAAGGGCTAGTTGAGTTAATAAGGTCAAAGGGTTTATATGCTGGGCTAAACTATCCCATGTATAGTGCTTTCTGCAGCAAACAAACTGGAGACAGGCACAAAGAGCACAGATACAGAACAGGACAAGTACTTCTTAAATGGAATTGGCTAATATCTTAAAGGACAAACAGAGAAGCTACTCGATGTTCTTGCAACAGTGAGAGAACAGCTTCAAAAGAAGTCAATATGGAAAAGGAGAGGTTTAGACAGACACGACAGGGCCCCATTAATCCACAGGTCTTACAGTAGCCATGCGGACAAAGTACATGCACAGCTTTCGCCAGCATCACAATCTAAGATCCCTCTCAATATCCATTGACATTTCTGATCTAAATCGCAGCACTGATAAAAACACCTTCTAAAATACCAAACCCCTGACCACAGCCAAAGTAAGGCAGTGAATAAGTCCAAACCCATGTTAAAAATGTGAATCCCTGTGTTGATCCCTGATCCCAGAAACCAGGGACACAGCAATGATTCCTGGTAGTCACACATCCATTATCCAGCTCTGTCCAACCTTCTGAATGCACAAAGCAGCCACGCCTGGACTGGGGTCAGCTGGGGTGGCCTAATCTTTATTGGACCACAGCCATAATTGGGCTGAATAAATGTTGACCAAGAAAGTGGAACTTACCGCTTGAAGGGGCCCCTGTCCAACCACAGTGACTAAAGCAGTAAGAGCTTTGCCCCAGGGTGCATCCCCCACACAGACAGACAAGCAACACCAATCGCCTTCAAGTTCACACCAGGCCTGGTTTTGCTGGTTCAAAATACACAGACAGACTGAAATTTCCTGATGCTTCACAGTCGTAAAAGCAAGGAGACACCTGCGAAAGGACCATTATTTAAGATGCCCTCCAGCTGACATGCTGAGATGTTTAATGCCTGATAAATGCGAGGTCAGACTCAGGTATGCTTGCTGACTATGGAGAAAGCGCAGCCTTTAACTGAACCGGAGAAGGAACACAACGTGGCTTTGCAACAACAAGAACGGCTCGGCCTTAAGGCTCATCACAAAGAACCTCCGCTTGCACAGAAGCAACTGCAGCCCAACTGCATACAACGGCCTCTAGTGATTAGTCTGGGTCCTTAAGTCCTTGAGTGTGCAAAACCTTGGGGGGGAGGACTTAATATTTCAATCAGGATCACGGCCCAGTGCTTAAGAAAATAATCATTGAAAATACAAACAACATAATACTGGTAGCAATTCTCATGGATGTCCTGTCTAGTGCCAGTAGTCTTACAACAGATAAACTAAACCAGTGTTTCCCCTAACATTATATTAGGGGGGCACCCCACCTCCCCAACGGCACCTCCCATGACTGGTGAGCACACTCCCACCAGCGGACAGAGAGCGCACGTCGGAAAATATGTCGCGTCGACCACCTGAAAAGCAGACAAAAATATCTGCGCCTGACCGTCTGCCCCCCAGCTGAAAACCTAGGGGAAACACTATAAATATTACTATTACTTAGGTCTTTGAAAGTTTGGCTCTATTTTTTGATTAAACGGCATAAAAACTCAGAGCTAATTTCCCACCATATGATAATAATCACAGAATTTCTAAGTGCTCTCTTATCCAGCAACCATCTTAACTTTGATATCCTACTCAAAACTGTAGCAATCTTAAAACCCAAGTAGATTAAAAACTTAAATCCAAGCAGATCAATCTTCAGGTGATACATTTGCCTATCATTCAAGCTGAATGTAACCTTGGTCTTCAGACTACGTTTAGAATAAAAGCTAATAAATAAATTAAAATCTATAAATAAATAATTTAAAAAAAACATGGCGAACTGTAACATAGACCGTGACAGGACTAAGGTTCAGCTGAGGAGATGGGAGCAGCGGAACAGCAATGAAAAAGTCATGGGACAAGGTGGAACTAAAAGCAGCTCAGGGGAACCCGAAACAAGGTGCACCTTCAGAACAGCCCCCATCGAGGTCCAGGACACGATGTGATACGGATTACCGCTCAGGTTTCATTGTTCCGTAACGGGCAGCTTCACACCACACCACCACCATGTGGGATTCATTTCTCGGCTGATAGATCATTTAAAGGGCTAGTAAAGTTTACCAGGCAATGAAGAGTGAAATATCAAAAAGAAAGGAAATTGAATAATGAAAGATTTAGGCAGTAGTTTAAGTCTAAAACTACATATATCCAAATGAACCCCCTACATATCTCTGTGATTTTAAACATTATAATACAGGGTACTGTAATCAAACAAACTATTCTATTAGGTTTTTTGCCCTGCATAGGACAAGCATGGATGGTGGGTGGATGGATGGAAAACATACCCAAATGAGTGAAAGGCCAGCTACCTCAAATCGTGATCTATGTCAGCAAAAGCGAAAAGTGAAAATCAGACAAGGAGACAGATAAACAATAAATAATAATAAACTGCTATATAGTGGCAAAATGCAGGTTTACTTTGGTAACCAGCTGGCCAACAACATGTTATACTTTCGATCTACTTGTATAATAGCATTTGGCAGCTGTTGCCCAATAAAGGAGACAAACTGCTCATTCCGCAAAGTCATCATACCCATGCAAGTCGGGCTAATTGCAGAGACAAGTACAAGCAGGCCAGCATGCCAGAAGGTGCGCAGTCGAGGCTATCCTTTCTGTCTTAGGCTTCAATATATCCAATCACAGTACAGGCAAGGTTGTCCTCTCTTTCATAGGCTTTCATATGCAGTCGCAGTGCAGGCAAGGAAGGCTACATTGCCTTTTGAACATTAATGTTCATCCTATACAGCAGTTTTATTTTCATGTCTGTTAGCTTCCCAAGATCGAACAAGGGAGCGCAGAGGGAACAAACTAAGGCTTACATCCATTCCAGGGGAGAAGCATCACAAGACTCATCAATCACCCACATACTCACCGGAATCGATGTTAGTACATCTTTCTCCTGTCAACTTCACAGAAAACAAACAATCTTTAAGGGCCCCTGAAGAGAGGACAGAATCTTACAAGCATCCCACTAATCTTGTTTTAGGATCTTCCAGAAACTAGTCAACCTTTCACACATCTCCTCAAGCACGCATGAGGAATGCTATGTTTCTGCCTAGATTATTCTCAGGGGTGGAAAGCTCAGGTCCAGAAAGTACAAATCCAGACCAAGGTTTTGTTTCAACCAACCAGTTCAGCATAAAGAGTCACAGTCACGGACTACTCAGCTGGGGGTTGAAACAAAACCTCGGTCTGGATTTGTACCTTCTGGACCTAAAGTTTTCACCTCTGATTATTTTTTATGAGGAAGTGCACCTGATCACGGAAGCTCCAATCGCACATGCCTGAAGCCTGCTCCTGTTCTCGCCCACCCGGAAGCTCTGTTTACTGTAATAACAAAGGGACACAGCCTTCCCCTTTGCACCCAGTCACCAGCAATCATTTACTTTACACTCTAAACCCACGGAAGCAGATTTCACCTGAAGGCACAGCAGTAGTGAAACACTGCTTAGACTATTCGGTCATGCAGCTTCGAGGAGCTGAAAAGTTCCAGGCCCTTTGGGCACATGATAAACTCTGGCAAGAATGATGGAAAAAGTAACCACAGCACCGCAAAGGAAGGCGAATAGCGAGAATGCTAAGAGCAAATCAGGGTGGCAAAGAAAGGCGAATAGCGAGAACGCTAAGAGCAAATCAGGGTGGCAAAGAAAGACGAAAAGCGAGAATGCCAAGAGCAGATCAGGGTGGCAAAGAAAGGCGAATAGCGAGAACGCTAAGAGCAGATCAGGATGAAAACTAAAGGCACGCTTCAGATGGTCCCCTAAAGAACCCGGCATCTTCCGTTAGTTCAGATCTAAATTTCAAGCTCCATCATCTACCACAGTACTAAAAATTCTAGACCGTTCCAATAATAGTGAATTCCCCATCTGACAGATATTTATCAGGCTTGATGTTTTTCAGGATTAGGACTGGGTACGAAACTTTGATACTTTTTTGGGACTAACTGACTTGCTTAGATACTATCAAAAATCGAAAAATGCCTCGTCATTTGGTACCAAACTTCAATAACTAAGGAGCATATGTTATCGGCGCATAGCCAAGAACATGCTGATATTAATCTGTCAAATTTGCTCAGTATAATGCATGTTTTGTCATGAATAGCAGGGCTGCTTTAGTGATAATTACTCAGAGTGTTAATTGGCAAACTATGATTAACTTATAGCTTAATACGTGCAAATGTAAATCACTCGTAAACATTTTGTAGGTTGTTTACCCAGGTACCCCTTAATAGTATCATAAACTATCCAGCCTTTCAGATGACACCAAACCAACATTCTGGACTCTATGCAGTGGATCTACTTCTTAAAAGAACAGTATCTCAATAAGATGAACCTTATTATTTTTCAAATAACTTCTTTATTACCAATTAGGTTGAACCCAAGATGATATTAGCCTACATTTCAATATAGATCAAATAATCAATGTCTATTTTTGCAAACCTACAAGCAAACAGATCTTTACTTTTAAAGTATGGACCTTCTGACCATGTATATACTTTCCCATGATTCATGCAATTTTGTGCTTAAGTACATATGCAGGTACTGTCAGGCAGTAGGTGGAACACTGGCAGGTAAAATCAACCCAAACTGGTTTGTTTTAGATAAGATAATGTGTAAAAACTAAATAAAAACAAACAAAACTAAACAAAAAAACTAAATAAATAAATGTAGACTGATGTAAGCATATTTCTGTAGAAAATTCTAACCTTGCTGTACTACCCTAGTGGACTATCACATGCATTAAGAATGTGTACAAACCTGAACCTAATATTACATCACGAAGTGTTACAAAACTGCTCTGAGTGTGTAAAGCGCCAAGAATCTGAAAAATAAAATTATAGATTCATATTGTAATGTGTAATGCATTTTTTGTTCAAATGAACTTTAGAAAATCAGTATAGAAAAATATTTTCAAGGGCTGTATCAGTATTGGGATCAAAATTTTTTGAACAATACCCAGCTATAGTCAGGACTGTTTACTGAATCCATCCATCCACCCAGCAACTGTTTATCCCGGTGAAAGGGTCTTGGAATCTATCCCAAGCAGCATAGGGCACAAGGCTGGGGGTCACTGCCCATCTTACACCCACACTCGATGGTAATTTGGGATCTCGAATTAGCCTGTCTTTGGTCTTTGGGAGGAAACTGGAAGACCCAGAGGAAACCCACACAGAACAAAGGCCAGGATTCACGTCCCCAGCTGTGGAGGTGCACTGCTACAGAACTGCCCAACAGGCCACCATGCTGCCCTGCGACGTTACCCTGGACAAACAAAAAGTTGTTTCCATGATTACCATTCCCATCTTGCTAATGGTGCTTTGTACCCAGTCCAGCAGGAGAGCTCAGACTGAATGGTCCCAACTTTACAGCAGCAAAATGAACCACAGGACTGACGGCTAACAGGGAAACAAATAATGTGAAGGCAGCGGCCTGCTCTACCGCACATTAACGGTAATCCTCAACCTGCTAACAATATCACAAGAAAAACGGCAGGATTACCGTAACGCCAAAAGCAAACATGAGCCAGAAAACACTCTTAAAGCTGAGTGGGGCTAAATAATGCAGAAGGTTAAGAAAAACAAACATGCACTGATCACCAAAGCGGCTGCTACCACATGAGGGACTAAGGTTTCCTGGTATATAAAGTTGAACGGGCTGATGAACTAGCATAATGTAACTCTTACAGCAACTAGGGTGTCTGAAGAGAAAAGCTGCATTGAGACAATATACAAATATGGAGATAGGCAAGTAAACAAGTACAGTTCAAAGTAAACAATGCAGACGAGTAACTATGACTGCAGATGGGTAACAAACAAATTATGAGGCAGATGAGGTGGGTATGGCCCAAGGTGCTGTAAGGACAACGTTACTAAAGAATGGAGCATGTGTTCTCTGTGGTAGCATACTGACCCCAAGGCTGCAGAGTAGCCAAGCTCAGTCAAGGGCCTGCTGAAAGTAGCCAACAAAGACCGCTCGTCTTGTCATAATAATCCATACTTTATTAATCTCTGTGGGGAAACAGTCTTTACGCGTCCCTTAACTTGTTCTTTGTGGAGTAAGTTGTCTGCAAAGGGCAGCCACCCGTAGCAGCACCAGGGAAATGGGGGCTAAGGGCCTTGCTCAAGGACCTGCAGACATACTGAGGCTGGGTTTGAATGGGCGACCTTGTGATTATAGGCACACAGGTTTAGCCCACTGAGCCACACGCTACGTTTATCACAAAAAATCTAACTATGCATTTATAGCGTGAAAGCACCCTACTCTCCCCCACCCACATAAACAGGGAAGGGAAATTCAACTGACACGTGATAATATTGGATTTACGGACGGAGAAAACACCCTCATACTGAATCACTTGGTGGCAGTTTTAAGCCAGCTGACCTAGTGTACCTTTCACGGATTTGATGCTACAATGTCCTTCAAAGCAAAGGGGTTAGGGGTTCATGGATGGATGGGAGTCACTGAAGAATGGGTGACATTTGCTAAAAAAAAAAAGACAACAGGTCAGTTTTGAAATAAACAAATAGACCTTTCTAAGGAAACAAGGAACAAACTCCAGAACTCTATGGTTTTATTTACAGTAGGATACGTACAAATTAAATCGAAAAAAATGAAGACTTCACCTGCCGAAAAATCTGCATGGTATTGAAATGCTCCAATTCCAAAGTATATTTCCCAAAAAGCTGTCAATCAAAAAGAGGTGGAGCCACTTTGACATTTCTTCCAATCATCATGCAGCAGCCCAGTGTCCTGCCCTACCCACTGTCCCATGTCCAGCTTCCCTGAAAATGATGTTTTTAAACATTTGTCCAACCTATGTCTAGCTTTGCCGCACTGAAAACCGAAGTGCCATTGAAGTCCAGTGAAGCTGCACTTCAGTGGGTTTTATTGGGTCTGGCTGCCAAAGGAAGATAAAGCACAAGAATTTTTTTTTTTAAAAATCACACTAGGTGACCTGCAAGAAATTATTACTGATTCTGAATAAACTAACCATGAAATTGAACATGTTCTATCATGCTCTTTGTAATAGCAATGTAAAAACAACAATACATATTTGACTGATTTTTTCGTGACATTTTATAAGAGGTAGAGCTTCCCCTGTAGTCCTAGAGTTTCCCCTGTCGCCCTAGAGCAGCCGCCACTGTCTGTTAGCCACATCCCATCCTGGCCGTAGCCCAGCCTTACGCCCTGTACTGTGAGCCTCACTAGGCTGGGAGGCTGGAAGATGGATGAATGAATCCAGTTAGTTATTCATTATAAGGGATAATACCTTGTTCATGCAGTATGACAAAAAAAATTAAGTGTGAATGCAGAAAACTATCCCAGCAAACAGGGGAATCAGCAGGGGATGCCCTGGTGGCCAGTCAGTCCATCGCAGGGAACACACTCAGACATGCACTCCCTAATTACCAACCCAAGATGTTCCATATGAAGCATCCCAAGTTCGTCCCAAATGTATGCTGTGCACATTTTTTTCTATTTTAAAATCTGGGCAATCACATCGTGGACTTTCACGCCGGTGTCACAATGCAAATCGGTGCAGCTTATGATCAGTAACTCCTGTTAACAAGCAGCCAGGCCCCGCAGGGCACTCTATCAGAAGCATTTTCTATGGATTTCTTTTTGCAAGGAAATGGCTTTTGAAACAGCCTTAACTTCATATGCGTCTGCTAATAATGAAATGGGTTACAGTCCATAAACTCGTTAAAGGCTCACATTCATTTCCTGCTGTTAATGGTGAAGACCCACACACACACACTCTCACTCTCATGGGATTCACATCCCCACTTTTCTCGCCAAGCTACAGTGATTCACTAGAGATAATGACCACCGAGGCCACAGGTTAAGTGGTTCAGTGAATAAAAGCAGCTCAGATTACCTGAGGAGAGGTGGACGGAAATCTCCAGCCATGCAAATCCACAACATACAGGGCTATGCAAAAGTCTAAGCCAGTCAAATGAAATGTTTAGGCTATTTATCAGGGTAGTAAGTGTATATTGGCTCAGACAAGTTGACATTAGAACATATGTAAACCAATAGGTAGAATAAAAAATAAACAAGAATGTCTTCTTTTCTCCGGGAAGTTACTGATATCTTGCTGCCTGGTTAGATGACCCTCTTCCCAAATCTCTCCTCAGGGGCACCCCAGCCATTTCATGTATTCATTGATTGATTAATTGACTGATTGGTTGATTGATTGATTGATTGATTGAGCACATAGTGAAAATTAAATAATTCAATGAACTATTGATTAGCCAAACAGTTAGGGTAGTAGATGAGTCAGAAAACACATTAGTGTATTGGACGGATGCTACAAATTTTGGGATAATTTTAGAAGAGGTTTTGAAATGACAAAGCTGATACACCATAACAGATGCAGTATCAGTTTCACATTAACATGAAAATCACTTAAACATTTTAACTACCTAAAGCTTTTACCCAGTACTATACATGGGACAACTGTAAGAACAATGATCACTAAATCTGAGTGAGGAAAATTCACAAACAGAACAAGGATTTTTTTAGGCTAACTCCCAGAACAATCCCCCTACCCCTGAAAAAGAAACAATCAAAACAATTTTCATCCATCCATATCCTGTACTGACTTACCCATCATTTACTCCAATCATCCCAAGGTTAGAGAAAACTCCCTTAACAGCAAGCCACAGATTTCTACTCACAAACGCAGGAGTGTGTTGTCTCTTTACCTCCTTCTCTCTCTCACACCCACATACATCCCCCAATCCAGCCACTCATCTTCCAGCTATATACACAATCATAAAATACAGGCAATTTATAGACAACAGCCCAACTATATCCAGAATTTGCAGAGGAACCCCACACAACACTGGGAGAATATGCAAACACCACAGCAGAACTGGGCCGATGCTAATTTAGTCTCAAATTTACCTACAGCATATACTATTGAATTGCGGTACTAACCATCCACGCTGATGGTGGTACAGGGGGAGTCACCAAACTACCCACAGCCTAAGGTGGGGGCTGCCAAAAAAGCAGCAGATGGGATTCAGTTAAGATTATCCAAAAGAAAAAAAATCCATCATGAATGCAAAGGCCCATGGCAGGCAGGCAAACTTTTACTTTGAATTTGGAGTTACAATCGGGGCCCTTAATAGAAACATCTATGTTCAAATATGCATTGTTCCCATCATTTCCTGAAACAGCATGAAACATGCTGGACAATACAGAAATATACTCCGCAGTACTCTCTGGACAGGGGATGTTGGGACAGGGAAACAGAAGATCTGAAAGATATGGGATACTGTTGTGTTTACACTGAAACAAGTTCAACCTTCTGAAATATTTAAAGTAACATTTATGCTGTAAATAAAACTGAAGAACAAAGTCTGCCTGTGCATGAGAAATTAATCATTCTTGTAAGAGTTCACACTACACAAACGACGCGGAATAAACCTCATAGAGCAGAATGCCTAGTTCTAATAATTCCATTATTTATTATCTGTATCAAACTAAATATAAACTTCTGATGTTAATAAAACATCTCAATATAATAGTAAGACATTTGAAGTATTTTCAGTGTAATTTGGAAAATTCTTTATGGTCCTAAATAAACAAATGTGCCAGGGTCCCAGAAAAAAAGAGCTACTTCATAATCCTTTCAATGCCCAAAAACAAAAGTCAATGTTGGGATATAAGGGTATTAATATACCCCCTAACTGAAGGTAGGTCACTGGGCTGTACCGTGACGTACGTCATCATCCGCGACCTGTTGTGGGAAAGCAGAGCTCCCAACTCTCACGCTCACGCAAGAACTCTTACGGCACATTTATATTATTCCATCGTAAAACAAAAAATTAGCTGTATTTAAAGCGCTGGGGTAGTGTGCAAACCCTACAGACTATTTACAAGTTAATAAAACTATTGCATAAATGTAAATAAATTGACAGGCTTGGCTCGAATTGAAAATCTCACTCCGGCCAGCTGACCAAAGTTGGTGACACTGGGAACGTTTTGCAACCCAGTTATATGTATTCATTTTGAAACGTTTAAGTCCTTTCCCACCTTATACGCTTTTAAAATGCCGTACATAACAATAATGAAAAACGAGGGATGAGAAAGTTGAAGGTTAATGGTACAATAGGGTCACACCATTGCTGGGAGAGCAATGAATTCAGCCATTACATTTCGTAGCCTATAAGATCACCATTGTGTAAACTTGGGGAACGTTGTGTTTTGCTGCTTTGTTAATCTATTAGATCCTGGTAATTTGGACGCCGTAACCATCCTGTAATCAAATTAACCTCTGTTTTATTTAAATATATAACTCATGTTTTTAAAGTAAGATACTACGGTCCTGACAGCCTGGATGACACAAGGCGAGAAATGCTGAAATTGTTATTGGCAGCCATACCCTGACAGGCAAGTTGGAGCACAAGTGAGGCGTTTTCTCCATGAAATCACGCATTAAATACCCCCGAGGTCATGCAAGTCCTACCACTGCACAATCTTAAAGTTGTATGTGCGCTGTACGTTGTCATTGCAATCATAAATATGCACTTAGTTTCTGTCTTTTTCCGCAGTCTTACCTACGGAATTTATGAAAGTAATTAACTATTCCCTCATTCAAAACACACAAACAAATACATGTAGTCAGCAAAACTTCCAGTCGTAAAAGTCATTCTAAATTTATTTATGTGTATTTTACGTTTTACTTCATCCAAATGTATGTAAATTTACTCCCTTTAGTTATATTAAGGAAAACCAACAAACGGTTAAATATTGGCAAGATTAAAGATAAAAAAGGTGAGAAAGGAAAACTCGTACCTGCGTGGATCAGACCGAGGAGTTCGCCTATTTCCCCGTAAATGCTACCGCATGTTCCGTGGTCACGGAGCGCATCTGGCACGAACACGGATCCCAAACCAGAGTCTAAACTAAAGGACCGTACACAACACTGACGGTGCTTCTAGAAAAAGAGGAAAGAGTGAAACTGCAAATAAACGCACTTAGTTTCTCCTCTGCGAAGGGTCCCGCCTCAGCGCTCCCAGCCCGCAGAGCCGCCGAATGACGCCCTCCGGCTCTCCCGCAGTCCGCACCTACTTTACGCGGATCCTATTTCTTAAGTTCCGGGACATTATGCCTTTTGTAAGAATGAAAGTTAACACAATAACAGTCACACAGCCTATTTTAAGTTACGTTGAACATTAAACCAAACACTGAAATGTTAAAATGTCCTATACTTGAGTCGTTTGATAGCGATTTAATGAAGTCAGACATTTCAACCTCTGTCCTTTACATTTTAAGTGTACAGCCAGTGTCCTATTGATCTGCAGATGTGTATACATTTGGTATATACTTACACTAGACCAATCTTGTGTCGCCTAACTAATAATGAGCATTAATTGATGTTCGTATTTCAATCTAAATATATTAAGTAGTTCATCTATTCATCCTGAGATTTTAATTGGTAACCTTTGTGCTAAAAGTCCAGCCTATTAAGCATAATTCCTACCGCTGCCAGGATTTGTGATCTTAGGTGAAAATGAGGGACAGACCCGGCTCCTCACGGGGGGGGGGCTAATTATGAGACTCCATTAGGAAATCACGGTAGTGGCCTTTTAATATTTCAGAGAAAAAAGAATCACACTAGATAGCAGCACAGCATGCGAATCGATTCAAGAAACACTTCAATTGTCCGAATTTTTATTTTTCTATTCCACAACATGATCTCCAAAGACAAGCCGCACATTTTTAAGGCATGCCCTTTTCATGACCCCAGACGTTGGCTGGTTCTGATACGGTCTCATCCTCCCTTTCCGCCTACAAGATTTTTTTAAATTACATTTTTGCATCACAGATGCCGGTCTAAGGTCATCAAAAGGTTGGGAACACCTACGTTAGTTGACTTCTTGTACATTATCTCTTAATTTCTTATATATACTAATGACCAGTGACACAAAGAAGGTGAATGTTCTGTCAATGTGAGTGTTCAATATTGCGGCCTTGACCAGCCAATCGCTTTGCAGCCCTGGACTTCACTGCAAGGCTGCACTGACCAATCAATGGAACCTCAGCCGAGTCCAGCTACCATAGTATGGGAATAGAGGCTCATGCACAGGCCACAGAAATAAGACGGAGGGTGTTCGAGGCTTCAGCATATCTACAGCTAGGGGACAATAGTTCACTAGGTATGCTGAGTGAGAGTGGGAGGGGGGTGCCAGGCTGTGTAAAGTGGTCATAGAAATAGCATTCAGAAGTACCATTATGTAAAGTGTTTAACCTGGTCTGTGCCAGTGAAAATCCAGAGTCACGTAAACAGCCAAAAACGAAAGTAGCCAAAAATGAAAGTGGCTGTTTGGTCATTATTATTTTGAGGGTTGTTAAGGTGTGTGGAGCGCAGCAGTGAAATATACCGTGAAACATACAGTATATGCAGTATGAATTCTTGCAGCCATTAATTCAGCCAGGCTTGTCCTACCCTATAATTAGTCATTATGGGTGTGAGCGTATGAGTGTCACAGATATTAGTCTCAGTGGTATCTGTTCACACAGTGGAATGTTAAAATGAAATGACCAGTGTAATCAGATTTTTACCATGATTATGCATCGGTCATAAATATCTCTTTTCAAAACAGCTCAAAATTAAAGCATTCATATACAACAGACAGTTCTGGGTGCGTGTGCTCACTACACAGTTTCTATTGAGTTTTAATAGGATTAAATATTTCAAATTCCAAATGTGGAACAGCCTGCTTTTTCATATTTCAGTATTGTCATTAATTCTGACACTGACGCTGCGCCAGTGAAAAACACAGCGGACAATTATTTGCATGTGAGCTGTGTCCATTCAATAAGGCAATAAGCGGTATTCATAAGCGGAGCGCTACTTGTCATTGTTATCCGGCTCATTCCAGCACGTTGCGGACCACGTGAGGCAACAAGTGCACTCACTCCCCTCCCTCGTTTTCCCCTCTTCTCCCCACTCCAGCTGGATGTCTCCCATGGTAACCGTTAGCTTGGAGGAGGGATCTTCCTCTTCAGTGTTTATGTTACTACGACTGCCGCATATCAGCACAAAATCAACCGTGAAATTTAATCTTCGAAGGCATGACACTGGTGTGTGGTCATATGTGCGATAGCCTCCTGTATGATATGGATGGTCTTTATGAACGTATATACGCAAGCTTTAAGGCATACAATCATTTTTTAAATTACAAATCACATCTACAGTAAATATTTTACTTATCGCTCGAAATGGTCATTACTTTCATTATGATCATTGTTGATCATGTTGCGCTATGCCATATTTACTGCATTAACTGTGGATTTGACGATGTATTGTAGGCCTAAGATTAACTAGAAATACCTATTTGGCCACTAGAGGGCAGAAAGAGACGTATGGTTGTCATCACAGTCAGACAAAACACTAAAAAATCATTAATAAAAATGTTATATTGTGGGGTAACACAATTTAACAATCGTTAAATCACTCGTTTCTAAAGATCTGAGTAAATAATAAACATTATTTCTTTGAAAATAATTTTTAATTTTCACACGAAGTGACGCCCTCAAGACACTTATTCCATTCAACTGAACAGCATAATTAAATGATCAAAGCCGCTGAGGTGAATTCGACCGCAAGAGGCTACGAAGAATAAGAGATTATCGGTTTAGAGGAGCACGACGGTATACACGTAAATTGCTTCCTGTTGACACCTCTGTTCAAGTTGTCTTACAGCGGTTGGTAAGAAATAATATCATGTGCTGATGAGAAATTCAGTAAACATTGCAAAGGAAACCAGCATATCTCTTGTACTAAAACTCATGTATTAATTTAGTTATATAGGCACTGCTTTATTTATCTTGCTTAAATAGTATTTAAAATTGTCTAGTAAGAATGCCTAAATCTAAGTGTCTTTTTGGCGAGATGAGAATGAAGAACACGTGTATTCCACTTGTCCCGGAATTAATAATTCAAAACAAGAAATAAACATTCATAAATGACGTTTTATTTTTGGTGACAAATGAAACATACAAAAAATACATTCAGAAAATGATGGAACAATCAACTTATGACAGGCGGCTGTCAATGGGAACACGTGACCACAAATCACGTGACACGCGCCGCTCCGGGAAAAATGGGTTGATAACCCAGCGCATCATCCAGCTAGTAGCAGCACGTTGGGAGTTCAGTTAAATCAATGCATTTCTAAAGGGGCACAGCGGACGAGGGAGCAAAAAACGGTGGCTGGATTCATACGACCGAGTATAACGAAGACGCGTCTTGTCCAAGGATGGCGAGCTGCAGCATCCTAATGGTGTCACGTTTTGCTGGAAGAGGTATGAACGCGCATTTACTCTAACAGATGTTGCCCCAAAGCAGACGGGTGACTAAATGTGTCTCGAAATCCGTTTTTTCTAAATAGATTTTTGAACAATCATAATAAACTATATGTTTATGTTAGTTTGGAAAATATACACGTGGGTCCTGTATTCTCCATAAATGCCATTAGTTGTGTGATATTGCAATGATAATTTGGTGTTCATATTTGTGCCCAGCGGGAACAGTTAAAAACCCGCTTAATATTAATATTTTGTCCGAGTCCGTGATTTGCATTGGGGCTGTGTTTATATTACGCCAAACATACGCAGCTGTATATACACTCACCTAAAGGATTATTAGGAACACCATACTAATACGGTGTTTGACCCCCTTTCACCTTCAGAACTGCCTTAATTCTACGTGGCATTGATTCAACAAGGTGCT
>JAODJW010000062.1:27780815-27793700 GCA_026777045.1 Hyperopisus bebe
TGTGGCCTATTCAGATGTATTCTTGAAAGCGTACAGGCACTGTCATCTTACAAATGATTTATTAATGAGGGCTGGCAGACAATTCCCACTGACACTGCAGGATTGATAGTTGCGTGGCTATGAATTGAAAGTCTGAAGCAGAACATCAGACATTCTCCCTAAAGCCATCAAAATAGTGAGCTGAATGTAACATGAAGTGTGCATTATCCCCTTCACACTGATCAGCCATAACATTAAATCCACTGGCAGATGATGTGAACAACATTGATTATCTCGTTACAAATGGCATCTGTCAAGGGTGCCATTATATATTAGGCAAGTGCAACTCACAGGACTTAAAGGATCTGCTGCCAACGTTATGGTGCAAAAATACCACAGGACACCTTCAGAGGTCTTGTGGAGTCTGTGCTTCGATGGTCTTTGCTGTATTGGTGGCATGAGGGGAACCTACACAATATTAGGCAGGTGGTTTTAATGTTGTGGCTGATCATTGTATGTATGTTTAAAATTAAACTGAAGGAACAAAAAATTCTACAGCTTCCTGTAATCATCACACAGCAATGACTTATGTTACGTATTAGTCTTTGCTAATTACACAGGTTTTTTAATTAAATATTGGTTCCATTTAATAATAATAATAAGACACTTTATTGATCCCCATGAGGAAATTCCCCTCTCTCTTACCCCATCTTGCTCTCCATGACATAGTAGTAGGTGAAGCAAGCCTGGCAGTGAAGGGCAGCCACCTGCAGTGGTATCCACGGAGCTGGGGGCTAAGGGCCCACAGACATACGAGTGTTCTGCCAAAGCCGGGCTCGACCCGGCAACCTTCTGATCACAGACACAGAGGCTAATGATTCGTAAAATCATTCAGTGACACCGGCTGACACGGAGGCAGAGTGGACCACACTCAGCCCGTTTTTTCAGCTATTCCAAGCACAAGTAACAGGAAGCTGCAAGTTCCCGGGTCACACAGACTCCACATGGCCAAGACAGGAAGCCTGGACCAGCGGCTCCAGCTCCGGGCTCGCCGGGATTCGGCAGATTGCGCCAGGGCCACCAAACGAGGCACAAATCCTCCCTGAACACTGTCCTCTGTGAGGCTCTGTTGCTGAGTGCCGGCAGACCAACATCCACACGATGGGGCCGCTTTGCACCACTGGGCACCTGGCCATGGTGGGAGAGGGGGGTGGTGGCGGGGCCTTCAGCTGGGGGCATGGCAGGGCAGCACTGTACGGGTGGGGTCCAATCTACCCCCGCATGCCAGTGACACTGCTGTAGATCCAAAGAGCATGCAACCCTCTACTAGGAGCCAAAGGTAACATCAGCTTACAGATCTGATCAAAAGCTGAGCAGCTTCATAATGCTATTAACGCTTTATTAACGCTTTATTAACGCTTTATTAATGCTTTATTAACGCTTTGCGTTTATACTATTATAATTTAACTATGGCTTTTAACTTTGGCATCCAATGCCATTTTTCATGCCTGAGCGTACAGACACAAAGTAAGATGTCATCGCTTGTTTCGTGTACGTTCATAAAACTCAACTCTAGATGAAACCATGTTGATTCTCTACTGCATACAATGCCCAGAATTCTGCACAGCATGTACACCCTGCAATCAGACACATCCTAAGCTGTATCAAAAGATGTGTTGAGAGCGAGTGCCTCTTCCCACATTTAAGGAGTTTATGTTATTGGGATGACATAAATATGTATTACAAAATGCAAATATCTGGCATGAAACAATATCTGGGCCTAAAACAAACACACTTGACATTTCATGGTATAATTAGTTACAAGAAAGATAAACATTTGAGTGGTTTAACATTTTACAGTAAAAACAAAAAAAGTAAAAAGTGAGACTTCCTCAATAATTCTTTTTAAATTATAGATTTGGATGCAAGGTTTTGTGCAATATTACATCACAGTAAACTTTAAAATATCGTGTGTTTCAACTCTCCAGCTGATGATTCAAGCACTGAAGCAAGCGAGTCTGCATATGGCGGAGTTCGGCGATTTATCGGCTGGCCATACTGGCTAACGATCCTGAGCATTCCCAGCTTCTATATCCATAAATAGCACCAGTCACTTCCTCTCCTCCCACTCAGCAAGTTTTAAGGAGTATGTGTAGCAGGAACCTAATTTTGAGATTCTCACTGCTCAGGTTTCTATACATACCTCCACAAGGTGTAGCAGAACCACAGACACCCACAAAGATAACACTTTTCCACAGGTTTTTTTTTTTTGGAATCCATTACATATGGGCTTGCGAAAAAGGGCGGGGCAACAGTTTGCATGTGGGCGGCGCTTCAGATGATGTAATGCTGGTGGGAGTGGCTACTTGGTTTCGCTCTCAGGTTTCATGCTAAAGGGCTCCAGCCGCTCGCCCTCTGGCAGCAGGTTATTGAGCTTCTCCATGAGAGGCAGCGTCTGGTCGATGCCCATCTGGATGCGTCGCAGGATCATGGACATCTCGTTGACCTTCTGGATCTGCTCTGCGTACTTCGCGTAGCGCTTCTGTCGCTCCTGCATGATGCTGAAGAGCGTCTCCACCGAGAGGTCCATCTGACCCGCCCACAGAGAAACACACCCATTACTGATGTGACGGTCATAAGCTGTGGCCGATACCTACAGCCAATAACCCGTCATTAATAACAACAATGATGTGTGTGACTAACTCCATAATAATTACACGGATGTGCGTATGATGACATTTACACCCATTCCAGTGCAAAGGAAGACGTGGAAACTGAGCACCTGAAGGCATCAAACATGAAACTCCAGCTTTTCGGTACATATATTTGCTCTTTGCCTCTGGCACCCACTGACGTGTTTATGACCAGTATGTGTAGATCTGGACTATCGTCAAGCATGACACTATATATACAGCTCTGGAAAAAAACATGAGAACACAGCAAAACTTTTTGTTCCATGTCTTAATTTATGGGTGTGTGTCTGTGTTAAACATACATAACAACTCCAACCTGGCTCTTCCCTGCTTCTCATTAATGAAGGGCTTCTTCCTTGCTTATGGGTCTTCTGCTTCTAGGAGCCTGATACAGACTGTCCTAGCAGTGCACTTCACACCTGCAGTTAATGTTTCCCATTCTTTTTGAAGGTCACTTGATATCATCCTCTGATTCATGAGGCACTGTTGGATAAATTGACGGTCATTTCCACCCTCTACCTGGCTGGTTTCTGGTCAATCCCAGTGTCCCCTGCTTCACCTTCTTCTTGTGTACTGCTGTCTTAGAAACTTTGAGCCTGGAAGCAGCCTGCTGGTCAGTGTAGCCTCTGCCAGCAGAACCAGGATTTAACCAGGATTTAAAAATGCAGATTTTTAAAAAAAAAATATGAAGTGGTTTCTTATTTTATTTCCAGAGCTGTGTAGATCAAGATCAGTAAAGTACATCTACCCATGCAACCTTCTGTCTGTGTCTCAGAGATTCACTGTCTAAGAATGTTCAGCTAAGATCTCCATAAAAACCCATCCTGCATTGTTAACAGATTTATTAATATCCTCTGCCGTTCATGCATCTTGAGATCAGGTTGTCCTGCCAAAATCCTCTCTCCAAGGACCCATTAGGGGAAGGCAGCCTCACAGACAAACTTCACACAGCTTGAACAAATGTAATAGTGTGCCAACATAATCACATTAAGCGTGATTAAAAGCAATGCTTATTTCATCTCAAATGTAGCCATCAGCAGTTTTTTTCCTAAAAAAAAAAAATATCTTGCTCTTTTTTTGTTTAACTGGTACCATTCAATAGCTGATCTAACCCATAAGTGCCCCCCTTTACCACGCGGTGCCCATGGCAGCTGGGTAGCGGTGAAGACCAGCACAATCGTCCACCTGCTTGTAGGCACCTTGGCACTTTAACACACCCTTTGCTTGGCTCCACCCACAGCCCCAGGGGTGTCGGCTAAACGACGCGTCACTGTGAATGAGGGCTGAGTCATCGAACCAACCTGCCGCGTTACTTGCACATTAAACCTTGACCCCCACTGTAGGATGCATCTGGCACTATTCCCTCCTCCCTCGTTAATCAAGCCTGCCTCTGTTCATTTGCAGACATCCTGACATCACTTTAGACCAGCTGTAGAGTTTATGATACCACTGGGTTTCGGGTGCATGTGGGTAGCCAGCCACCCTCTACCTCTTTAATGCGCTTCACCAGGGCGTTCTGGTCGAAGCTGACGGCCTCGGCGCACTGGTGCAAGTGCTCCTGATAGCGCAGGCACAGCTGCAGCACCTGCAGGGAGTCCAGCTTCTCCAGGCGGCCACTGCTAGGGGATGTCTGGCCACTCAGGACACCTGGAAGAGGAGAGGGATGTACAACTACTGGTCACGTATGCTCATACACACGGGAGCGCAGGCCGTCTCTCGCTCATACACGCGGGAGCGCAGGCCGTCTCTCGCTCATACACCCGGGAGCACAGGCCGTCTCTCAGTCATACACGCGGGAGCACAGTCACATTTGAAAGTTGCAGTGTGGATTAATGAAAATAAAGACTTTGGAAAACAGACTCTAAAACCACCCTGATTGGTCCTTACTCATCATGTCGCCCATGCCTGATTTGGTTCCACTAGTTACAGGGTGTAACATTGTGTAGGGTGAACAATCAGGCAAACAGATATCGGAGGACGACTAATGTTCAGGGCATGAACACCATTCCTGCTTAGAGTGACGCTTTCCCTGTTGCTGACTCGTATGCAACTAAAAAGCATGTCTCACAGTGCAACAGAAACTAACTTACCGGTGACTGTGACGAGGCATGAATGCCTAATGAAGGCTAACAGCTACATCACATACGTTTTCACTCCTTTGAGTGTGTATGGAAATACTTTCATAAACAATGTGAAAATGCCTGTGTGGGTGCATATCATTTTCCTTTGAAAACATAGTGTGTACATTTATGCATATGCAATTGAAACCGTCAGATAATTTTTAAATTCAAGCTGAATAATGAGTCTGTCTTAAGTGGAGGATAATTCGGTGTATTGAAGGTATGGTGTTACAAAACATACAGATATCAGTGGACAATTAATGTTCAGGGCCTTGTTGTACAATTTCATTTTAATTTCTGCAGTAACAACGCCCTCTCGTGGTTACATGGAAATGACACGAGTTACAGCTCACGCATCAAAGTACCTTATATTTAGAACTGTATGTATTGTTTCAAGTTTTATAAAGGTCAGGCACACGATATCAAAAATAAATGCACATTCAAAATGTAGCACCAGTTTTAAGAAATCTTTACAGATTATTTTATAGCTTTTGCTGCTATGCAAAAGAAACTTTCCTTATCTTATAGTACACCAGAGATGGGGATTTCAGGTCCAGAGAGTACAAATCCAGACCAAGATTTTGTTTCAACCAACCAGATGAGTATAAGAGTCATAGTCACAAAGTACGCAACTGATTGGTTGAAACAAAACCTTGGTCTGGATTTGTACACTCTGGACCTGAAATATCCACCTCTGCAGTACACAATCAAATGGCGTCCACTGGGAAAGTAAACAGCAGACTATACAAGACTTTGTTATGTATCTTAAGTTTAAGTATATATGCACGTGTTTGCTTGTGGGTACCTTTAAGCAGAGGCTGGAACGTGGGAATTTCTTGCAGTTTAATGACATCGGGGTCGTTGTGGATGTTGCGTAATGACTGCGTTCCTTGGGCCACCACCACGATGTCATCCATTTTTGCCCTCTGCTTCGCAGGCGAGGCGACCACTGACAATTCAGAGAAGTCCGTTACTTACCAGTGTAAACTCTCCCAGCATAAATCGAGCCAGCAACAATTAATGATCAGACGCTTTGTGCTACCTGTAGGGTTGAAATCGGAGTGTTTGTGCTCCGCATCTCCACTCTGCTCGGCTCCCATTTAGGACGGCGGACTGTAGGCAATCTTCCTGAAACCAAAGTACGTATCAATAGAGTATACGAGTACGACACACTAGGGCACAAGCTTTCAGGAAAAAAGTAATATCGGCTGGTTCACAGCTAAAAATTTCATAGAAACACTCCTGATTTGTTACCTTAAGCAACGTCGTAGCTTACAATCATCGCCATATCAATGACATTTAAAAGCATGACTATCAAATATTTAAACGTTACGAAATAAATTTGACTGACAGAGACAGAAATACAGAACCCTACCTCAGAATTTCCTCTTCTCCGACTCTTGAAGATGGAATTTTACCGCTACACTTTATGCAGTTAATTACCAGCCGCCATCTAGACGGAAGCCGACAGCCCTTACTCCACCTTAAATTGCCTTTCAACTATGTTGCACTAGTGGCATTGGCTCTAGTCACAACCAAATTCGTTTTTTTTCTGAGCTGTTAAGCAGCGTCTTCATTAATCCCGTATTGCATGATCAGGGAATACGGTGAACGATATTAACAGCTGGACAAACACTTTCCTAACCAAAACACATGCAGCGGAAACGTCAACGGAAGTGTCAACTTCCGGGTTAGGGAAACGGAAGTGCGTCACTGAATGGCTACAACAAAAGTGGCTGGCAAAAAACGGCGGGCGGAGTCTGTATGCGAGCAGCTCTTTGCCAGTATATCCACCGTAAATCGGCTTTAAGTCTCATACGAATCCCCACTTTTGCACACAAGAACGCTTTTTGCGTATAGTGCAAAGTGCACCTTATCTATGCTTGCTAGCCGCCACCTCTACATGGCACTCAGGAGCTCAGTAACATAGATTTAATACCCGGAATCGCTTAGCACAAAACTGCAGTGTGCGCTTCTGAGAAACTAACAGCGGGCAGCGTTTAATATATAACTGGGATCAGTTGAACGAGAGAGGACATTAGACATTTTAAAATTTTAATGCTGCAGACCTCTTGATTGTACTTCGAACTGATTAGTCATGAACAGCATTCATTTATTATAAAAATCAACATTTTATTAGTTACAACAGCTTATAATAGTTATTGAATGGGCTGTACAGATTTTTTTATACATTGATTTACATGTAAAGCAATTAATTTACAAAAAAGGTAGAGTTAGTGGAAAATGATATAACTAACCAAATGTTGGTCATCTTGAACACACCCTTGCAAAAGCACCATTCAATTCAATGAGATGAGACCAATTTAAGATGACCAAAGACCTTCTCCCAACATTTCTGCTATTATTCTAAATTTGACATCTCCAGCAGCATGGAACCAAAAGTGCTTTTACCAAATCCCCTTGCTTACAGAGTTTGAGGCACAGAAGTACAATTTAATTTTCAGTAAGCTTCCTTCAGAAGGACAAGAAAAAAAAAATTATAGACTGGTACAATTTGTCTGGGTACTAGGTGTACCCAACAAAAAATGACCACCAAATTTTAGGTACCAGCAGAAAAGCGAGATGCAAATAAACACGACCTAATTCGGGTTTGTGTATAATTCCTGTTGCATGTTAGCATTCATAAACTATTTTTCCTTTTGGTTACCACATGCTCACACTCCCACAAGTCGACGGCGCTACACTGTAGTTAAATTCATAGAACCGAGGCTCATCTCATCTTCGATTTCAAAATTTAAGCGGCTGTAAGCAAAATGCCAGTGTCAAAATAGCCAACATTCATCCTTTTTTATGAAATACATAATTTAAAACACCTACATAATACACAGTAATATGAACACCGTAGCATAAAAGCAAGGGGCTCATTTGGAAAAAAATCTTGAAAAATACTAGCAAACAAAACTGTATAACACGCCATACCAACAAGAAGCAGATGTACCGTAAAGTGCAACAAGCATGAGATAGTAACGCTGGTTTAGCGCTGTGGCATGTGGGGTTACGCTGAAGCCCTTAATTGTAGCAGACAAAGGAATGTCCGAAATAATGTCGATCATCTGGAGATCTGCTGAGCAGGACCGACCCTGTGAGACGTGGTCTCTTCCATCATCACATGGAGCCAATACATTTATGATATGCCCCAAAAATAGTTCAAAGGACTAACTTATACAGGGGTCTAATTCAAACAACCAGGACTTATTAAATCAAAATGGGGAAAGCACTCATTTACTAACGCATGTAAAAATTTGGGGTGGGGAGGATTTAATAAAATACTTTTTCAGTAACATGCCTAAGATGTGACATTTCTAAATTCGGAAAAGGTGGTTCAATGTACCGATTAAACTCTGTCAAAGTCAGATAAAATTAAAGTCTAGGTGAAATGTTATGACGAGGCACATCTGCAAAAAAACAAAGTTTACCAAGGGTAGCTCAGATTGTCTAGAAAGTAATGCTGGTAAAGACAGATCCTTAGGCAAAAATCTATGGAATAAACATTTGAACGATTCACTGAACTGTCACTTGCCTGCAAGAAAATGAGATGACTGCGATGCACCTTTTCCCAGTAAAGCCCTTTGCGACTATATAGCAGACAGGACTTGTTTTCAAATGCCTCCATATAACAAGCAGTATTTTGAAATGTACTTTTCAGGACAAAAAACTACCGACCAGAAAAATTAAGAACATAAACCACAGAATCCAGCACTCCTATTCGTCAGTATTCCGCACAGATAGCCGCCAATAAGCAAGTCGCCAAGTTCATGGTGCATGCATTCAATTGTCACTTTAAAATAAATCACACAGGAGAAAAAAATTAAAGTTTTTGGAAAACGTGACTGTGGCAAGTTAACAGGAAAGTTCGGTTGCTGTAAACAAAGACAGCGCTACATGAAGTGAAAGCATGTGGACTTGCCCATCTCTAGTCCTCAAATTGGACAAAGACTATTCCCTGAAAGACCTGTGAACGCTGAAATGCAGGAATTAAATGGAATGAATGCATGTCAAAGGCTACATTCCCATTTTTTTGGCAACCCCAACCAAGCTTACAGATTTAGATACGAGACACGTTTTTGGGGGCAGAGGGTGATCGGTCATAAACACGTCTTTGTAAAAATTATTTGGCTCTCGAGTTAAACTGAAAGTAAATGATCAAATGAATGATGTACAAAAATATTGCTCAAGGAGATGTTATTTCGCAAGGTAAAAACAGGTACCTGGATAAATATGTCAGTCTCAGATTGTCTCCATACATTTGCAATAGAAAAATAAAACGAGGTTTCGTAGACTGTAAGAATGTACAAGGAGAAGTACCGCAAGGATAAAATGGGATAGATTTACAGAAAACTAACCATACATTTCTTATAGCTTATAAATATATCTACACGTTGTACAAAAATATCGAAAACATTTTGTGGGCACTGGATTTAAAGTTAAGACAAAATCTTTCCGTAAAACTCGTCAGGCACGAAAACTTGTCCTTGTTTGGGCAAAAAAAAAAAAATCTGCGCTGGGAGAGTGAAGGAAAAACGCAGGGGCTGTAAGAGACCGGCTATTTCAAATAGACCAGTTTACAGCTGCTCTATGGCATATACAAACGGTGGAGGCGAAGAAACACACAAAAATAAAATTGCTTCGTAATGGGTGGAGTTCATCTTTGATCTCCGGATCGGCCGCAGGGCCGGTGATGTCCTGCGGGAGGCGTTCCCTCTTGGAGCGGCTGTGGGAGGGAGCAGCCGCCGTCATACGTACCACCTTGTTCCACGAGCCCAGGTGTCCCGATACTCGGCACCAAATCGCAAATACGGGCAAAGTTCTCCCAGACGACGAGGGTTTCAGTTGTAAGACATCGGTGTAAAGAGGCCTCGGGGGAGCGGGTCCGGGAGCACGC
The DNA here is from genome assembly GCA_026777045.1 of Hyperopisus bebe. NCBI lineage: Eukaryota > Metazoa > Chordata > Actinopteri > Osteoglossiformes > Mormyridae > Hyperopisus > Hyperopisus bebe. Next base: position 27,790,511 of record JAODJW010000062.1, read on the forward strand.
CCGAGCGGCGGCGCGGTGGGGAGCCGACGGACCTTATTGCTTCTGCGGCTCACCTTCTCCCGCAAAGCTCACCGGAGCAGCTCGCGGAATCTCCTCTTAGTATTCCAGTCGGAGGAATCAAGCCTGGCAGAACATATCACTTAAAAATAATTCCAAAGCAAAGAGAGGTATAATGCTTAAGTCCTTGTCTTTTTTCCTTCCTGCGTCTGTATCGTCGTGCAAAAAGCAGCAGCAACGAACGATTTCGACGCTCGCCCACGACGGGACGGCTGGCTGGCTACGCGGTCGGGCTACAAAAACACCCGATCGGACCCCCACACACCCCACCCCAACCCAAAAAAATATTTGGCATCAGTTGAGTATCACCATATCCCTTTCCGAATGCTTTATTTCCTCTAGTTTAATGGGAAGGTGGCGTTTTATCTCCCGGTTTAAGGCAATTCATTTAATTTATGGTGATTTAATAAAAACTTTAAAATGTACAGATTTCTCTTTTCAATACAAACTTCAATGGCACAACCAGTAGTTGGTGTATAGAAAATATATAAATATTTCTCTTTACTGTACAAAGTTTTCCAGCTCCACTGTACCCCAAGCCCCTTATACCCAGGACACTGTACAAAATTCCCATGCCCTCCCCCCTTGATCATAAGTCCTTTCAACTCAGTATACACAATTGCTATTTACACAGAGGGTGGGCCCAAGGGAAGTGGGCGGGGCACTGGGTGGAGCTCAAGAGGAGTCCGTGCAGGGGGAAGGAGGTGGGGGGTACAGGTGGTGGGAGTAGCTGCGCTCCGTGTAAGGGGACGGGGGACAGCTTTCGCAGTTCTCCTCAGCGGATAGGTACTGGCTGCGGGGAGTGGGCGGCGGCGGGAAGGGCTCTGAGTCGTAGTTGAGGTCGCTGGTGTAGCCCTTGGCCACGGGGACGACGCGGCGCCCGGGGGTGTAGTCGCTGTCACACACGTCCGTGCTGCAGGGCGTGGTGGGCGGGGCAAAATGGCGGTAGCTGTAGGGCCTATAGCTGTAGGGGCGACACATCGTTAAACATGGAGGGAAGGCCAGCGAGCCACGCCCCAAGCCTCATGAGGTCTGGGATTACAGGGCCGTTTGCCTACCCTTCAGAATCACGGGGGACAACATATCTGACTCTGCCACTATTCACAGACACAGCATCTGTGTTAGGAGCATGTAGACCTTTTAAAGTCTGCTTTTCATCTCCTTAGGAGGATGAGAGCCAAGGTCTGGGGGTCTGAGCGCCAGACACTGTAGTGAAATGGCAGTACCCAGCTGTGCGAGTCACTTTGCGTTAGCGAAACCAAAAAAAACCCACACGCATACAGACATTCATGCAGCAGCAGGAGATCAGCCTTACCTGTACGAGCGGTGGGTAGAGGGACTGTTTGAGGAGTAGCCAAACTCCATGGTGTAATGGGAGCGTTCTGTGGCGGGTGAGGGTGGGGGGTTCAGGATCTGGGAGGGGGACGAGAGGGGGCAGGATGAGTGCCTAATGCCTGTCAAGATGGAGCTGAACAGTGCATCAAACAAATGCTAGATGCTACCTTTACCTGCTTACTATTTCACATTCTCACAAAATGGTTTTGTTTAAAAGCCCAGTTTCAGATTCAACTGCGGTTACATTGTAAACAGGAAAACTTTCCACCGATGCTTATGAACACAACGAACATTAACGAACAATTCGAAGCATTAAAAGCACAGTGCAAACTCCCAGATGATGCTTCCCAGCAAAGATAAACTAAACATACACTGCTGCTATGTCTAATTTTATCAACAGTACCATGAAATAAAACAAAGAATCCTTTGCTGCGTCTAGCTGGTACTGCGCACATCTGCACCTGTAGGGGGCGACTGTGAGGGGTTTGTGTTGTAGTGTCTCACCGGTGGGAAATAAGTGCCTTTAGTGCTGGAGGAGCTGCTGGATGAGGCCCCTGTGACGTGGGCCCTGTCGTACGGCGGCCCACTGCTGCCACCTCCCATGATGCTTAGCGAGCTCATTGCAGACTTTCCACGGGACATGCCTGGAAAGTGAACACGAGTGAACACCATCTGTAGCACCCAGCTAATGGCACTTCTACCCCCTTTCCCGATCATTTGGGATGTGACTGGACGTAATCTCCCTCCACCCAGCCCCACTGACTCGCACTTGGCTCTGGTTCGTCCTCAAACCGCACTGTAAAAGATGAGCAATGGGGCTAACAAAGTCCTCGCTCCGGACAGCCAAGAGAGCCCTCTGGCTTTTAAAACTGCTGTGGAGAACCAGTAAGGACTCCACTGCCAGGCGGGCCATTTTGAGGGGTGGCGTAAAAACACAGAACCGCAGATCCCGGGGAAGAATCCCTCAGGGCTTTTTCGGGACGGTACCTGGCAGGGACCCCGAGAGGGAGTTTGGGTGTGGGACGTAACCCAGAGGCACCGAGGAGGGCCCGTGCACCACGAAGTCGTTGGCCATGGTGGCCCCGTCGTCCTTCATGTGTGGGCAGAGAACGCGCTGGCACACGAAGTAGACGGCCCCCACCACGAAGAGCACGAGGATGACGCCAACGATGGAGCCGATGATGTTGATGGGCTGGGGGGGCGGCTCTTCCGTGGGATCTGGGGGGGTCAAGAGGAGCCCGTATGTTAGGGGAACCGGGGACTTCTGGATTAAGATGAGTGCTGGATTGGTCAAAGCAAAGGTTGAAATGTTAACCTGCCACCTGACCAAAGGGAAGTGTCACAGGAAAGGGGTTCACACCACAGCATGAGCGGAGTGGAGCGGTGAGAATTTCCGCTCCTCGCTCACGAGGCTGTTGGCTCCGCCCGCTCTAATTCGCACTAAGCCGCTCCGCTCAACACCGCTCCTCGCTCCACTAAAGTTTCCTCCTGCTCCAGTCAAATCGCTCCACGCTTGCTCCAATTTAAGAGGGACAAATCCGCATGCCTAACAAATGTCACCTTAAACCGAAGCCTTATATCATAAAGAAATATGAGCAACGGCAACACTGGCAGTCAGAACAGAAAATATTTATTTTTAAGCAACATATAGGCAACAACGGACAGGTTTGGCAATGGCATTCCACGCAAAAATAAAGGAATCAGTGGGCTTAATAGTCTAAAGCAGGGGTGGCCAATCTTATCCGCAAAGGGCCGGTGTGTGTGCAGGTTTTTGGGATAACCTGTAGGTCAGCTGTTC
>JAODJW010000062.1:27793800-27805116 GCA_026777045.1 Hyperopisus bebe
TGAATTCTGGGTAGATTTGGGCACGCCTCAGAATCGTAGTGTGAGCGGTATCGGAGCGAAATTGGAGCGAGACAGAGTGACCGCTCCAGCCTTAATTAAAAAACCGCTCCGCGCTCTGACCAAATTCCGCCCGCTCCGCTCTTCGCTCATGCTCCGGTTCACATATAAACACCCCCCCCCCCCCCAGTCCTCATACATATGGGACTTACAGCAGCCGAGCTCGTCAGAGTTGTCCAGGCAGTCCACGTTGTGGTCACACTTCTTGTGCTTTCCCACACATTGTCCATTGGAGCAGCTGAACTGGTCCAGAGGACAGCGAGCTGGTGGCGGGGGTGGGGGGGAATGTAAATAAACCGAGATGTTAAAAAGGGAATGACTGGCAACCCGCACCCTTAATTGCACGTCACCCTATAGCTGACATATATATAGATATTCTAAAGATAGATCATCTAAAAAAGTAGAATACTTATGGTTTTAGCTCACAGTGTTTAAATGGAACAGAACGCTGCTATTTCCATCTTGTTTTTAAACGAAGGAAAGAAGAAAAAGAAAGAGGGCGAAATGAAGGGAGCGCAAATCCCCTTTGGCTACAGGGCAGCGGAGTGTGAGAAGCTGCCTACCTGCGCAGTCCATCTCGTCGGAGCCGTCCTGGCAGTTGGCCTCGCCGTCGCAGCGCAGGGACAGCGCCACACACTGGTGGCTGGTGCACTGGAACTCGGCGGCCGAGCATACGGGGCAGCCGCGCTCGTCGCTCTCATCCTCGCATTCCGAGAAGCCGTCGCACCGCCACGCCTGCGGGATGCAGCCCACCTCGCCAGACGTGCAGGAGAACTGCTCCGGGGAGCAGGTGGGGGGCTCTGCGGGGGAACGGAGCCCCTCGAAAAGTCAGCCCCAGACGACACGCTAAAGTCTGCGCATGCACGCGCACGCATACACACACACACACACACACACACACACACACACACGCACGCACGCACGCGCTGGCGTACCTACTTTCCATTCATTTCTATGGGAAAATCCAAATTTACTAAACTAATGAATACTAATTATCACAGCCTTTAATCCTCAGAATTCTGCTAAGCAATTTTTCGTTACGGCATCCTTCCACTAGGGGGAGAAAAGGGGCATGATTTAGGTGCTGGACTCACCCCCACAGGAGAGCTCGTCTTGTAGCAGGACTAGGTGGATGGGGCAGGAACAGCGCGTGGTGCCGTCGCCCTTGATGATGCAGATGTGGGAGCAGCCACCATTGTCCGAGGTGCAGGGGTGTTTACCTGGGAGAGGGACCCCGAATTACTGGCACATTCCATTTTTTATTTTTTCAGTGCCTCCAGCCCTCCAGTCCAAAATAATACAGCAGGACTCACAACAAGACATTAATATTTCAATCTAAAGAAGCCTTTTGGGCACAGAAAGAGAGACAACAAATAATTAAGAATCCAGATCTTCTGCAGGCATCCCTGGGGGGGAAGGCAGTAAATTTGAATTTCTTCAGTATGTCTCCAGCTACACAAAATGGCTAAAACAGTAAATTAATGCCTTGACGGCTAGACATGTCTGCCGAGCAATAAATAACGTAGCGGAATGCATCTACTGCTACGTTACGGATGACAGTTTACCCAGAACGACAATATAACTGGCTCCTTAGGTTACAGTGCAGCAAAACGGGCAGAATGAGCGAGACGGGAGTGAATAAGGTGGCCACTCACTGTACTCCCTCATGTCCAGCTCGTGTACGGCGTGGATGTCGCTCAGGGCCGAGATGCGGGCCTGGATCTTGGTGCGGCCTTCCCGTGTGGTTTTGTCGACGCGCTCGATCATCTGCTGCTGCCGGTCGATCCAGTAGAGGTGGCTGCCGAACACGGTCAGGCCCACTGGCTGCAGGATGTTCGAGTCCTCGATCACGACCCGGTTGGCACCTGGATGGTCAACAGCGATTTGGCGGTCAAAAATGAAAATTCGGAATGTCGTGTAACGCATTTGCAGGATTCAGACATTTAGATAAAAGCCAGGTTTGTTTTATTACACCCTTACCTGTATTTTTTGTTTTAAATACGGTTTATTTACCAGGGTCTAAAAAACCAGTACAGTGAAGCCTGTGGTTCACCAACGCTGTGGTCCACAACCAAACAAACTTTTGTGAAAAAAAATGCATTGATTTACGTGAAAATTTAACGTAACGAACAGATCTCTCGACCAAATTCCTTTTTCTTATACTATTGTAGCATCGTGTCCCATCATGCCCCATGTGTCCCAGCATCCCCCACGTGCAGTTGTAAATAGAACCTCAACAGACACCCAAAGAGCACCAAACCCAAATACAAGGACGGGAAACACAAGGTTATCAGACGCCGAACTGCAAGATGCACACGGTGGGAGATTTACACACGCTAAATACACGCGAGACCGGGTACACACAAGACATAGGCAAACATACGTGTGACAATAGGGAAATGCAACTAATAACATTAACAACCACAACAACAACTACTACAATACAAGGGTTAAGGACTGTTAATAAAGAGCGTGATTTCCCCGACAGGCAAGTCTCCATATCTGTCCGCTACCGCGATGCCTCGGTCCGCCCATCGCCACACTATATTGTATTTTTCTTCTAAGTTTTTACTATAAAAACGAGACAATTAAAAATTTGGCAAGCTTGTAAACAAATTAATTGAATTGCAATGCTTTCTTATGGGAAAAATTGCCTTGGTTCGCGTACAAATTGGTTCATGGCCACTTTCCTGGAACGGATTGTGTTTGTGAACCGCAGGCACCACTGCATTCACTTTGCCAGGAAGTACCTCTACAGACTGGAAGAGCATAGGTCAGGATCAGGCTCCACGGGGATGGTGCGTGGTGTGGTGTAAGTGAATCATTTAACTAAAAATGTGAATTATACACCTATGATATCAATATAACCGATTGACTACACAATGTTAGAAATACTTAACAGCATTGAGGAAATGAGCTGTTGGTGAAATAATCTTTAATAGCAAACATGATTACGCTTCAAATTAATGCCTTTCCAAGATTGCCTTCTCTGCAAGCTCACCAGACAGGTCGCTGCCCTCGATGCGCCGCAGGTCCGAGTCCACCCAGAAGAGCCGGCCCGCTTCGTTATCCACGGCCAGCGCAACGGGCTTGCCCAACCCGGTGAAGAAGAGCACCTCCCTCTCCGTGCCATCCAGCGCCGCACGCTCAATGCGAGGGGAGCGCTCCTGCAAGTTGGTGAAGTACATGTACCTGGGGGGGGGGGGGGGCATCGTGAGTATAGAAAGCAGGCTGGCATCCTATAGTATACACAACAAATATCAGAGTCTGAATGCTTTTGAGACCTTCTCTGGCCCTTGACCTCGTCTACCCTGATGAAAATCTGATAATGTGTAGAAACATCTTTTCCCCTGGACTATGCAGATCTTGAGACGCAAATGTAGGTTCCCAGAATTTAAGTATGAATATTTGGAATGAAGCCACATTAGTCTCAGAATTTAATGCAGTGAGCAGCTGGAGTTCCAGGGGCTGCAGGATTTTCATGACCCCCAGCCTAAACTGGGCCTAAACTAAACTGCTCTAAACTGTGTCTAAACTGGGCCTCAACAATATGAGTCAAAACTAAATGGATCTAAACTGTGGCTAAACCATATGGGTTTAAACTGGGTCTAAACTATACAGGTCTAAACTAAATGGGCCTAAGCTGTGGCTAAACTATATGGGTCTAAACTGGCTAAACTACACAGGTGTACTCGGCCTGGCACAGTGTTTGCCGCTTCACTCATACCGGAAAAGGGACTGAAGACTTGACCCAAACCCTAAAAGTTGGCACCCTGATGACAAACAATATGGCAGAAATTGAGCAGTTATGCATCAGCCAGAGCTGATATTGATGCCATAAAATGCCATCAGTCTTTCTGTCTGGAATGTGTAGGTGTAGCCTGGTAATCATGACATTTAACCAAACAGCCTGACATCAGGTCACGACTGGCGAGGGCCTTCCTTCATGGGGCTACGGTGAGGCTCACCCCCTCTCTGGGTTAACCACGATGGCCCGGGGCTTGTCGTGGTCCCCGCGCAGGACCACCCCCACCCGCCGGCCATCAGTGCCGGTGACGTTGATGACATTGGTGACCTCACTGGTCCAGTAGATGTAGCGGCTGTAGATGTCGATGCTGAGATCAAAGGGCTGCAGGAGTAGATTGGGACTGCCAGAGGAGCTGGACACCACGGTCATGCTCTGGAGACACACAGCAGAAGAGTCAAGTGGGGTACAGCACCCTCTAGCGGGGATAGAACCAAAAAACCTGAGGGACTACAGAACATCCACACTGTACATTACTACAATCCCACTGTTTCAGTGCTACAAGAATTTATGGAGGCATCCATCCATCCATCCATCCATCCATCCATCCATCCATCCACCCAACCAACCAACCCATCCATCCCTCCCCAGGGAGCACAGGGAATACATGCAAACACCCAGGGTCATTCATAAATGCCAGGTCAGCTAACTGCATCTAGCATCACTGTACAATATGAGCGTCCCATAGAAACATGGCACCACCTGGTTGCCGTCCTCCTGAGCACGGCGGATGACATTCTGCTTGCCGTCAATCCAGTAGATGTGCTTGTGCAGCGGGTCGTAGTCGACGGCGCGCACGTTGCGCAGGCTGTGCAGGGGCAGGATGATGTCGGGGCTCTGCTGCTCGTCCATCACCATGCGACTGATGGCCGTCTTCTGGCTGAAGAGCAGGAAGGAGGTGGGGGCTGCGGGGTGGAGGAGGGGCAGGAGGGAGAGGGACACTGTCAGCCCACTAGGGGGCGCTGTGCATTCCATGAGACAAAAATACTTTGAGTGTTGAGGATTTTTTTTAATTGGTGTTCAAAGAGGTAAGCAGGAATGTCTCAGAAGTTCCACAAACTATTGATGGTCAAATGAAGCTTCATGAACCATTCGCTGTATTTTCTGACCCAACGCAAACCAAGACCCACAAGATCCAGTTCAGATCCCCTCTCAGTTGCATGTTCTTCTTGGGTGGATGGGCACAAAATACCAAAGCATGTGACTCCAGTTTGAAAGCATAGTCACACAGCCAAGCGATGCCTATCAGCTTGCTACTCTAGGGTGATTTTCAGCCTTGCTAGCAGCTAATGTACCCCAGAATCGGCACCAGTGCGAAACGGGCCTTCTGTGCTTGCGGGGCACAGACTCATCGGGGACCTTGGTGAGGACTAAGTAGTATTTTTACTACGACAAACACAGATGGAAGCAGTTAGGCAGGACCTGGGCCTCTGCCGTCTCACTCTTGCCAAGTTGGCAACAAACGCCCAAACCACACTGGCTTTAAATAAAGGAGGGAAAAAAACCTGCTTCAATTTCTCAAACACAGAAAGGGGAAAATTTTTCCAATAACTGAGTCGGAGCCCGGAGCAGCCAGTTCTTTTCCGTACCCCATTTGACTACAACCTTGAGTATTTGACGTTCGGCCCCCCAAGCAGACATGGACTCACCACTGCAGGTCTTGTTGTCGGCGTTGAGGGAGAAGTGGGCGGGGCATCCGCAGACAAAGCTGTTATTGGGCACGGCCAAGCACAGGTGGGAACAGTGGCCATTGGTGGAGGCGCAGGCGTTCCAGCCTCCCTGCCGCGACGAGTGGAACACCAAGATGTCCATCACGTAGTCCAGGTGGCCCTGGATGACCGTGCGGTTCTGCCCGCTGGTCTTGTTGGCACGCTCGATGCTGCGCTGGCTCCAGTCCGTCCAGTAGATGTAGTCCTGGTACTGCGTCAAGCCAAATGGGTGGGGGAGGTCGTCCGCTATGACCTCACGCTCCAGACCTTTATGCACATGGGGGGGATACCTTTACTTTAGGTGGGGGTGCCCTTCATGAAATACTTTTTTGGGCACAAGTCCCCCGCTTAGGGTAACACTTTCACAAGTGCTAGAGAGTGATTAGCATCGGAATATTTAAAAGTGCATTTCGCTGTGGTATACTACCATACGGCAAGACCGAAAAAACAAACAAGGCAGCCTTCATTATAAATTATTAAACTTGAGATTGAGTATTTTGTTAAGTTTTCTTTGTTGAAACCGCATTCATTTCAGTAATTTATGAAGTGAGAATTGTCTTCTGGCTCTTCCTGCCAAGAGAACACCACTGGCGGGATATTTGATGACCGCGGATGCACGATGGCTGCCGTTATGGTCTATCTGATACACTGTACTTAAGGTCACATGGGACAAAGGCAGATACATGGACTCATAATTTGGGGACAGCTTTCCACGGGCTTGGCCAGTAATCTCTCTCAATCGAGCCGCCCGCAGGATGACCGCAACGGTTCCGTTAGCAGGGACCGCAGTAAAGATGGGAAGTATGGGGCTTCACCTAGCATGTTAGATGACTCGATGAGCGTAGTGTCCAGGTCCGTCCAGTAGAGGCGCCGTGCAGCGTAGTCAATCGTCAGGCCATTGGCACGGCCCACATTGGGCACCAGGGTGACACGGCCCGTCCCGTCCATGGCCGCGCGGTCGATTTTGGGCTTTCCGCCCCATTCCGTCCAGTACATGAAGCTGCAGGGGAGGGCAGGTGGAAAGAAAAGGGAAAAAAAGCATAAAAACATCAAAATAAACTAAAGCTGTCGCATGCGGCCAAATGGCGGCTGTCAGGCCAAAACCGCGGACATAGAAGTATACGGACACGGGTCCAAGGTACACCCAGCCTCTGTTTGTCCTGGGCTTATCTGTTGCAATTTAAAACCAAAATCAATACCCACTGCATGAAGCAAAAACATTTGAGTTAATTGGTACCTCACAAGAAATGAGATGCTTTGCAGCTACAGTGCAGAAACGCGTCGTAAAACATCGATATAAAAACGTTCGCCTTCAGCTCTCCCTTAAATTTAAAAGGGGAACATTCAGGTCACGCGTTTCAAAATAAATGTGTACTAATAAACAGTGGTCTGTGGCGTGACCGCATGAGGACAGACCGACGTGAGCGCGATACAAGCTTTGAGAGGAGTGTTTCTCAGACAGGCCACATTTTTGCTCCCTCCCAGGTCCCAACACATTTCTAGCTGGGTATTCAGTGTCTTTGACTTGCAGGGAGCAAGGAGGGAGCAAAAATGTGGCTCCTAGGGGGGTCCCAGGTGGAGAAACGCCATTTTAGTAGACTGGAAGTCGACATAGGACAGACTAACCGATCCAAATGTATACCACCCCACACACTCACCCCTCAGCGGGGTCCAGAGCCAAGGCCCGCGGGCTGTCCAAGTCCTTCCACACCAGGACCTGCCGGTGCTGCCCGTCCAGCTTGGCCACCTCGATGCGGTTGGTGCCGGTGTCAGCCCAGTACAGGTTCTTGCCCAGCCAGTCGACAGCCATGCCCTCGGGGTAGTCTAGACCAAACTCAACCACTGGCTCCAGGGCGCTGCCATTCATGAAGGCCCTGCTGATGGTCTGGGGGCGATTAGGCAAGGTCTTCATGTCACGGATGCGTCAGTCAACAGCATTCTCCGCGAGTTCGGAATCATCTCATATGCATATGTCTGTTTGCTTTTATGTACAGTGGTTACCCCCGTTTTCCCACACACACACTTTTTTACACAGACTTTAATAAATGCTGAATATCCCGGCACAAAAAGTAGATCTTCCCATATTACATTTTGATATGAAATCATTAACTGGTAACCAAAATGTCTTCCCCTCCATTTCTTACAAGTTACACTTTGTACAGTAGGCTTCATTTTCCTTAATGAAAACACCTGCAAAATGACATTAAAAATATACATCGTGCTGATTCTTCTGAGCAACTGGAATTTCAGCAATGGAAAAAAGGAAGAGTAAGGAAGAGGAAGAGCCATCTAGGGAGGAAAAAACCCCTCAATTATTCATAGCGGCTAGCTGGTTAGCTGTGCTCTGTACCTTAAGCACTGCATGGAATCCAACATCTGATGTCAAGCAAAAGGAAAGTGGTATAAAAAATTTCCTATAGATCACTTTAAATGTACCAAGTCATATTTTTGGACTTAAATATTATATAACGGCATGTGTTCTGGAAAATTCTGAGATTCTGAGAGCACCCTGTTGTGGTGAAGACTTGATTTAGGTTTATAACCGTGTGTAATGTTCACTTACACCTCCCAAAGTCAGCCTCGAGAATCTCTGCATTATATTTCAGATACAAAAATATATATATAATATTGCAGTACTTTTAATGATTTAAGGTTTACTTTGTTAGGATGTGTCCTGCAGTTACAAAAAAAACTAAAATTAGGTTTCTCGAAAAATAATAAGTTTCCCTGCTAAAACAGAAACGTCTGTCAGAATCCTGCAAAAAAGCAGCCAAAACAGACCAAAAAAAAAAAAAAAAATAGAAAAAAATCTGCCATCAATTATTTCCAAGCTAGAGTCCCCAGAGAGCCCATTACACAGACAGCTGCAGGCACTGAGCCAGCCAGACCGGCAGAGCGCCCCCCCCTTAAACCCCCACCTTCAGTGTGATGTCTGTCCAGTAGATGCGGTTGTCCGTCACGTCGAAGTCCAGGGCAGAGGCCTCCTTGACGCCAGTGAGTGGGATGGCCACGTTGTTGTTGTTGGTCTCCAGGGAGATGCGGCGGATATCGGTGTGGCGGGAGAAGAGCAGGAAGGCCTCGGGGACGATGCAGGTGCTCATGTCGCCGATGAGCTCCAGGCCGATGGGGCAGGCGCACTGGACCCCCTGAGGCCGGTTCAGGCACAGGTGGCTGCAGCCCCCGTTATTCTCTGCGCAGGGATTGGTGCCTAGACACAAAAACAGACATCTAACAACATCCCAGGCGCCGATCTCATACGTCACCACTTGCCACTTGTTTTGTATATGTTGTATATTTTGTTAAATTCATTCTTTTGTCTGCACTTTTTTACTCCGTTTTCTCTTTTTCTTTTTCGCACAGTCTTTGGATCGGTCAGGGTTCATTTCACTACACGTTGTACTTGTTATAACTATGTATGTGACGAATTAAGAATCTTGAATCTTGATTAGCATGCCGGGGGCGGAGGAGCCACTGACGGAGACTCACCGAAGGTGCGGTGCACATACGTGGCCTTAAGGCCCATGAGGTCGGGCAGCTGGTCGATGATGACCTCGCGCTCTGCTGAGCGCTTGTGCACGCGCTCAATGCTGCGCCGCTGCCAGTCAGTCCAGTAGATGAAGTCGCCCAGCAACGTGAAGCCGAAGATGTGGGGCAGCTTGTCCTCCACCAGGATCCGGCGGGCCGTGCCGTCCATGTTCATCACCTGCCAGGGGAGACAGAGATGATGAAGCCTCTGGCCTGAGGCTGCTCCTCGGGGAGCCAGCGCTCATCCAGCTGCCCGCTTCACGTTCCCCAGCACGTCCAGCCCCTCAAGGAGAGCGCATTGCAGGACCAGTGCCGGGGGAGGCGCTGCGGCAGGTCAAACACATGGCTCCGCAGGGCAACTGTTACTTACCCCATCATGGCAAGGATGACAGACGCTCTGGGGAGCTTCCTGTCACATATTCCACAAGGATTACAGACATTAACGAAGGCCTGCTTCATTTGGCGAAGCACTAAGGCTATTAACTGCAAACATACGGGGTCTCCATATCGCATTTCTGCTGACGTGAAGCGCAAGCACGCACAGACAGACACACACACACACACACACACACACACACAGTCTTTCACGAGGGGTCTCCATATATCACAGGGATACATTTGAATCACAACAGCAGCATCTCGCTGACTGAATTTCAATGGTGTTGCGTGAGCCTAGGATGTGGCCATGGGGGGAGGGGAGGGGGTAGCAGTCNNNNGTAATGGTAGCTTTGGTTTAGGGGGGGTGGGGAGAGGGCAATGAGAAGCGGGCTAGGGAGAGACACATGCTGCCCAATCGGCCGTCCCTCTGACGTGTGCGAGAGTCTGGGTAGGTATTTGGTCCAGCCGCTTTCAGCAGCCTTATGACATAATCGCGAGGTTTCGGGACAAACTGCACGGGGATTAAGCGTTCATGCCGCAGCAGGCTTCACAGTGGCATGAGACAGCCGACCGTGTTCTGGATCAGAACCACACCACCGAAAAACAGAACTCCATCTCCCTTCGACTGGAGATGCAGCCGACCCGACAGGCTACATACCTGTGAAACGCTCACAGCTCTAATTCCTTTTCAACGTCCTCAAAACTGCTTTTCATACCGGTTCCATGCTACGAGACCAGCCTCGGATTGGGAAGGGGGGTGCCGCTCTCCGCATCCATACACATGTGGGCGCACATGCAAACAGTCCATGAGATTGCGTGTGTGTGCGCGCGCGCGTGCGCGTGTGTGTGCGCAAATATAAAGTTTCCATCCTCGAGAGGGATGGTTTAGGCCAGCAGCCGCAGCACGGTGCCGGTTCCGCATTCTGAGGCTATTCTAAACGCTGCCGACCACAGCTGGAGTGCGGCCGGCAATTGGGAACAGATGTGAGCCTCGCCGCAGCACACCACATCTGGGTTCCAGGGAGAGCCAGAGGGCCGGGCCGGGCCATGTACCACCCTCCCCTCCTCAGTGTTGGGTGACCTTTAACAAAAAATAGGAGGGGGGGGGTTCTGGCCCCCCGAGATGAGACCAGACCAAACCTCTCCAGAGTGGGGGTATTAAAGTCTGAGGGGATAAAACTGAAATCTCTGGGCACTGAGAGGTAGGGACACTTCTCAACTGTAATCAGTACCTACTGAGGACAAACTCTCACAGCAGTTATACTTAAGGTGAGCAAAGTCTTCTGGGAACATCCTAACAGGCTAAATTAAACAGGCCTTGGGGCTCTATCACGATAAACGCACGACGGACAAGGGAAAGCGCTAAAAATCGCTGCAAACTTTACAGGCGAGCTGTTGCACCAAAGAACATTTCCTCAAATAAAAATACCTCCAAGATGGAGGCCTATGGTCGCATGGCCCTCAGCAAGGAGCCTCTGCTGGTCCCTGAAAGGGCACTTGGACCCCTCAGTTGCGAATGAGTTTTAGCAACACAAACGGTGGGCGTCCCTTGCTGGGCATGACCACAGGGAAGCTGTAGCCCCAAAATGTGCAAATCAGCACTTAGAGAATTTAAAAAAGAAAGGCAGATTTTACCCTTTACAGCAGAAACCCCTTATCCCCTAGATTATGTGATGAGTGGTGCATCACCCCACCCTCTCCATGAGAAACACACACAGACACACACACACACCTTCAACATACTGGCTGATGATCATGCCAAAGCAGGTTTCGACAGAACGTGTCATCGTGGTGTAACAGCAGATAAGGCTGATTAACGATTTGGGGGGGGGGGGGGGGGTC
>JAODJW010000062.1:27805216-27834132 GCA_026777045.1 Hyperopisus bebe
GGGGGGGGGGGGGGGGCGGGCGTCATCCTGGGACCCCCTGACACAAACCTGAGCCTCTGCACTTACAAACCAAGCCTAAGGGGCTCGGGGGGGGCGGGAAAGCATGCCGGCACATTCTGACAAAACACAGGCATCTGTGCGAAACACAAAGACCCCCTCAGCTGCTCCTCACCTCGATCCTGTCCGTTTTGGCGTCACCCCAGTAGATCTTGCGCTCCTCATAGTCCAGCGCCAGTCCGTTGGGCCAGCCCAGGGAGGTGTTGACCATGATCACGCGGTCGGACCCGTCCAGGGCGGCCCGCTCGATCTTCGGGATCTCCCCCCAATCCGTCCAGTACATATACCTAGTTGATCAAAGATCAGAAGGAAACGGACCCAAAAGTCAACACAAGTCATAAGACAGGTGCTGTGTGTGACTTGAACCTTTCTGCTCCTCTCTGGTGGACATTTCTGGTCTTAACTATGCGATCATGCCTGTTGATAATACTAAGGTTTCTATCCTCAGGACTGCAGGCTGGCCCATAGTGCCAAGCCCGTGTAAATCATCCCGGATCAGCCAGCCAGCAAGGCCTTGGAAGCTCTGTTTGTTTTTCTGAGTCAGCCTCTGACACGCGAGGCCCGAGGGAGCAAGAGATAAGAGGCAAGAATAAACAAACAAGGAACACTGGGCCCCACTGCCGCCAGATGTCAGCGAGAGAAGGCGTGGACTTGCAGGTCTAGGGGAGGAGCCAGACCTAAAGACATCGCGCATTTGGGGAATGTAAGACAGCAGGACAAAATACACAGCTTGTGATGGAAATGTCTAGAATGTTTTATGTTTGTTTATATTTTCAGCAGCTTTGATTGGCATCTTCAACACACAAGCCACCTTCCACAGGCATTTCTGCAACCCTAGTCTGTTTAATAATAGGATGACGTGGGGTGGGGGTGGGGGGGGCGGGCTGGCACGTACCCCACGACTGGGTCCAGTACGATGGCCCGTGGTTCGTCCAAATCCTCGGAGATGAGGATCTTGCGCATGGTGCCATTGAGCCGGGTCACTTCGATGCGGTCCGTCCCCGTGTCGGTCCAGTAGAGGTTGCGGGCGACCCAGTCCACTGCGATGCCGTCCGGGTGGCTGATCTGTGAAGTGACCACGAACTGGCTGCCGCTGCCGTCCAGCCGGGAGCGCCGGATGGCACGCACCTCGTCGTCAGTCCAGTACACCAGCCCCTCCACGGGGTCGTAGTCGATGGCGATGGCATGCCTGATGTCCTCTGCGTTCAGCACGATGTCGGTGAAGTCGGGCGTGTCCAATGAGATGCGCCGCAGGTCCGTGCGCCGGGCCAGGAGCAGCAACTGGGTGGGGCCTGGTCAGAGACAGGTGCAGGGACAGGCTAAGCATCAACGGGGGCCAGTCGTAGATCACAACCATGATTCACATTCAGCCAGCAAGTCGAAAACAACCCTACAAGGTAAAATTACCAGCCATCCACGCTTATCTAATACAGAGTCGCAGAAATCCTGCAGTCCCATTCCAGGAAGCACAGGACACCAGGGGCGTAAACAGGGGTGGGGCCACAACTAGCCAGAGCTGAAAGCTGATTAGCCCCCAGAGAAGCCCCTGACCAATTCAAAAAACCTCACTGGAGGGTCCCTTCTATTCAATCTATTCTATCAATTATGGCCCCTCATAACTCCCATCTTGAAGTCCTAGAATCATCCTGCAAGACAATTTAGAGTTTCCTTCCATAGACCCCCATGAGGGGAAACACACACACACACACACAGAGTTATCATAACCTTGATATCAGGTCTGGGTGGGGTTAATTACAACTAATCAAAGTACAAAACCTTTTGGCATTTATAGTTTGACTGAAGTCAGATGTTTTTTTTTTTTATAAAATTGAACTTGATAGTTTTGGGACCCGAAAAAGGTCTAAAAAGTAACAGCTTTTCCCTCATTTTGGGGACATGTGGTCCCCACAAAATGGTAAATACACCCACATCCACACACACACCCACATCCATACACACAGACACACACACAGACACACACAGGGGGGAGCAATCGAACCCATAGCCCTGGGGGTGTCAGGCTACAGTGCAGCCCACTGAGCCACCATGAATCGCGATGACAAATCCTCCCCCCCTCCACATGTACAAAGAGGGGACTTCAGCGGGGAAGTGGAGCTTCAGAGTGGCACGGAGCACCGTCACCTGATCCCAGCGCAAGCCCGGTGCACTCTGTCCGACTGGAGGCCACTCCCGGCCCGCGCAACGTGAGACCCTGTGCCCCCCCTCCCTCCTTTCTGTGCGGTGTACATGGCATGGGGGGGGGGGCTTTCTTGCCTGCGTGCAAGGACTGTCGGCCCCATTCTTTCCCACTTTGAAAAGATCAAGCAGAGCTCACGCTGAACAGCCAAGCATGACCAGTGGGACTCTGTATAGGCTCCCCCCTCGAGCCCAGCTCCCCCCACCCCCACCCCAAGGCCCCCATCCAGTTAGACCGGCCTGCCGGACAAACAAAAGGCACCCCCCCTCCCTTTTGCTGGTGCTACAAATGCAGCTGAAAGACTTTTAAAAGCTGCCCTTCTCTCCCAGTATGTGGCTAAATCTGCCGGCCTTTTCAGTAGCTCTGCACCAGGGAGGACCCTGCAGTTGCCGCACTGGGCTGCCCCAAGACCACGAGCCCCCGCCTCTGCCCCTCACTACTCACTGAATGACCAATCAAGACTTGCTAACTTGCATCAAACTGGAGAACAAAAGATCAGACCCAGAGAAAGGCTGGAAACCAGAGTGGCTAAGGCTGAGGTCTGTCTGACCCCCCCCCATTTGGCTGTATAGAGATAGTGTGGACGGCAACGACCTGACCACTGGGCTGGGGGGTTGGGGGTGTCTGTGGCAGGGCCCAAAAAGGGGCTGACAAATTACTGCTTTTCACCTCTTGTTTTCGAGTCTACGTTGGCTTTATCTGCCAAGGGGATGGTGGATAAGGGTCAGGGAATAGGGGTGACCCCCCCTCCTCCCCACTGCCACGCAAGGAGCCAAGGACTGCTTTCCACAGCTGGACAATACCCAGAAGGCAGTTCCCTCACCAAGTTCACCAAGCCCTGTGAATGAGGCTGCCTGGGGTAGCGTCAAACATCACAGGCCAACCCAAAAAAAAGCAGAAAACCCAACAATGCCAAAAAGGGGGGGATTCTTCCAGTAAGCGCGGCCCCTCCTTCCACCACTCTTATTCCGGGTCTGATGGGAGCAAAAACCAGAGTAAAGCGGCAGAAACGCGAGGAGGCGACAGTTTCGTCGGATTGCGGCTCAGAAACATTTGTCAAGTTCTGCCTGGCAAATTATGAAAAATTCAGCTCGTTTTCCAGTGGCTTCCTGGTTATATTTCAGACAACAGGGTGACAAACCGTGCTATGGTACCCGAAAGGGTAAAAAAAAAAAAGAAGGAAACAGGACCAAACTTTTCCTTAAAATCCTACCACAGATTAATTTAATCCGATCAACCAAATTGTATTATATAATCTTACTTATACCCACTTCTGCTTCTCAAAACATTTTTAAATAATACTTAGTGTTACGATTTGTGATCTTTCTACATAAGCAAGGAGGTCTTAGAAGTTCAACAGATCTTAAGAAGGCTATTTGTATCCGCTAAAGATACAGGAGTTCAAAACTAATCTTAGAATGACTCACATTTGGCTTTAAACTACGTAAATATGCTGAAGGTCCCACCAGTTAGAACAAAAGGGGCATTGATTCTGCCTCTGAAAACTGCTATTCCGCCTCGCACTCAAGTGACGGAGGAGCCGCGGCTTTTATGGAGAAGTCTGCGAGAGAGAAGTCCCCTTAAGTGAAGCGGTTCTTCTTTCCCACGAATTCCTCACAAGTTCCTCATTCCAGTGAATCGCTCAGGTTGCCCGAGTCATGACACACTATGGCAAGAGAGACCCCGGGTGGGTCGGGGGGGTAGGTGACTCACCCGGCCGGCAGGTGCGCTGGTCTTCCAGAAGCCGCACGCCCGTGGGGCAGGCACACTGGAAGAACGGCTTGACGGGAGACAGCAGGCACAGGTGGGAGCAGCCACCGTTCCCCACTGTGCAGGGGCTCTCCGGGGCTGCGGGGACAAAGGCGACCGGCTCAGAATCTGAAACGGCACTGCGGCGGTATAGCAGCAATGACGAGCAGTCATTTTACCATCGCTGCATACACCCAGCTTGGCCAGTGTTCGTCGGACAGAGCTTAGCTGTGAGCACCAAGTAACCATAACAACCAACGGCACAGGGCCGATCCTGCCACCCCATGGATGTACAGCATAACCTGACAGATTCACAGCGGCTGGAGAAGCCAGGCCTAGTCATTTTTGAAGAACCATCATAAAAATAAAAAAACAAATGTTCATTGTTTTTGGAGACCAGGGGACAAAATAGGAGGTGGTGATTAATGGGAAGACCCAGTTATGAGGTGAAATAAGGCTTATCTTGTGGAAGTACCATGGGGCTGCCTCTTCTGGCTGTAGGCGTGGAGATCCATCGGGGAGAAGATGTTGGAGTGGACCTCGCGCCTGTCCTCGCCCGTCCGCTTGTTGCAAGAGTGGATGGAGTGCGTGTTCCAGTCAGTCCAGAAGAGCGTGTCTTCGTAGAGCGTGAGGGCAAAGGGGTGCGGCAAAGAGCCTTTGACCACCACCTCCCTGCGGAAGGCACCACAGAGCTGACAACCAGCTACGGACTACAATGAGCTGTCAATGGGCTCAAACAGAAATCCAAGCAGATTTATGCTGTGCTCCATTTGAACTCGTAAATTCTAAGTTCCTAGTCGGAAACTTCAAATGGAACGCCCCCTGAAGTGGGAATTCCGACTCGTGAACTTGGGAGGAATCGACACAACCCCAAGCTCAAAACTCAAGAAGGCTGCGCCCTTTATCAATAGAAGTTAACTCTATAGCTTTATACTGTCTATTAGCACTTATGTCTTTGTGGCTCATTAAATTGGTCGTACACACAGTACTGTCCAATCGCTTTCTATGGCTGTGTTGATGCTGTTTTTATGCTCGAAATGCCACTGATATTGCTGATAACAATGGCCAACAATTAACTGGGCTAGAAGTAGGGCCCACTTCTTGCGTAAACGACCGACTTCTCAGATTTAAGGTAGTCTGGACTAAATGTAAGTGAACAAAGATAAAGGCTGTTTAAACTGAGATAAATTAAATCCATCAAGTTATCTGGCTAAGCAAGAAATCTTGCTTTTTGAACCGGGGCCCTGGTACTGCTAAATGGCTTTGCGACTTGCTGTACTGGAACGCTGTTAACTCCTGTGTGACATCATTCCCAGTTCTGAGTTCTGACCTCTGAAGTAAATGGAACGCAGCATTAGCTTCCAGAAGCCACGCTGCTTAGGGGTGGGAAGGACGATGAGGAAGTCTTACCGTGAGCTGCCATCCAGGCTCGACCGGTGGATGAAGTTATACTTTGCGTCGGCCCAGTAAAGCTTCTGCTCGCTGTAGTCAAGCGTCAAGCCATTCGGCCAGTAGATGTCGCTGTCAATGATGATCGAGCGACTCGTACCATCCATCCCAGCTCGTTCAATCTTTGGGATTTCCCCCCAGTCCGTCCAGTACATGTATCTGAGGGATGCAAGCAAAAGTGGTTACAACACAAGCAAACAAACGGCATCACTCGCAGTGATGCATGACAGATAAGCAACGATGTATCATATGAAAAACGGCCGTGTGGTTTAACTGCCCCTGGACTGTAAGGTCAAGCAATAAGTGCTTTGATACTGTCGTGCAGTGACGACAAGAAGGATCATTATGAAGGGAGGTGTTTAAGTTAGGAAAACATTACCGTCTCCTGGAGCATAGCAGAGCACGTACAGCATGTACAAAATATACAGCGCTGTATAGCTGTCCAATTCACCACTCAACTATAGAGTGCTTTTCCACCGCACCGGGTGCTGTGCTTACACTACACTGTAAAAATGTGGCACTTCAAGAAGGTAGCGAAAAGCAGAAGTGCGATACTTCATGGTGTTGGTTTTCCACTGGTGTAAAAACTGGTACCGGCGCCAAATGACATCACAACGCAAGGCAGGGTATTTTGTACTGATTTCAAAAAATGGCTGTAGCAGGACTGGACAACGTGCAAGATGCAATTTTTACATTGCTAGTCAGCTAGATTAAGATCAGGGTTTTTCTTTCCATCAGTTTGGTACGGATATGATCACGCAGCGAATTTAAGTCTCACTAAAACATTTTTACTCTGTCCTAGGAAAAAAACCTAGCAAGTTTTACAATTTTAATTATTCCTATCCAAGATTATCTAGTATATGTTTAAAAATCAGTTTACATTTTTCCTCTATTGCTTTTGCATGAGCGCTGCATGCGTTCTCAAACAATCATAATCATTTTCATCCTTGCTGTTTAAATCACTCATAGATGTGTTCGCTAGAAATTTAAGTTGAACTCTTTTTTTTTGGTTCATAAATACCCCAATATTTATACAACAAAATCACATTGCAATATTTGAAAAATTTCCAATACCATGCTATCATTGCATATTACACAAAACACTATTTATTGTTATGCTATCCTGATTTTGTATTTGTTTTTCTGACCATATCACAATTAAAGCTTCTGTCACTTCATTTGTTCATGCATTCATTAATAGCTATTATTTTTGACATTTGTCAAGTAAAAGATCAACCGGAAAAAGCTCAATACTAACAAGCTGAAAGAAGCCATATCGCCACCTATTGTAGTGGAGTCGGACATACTTCGGTCAATAAATCGAATACCACGCATGTATACTGGGACAGTAGTCGGATTAAACAGTGTAGTCAAGCTATAACTGTAGCTTGACATAGATGTGCATGTAAATGTACCGAGCAAAAGCACCACCCCCCCTCCAAAAAAAATTAATAAATAAAAATATGCACGGATGACTATCTAGGAGCAGTAACTCAGTTTAGCTCTGCCATTACTCCCAGCAGATTGACTCACATGAATTTAAAGAACAAGACCAGCAATCTGGATTTCATCCTTTTATTTGAACTGACAGAATCTATATTCTGAAGAAACAAAGAAACAATTAACATAAGCCTCGCTTGCGCTGAAGAATGCCACGCAACCTCAAATAAACAAAGGTCTCTGCTCACATCATCTGACATTTTTATAAAGGCATGGGAATATATTACATTTAATTGGGACTGAACAGCGACTGTCTGCCTCAAGCAAATTTTCATTAAATGCTAGCAGTAATTATTAGAAAACATTTACACAATCTAATGCCCAGACAGGCCTGCCAGGAACACATCCTTTCATGCCAAGCTCCTTCCAAGGGCAGCAATACCTCTAGCACCCTGACGGTGGCATTGAACATGTGACACTGATGCCCTGTTTTCACCGTGGTGCCAAAATCCTCACTCAAGGCAGCGACATCATACTCCTGTGTACTTGAATGCAGCCGGGACGGCGGCGACAGACGTTTTGCCCAGGGGGAGGTAAGAACTGGAGCAGAGCTATAACGAACTGGTGCTGAACTAAGAGCGGACTTCAATGCACACTGCCTGCCCTCTTCCCACCCCACATCAGAACACGTGACGCTGGAGACCTCCTTGGTGATGACAGCCACCTAAAATGAGTTGCTCCATGTTCCGGCCCATTTTCCTGAGTCGTTCTTCAGCTAGAACCACAGAAAGCCTCTGCAGGTCCCACAGCAATGCGCCAGCTAAAGGCCCATATCATAAGCCTGTCCTCCTTTCTTGAGGCTCCTGGTTTCCCAGCATTCATCTCTAGTGGCTACACTCGCACACCCATCCCCTTGACAGGTTTAAAGACACCCCAAGAGAAACAGAAACAAATTTTCCTGAGACATTTCAGGAGCCAGCAAGAGATAGTTTCCCCCTAACCCCCCAGAAAGACTCGTTTGTGGATGCGCTGGGCGCAGGAAGGAGGGGGGCAGGGCGGTGGGTGCCTTTGACACTTCCCCTGGTTTTTGCATGAACACAAAAGGCAGGACGGGCCAGCGGACGGCTGTGCTAATGGACGCTCTTGTTTCCCCAAATTGGCCTCTGACACCCCTCACAGCTGGAGTGCCTCCCTCCCTTGGCAACGCCGCTACACCCACACCAGCACTACGGACAAAAGGCCTCAACCACCCCCCCCTTCCCCATCAGCCTGGCTGTTGGCTCTCCTGGACCATACATGCTGATTTGCTCACCAGCGCTCGGGCAATGTGCTATTAGGAACCTCCAGCTACTCAATCAAACGACTGTTTATTTCCCTTGTTTGGGTTCTCTCTTTTCTTAAACTATCGCACTAAACCACAGCGTAACTTTTGCTTTCCTAGCAAATAAATCACAACTCGCCTGTGGCCGCAGTAATAAAATCAGCATTCGTGCCACCTAAAGTGGACATTCTTCCACTGAACCCAACAAACAGCCAATCACACGCTGCCCTAATGGGGGGGGGGGGGGGGGGTTCAGCTGGGGGGCTGACTCAGAGGGGAAAGAGGACACATTGCAGCCCCAAGGCGTGACCACTTCTCTGACTGGATTGTCAAGCTTAGCCGCACTGGATATAAACTCAACACCAGTGCATCCATCTATCCATGCCCCTAGACAAGGTTCCAGGGAGGGCCTGCAAAGGGTACAGGGCTCAACTGATTTAAATTTCTGCCTTGAATCAATGCTGTAAGTACGACGTGGCTGTGGACCCTTCTCCATAGCCTGACATGCACCTCCCCAGAAATGCAACTACATGTTGTGGCGACACAGACCGCATGAACTGTGATTGGTCCACTTAGTAGCATGTTTTTATTAGAACGACGATATCATACATACCAGGTGTCCTTAAATCACTGACAAACAAAAGCCCTACTTATATCTAGCATTAAATAACCCTGCCTTTAGTCATTGTAGCTACAGGTCTACAAAAGACTCAGAATGACAGGGTCAATTTCACTTAGCTCCTTTAAGTTTATTTGTACTTTAAAGGATTTAAAAAAATATTAGTACAGACACTCCCCTTAGAAGGGAAAATGCATAAAGAACCTTGTAACAGTGGCATGAAATTTTTCCAAATTTGACAATGGGAACTTTGGAGCAGAACAAATATAATCAGCATTTGATAAATGGATAGTTAATATTAAATGTTTTTTTGTAAAAGTGTAATTGCTGAGCGAGCCAGACACACCAGCGCAAGTATAAATGCTACCAACAGTGCAGGCCATGTGCGTAGGTCACGGCGTAGGCTCGACGCAAAAGTATAAATCAACCTTAAATGCACACCCATGGACAGCGGGAGGAAATCCAAGAGACACAGGTGATTGAGGCAGGTTTCAAATCCCCGACCCTGGAGGTGTGATGAAACACTGCGACCCAGTGCACCACACGGTAAACTTTAAGATGCCCGAACAGTAAACACTGAAATACAGGCTGCAGTGTTCATTTCTTTGAGCTGGGAACAGAGCGAGAGGCTACAGCAGGGTGCCGGACAGGACCGAGATGCAGGATGGCAGGCTCCTAATTAGACGGAATGGACACAGCCCAGGCTGAACACTCACACCATGTCTCCACCAGTCAGACTGCTTCTACCTCAAAACAAGAGGGCAAACTACCCATGTGACTCACATTCTTAAGGCCAGCAGTGAATATGAACAGCCCCCCCCCCCCAGCCTTCATTTGAAACAGGGCATGTCTAGACACATTGGAGGAGACCTAAACCGTGGCCATGCAGGTAGTGAATCACCTACCAAAAGCATCACTGAAACTCAAACGACAGGTCAAATTTCCGATGTTTATATCAGCATAGCAAAAAACAGCCCTACAAACCTGCAACCCAACAATCCAAGAGCAAGCAATGTCAAAGACCCATGAAACCAGTCACAGTCAAGGGGGAAAACTATGAATTTTATATTGTGATTGATCTTGAAGACGTCCACGAGCTACTTTTCATGCGAATCACAGAGATTGTGATTTTTCCGTGTCCTCCTACCAATACTTCCAAACTTTGGGCAGTCGGCACAGCCATCTAGTAGGAAGTCATTCTGTTGGTTTGTGAACAAAGCATGGATCCAAGGCATCACTACCTGATCTGTACCACCTGCCCGATGCACCTCACACATCTGCACCGCATTATATTTTCTGGCACTACCTGCTATGCCCATCCTGCAATTTTACAGCAAGTAATTGTCTGTAATTATAGCAAAGTACAGGGGTCACTTTATTTAGCGGGATCTGGTGTTGATTCTGCTCACTGAAAAAAAAAATCATTTAAAGTATGAATTCACCCCAGTCGTCCATTTCCCGTTTTCGAATAAACACTTAAGCATCCCATATCTGACATATTACTTTATATGTCCAGCGGCTGAAATTGCTGCTATCCAGTAACATGGTATTTTGAAAGAATTATAGCTCTGGTTCACTCTGAACTGAAGAGACATGGGGTGAGTTTCTCTAAGCCTTCTTAACGCTACGTCGTTTGTAAGTCTTATCTTTTAACATAGAACTTACGAACGACGTAGCGTTAAGGAGGCTTTATACAGTCACTGTGACTGGGGTAACAAGAACCCAGATTCTCACAAATTCTATGACTGAGTCCAAAAGCAAAGACAAGAATGAATATGATTGTCGGAGAGCACATGCAAAACTTATGCAGAACACAAGGGACATATACAGTCACCCCAGTATGACTGGGGCACCTAACGAGACCCACCAACACGCACTCAGACTCAAGTGCAGGTGCTATCCCGAACTTTTATTAAACAGAGAAGACAAAGAATCCAAAATTGGAATATCTGGCTTAATAGCCCATTCTGGACTGGTGGAGATCGCTCACAAGCAGTCGGTAGAGTGAACCTGACATGGAAAATAGAAATATAGACGCTTCAAGTTATGGTACGTGTTACGATATTTCGTCTTTACGATGGGTAAATGGTTTTAAATTTTTTTGTACATTATTCAATAAATTACATGATACTCATCATTATTATAAACTGTTTTGTGTTAATGATAACCACAGGCTAAAGTAAGTGTTCTAAGCATGTTTTAAGATAGCCTAGCCTATGACGTTTGTTAAATTAGGTGTATTGTATTAAAGTGCATTTTCGCCTTACAATAGGTTTATCGGAACTTAACCCCATCGTAACCTGGGGAGAGGTTGTATTAACGGGATCAGGCTGGGTTGTGAAACTAAATGGTACAAATCTGGCACCATTGTAAAATATGCCATAAAGTGTACTTTTGTGCATTCGCAGTTTTGAAAGGTGCAAATCAGGCATGCACAGCTGGATATTTCACAAAGCAAAGCTTGTTGGGCCTCAATAAATCTCTTCAACCACCTTAAAAGGAAGCATACAACTGTTTAGTATTTAAAATAGTTACACAGGATTCAACTACCATTATGAAAAATGTCATTAATTCAATACTGTGTTTTAAATGGTGTTCATAAGCCCTTATGATTGTGCAAGTCTGGATATTCTTGACAGTACATTTTAAAGCTGGAAAGAATACAAGTTGAGTTAAATACAATGGTTTGTAAAAGCCCGATTCTATTGAAAACCACGTATGTCGCAGTTTGATGATTGTGCTTTTTTAATAGATAGAATATTCCTCCACTTTCCAGCCTACTGACAGCATTCCATATCTTATTGGCCAACGAAAATAAGTTTTATGAAGTCGTCTATTTAACTAGTACTTATATCTGTACTGGTTAACATTTGTATTAATGGTGGCTGTTTTCATGGATTACTTTATTTCAAATTTTAACAAATAAATCTTGATAGCTAGATAGCTAGTCAACCAACATTAATTGTGAATTTCAAAAGTTTAGTAAGCATATTGCCGACACTGACATTTGCAATGCTAACAATCCACGCAAGTCCATTTACAACAAACCTTTCACTGACGGCTGTGTTAAGATTTCCAGGTTTCTATTAGTGGGAATAAGGTGTCTCATTACGTTGTTTATTCTGTAATTTGAGAAAATTAGTTTGTACATTCTTGAAATAATGGACTTTGAGATACACGATTTTTCCAGAGCCCTATATAAACTGGGCAACATACAGGAATTTAATATAGAGGACTTAATGTTTTAAATCACCAAGAAAAAGGAAGGATCTAAGGAAGAAAAATGCAAAGCACTCCCAAGAGTGGCTATAGTGTGATGAGTCATACGTGACTGATGTTAAACTCGTACCAAAGATGCATTCCAGGGTGCTTTTCGAATGCACTTCACTGCTAGACCCTTCAGTCATGTCTTCCTTGCAATGGCGCCATTGTTTGGATATGATCGCAAAAAGACTGAAAGCATGCATGTATATGGGGAAATTCCCTTAAGCATGTCGGACAGGCACACAGGGAAGTCTCTGCAGGAGAACCCCAAACACAGCCCCGGGCTTTCAGGAACAAACAAACCACCTACAGCTGGAGAACCTCAAAGACAATCAAGAGCTTTCAGGGACACAGAAGCCAACGAGGGAGCCGGAGAACCTGGAAACACAGACCAGGGCTTTCAGGAACAAACAAACCACCTATAGCTGGAGAACCTCAAAGACAATCAAGAGCTTTCAGGGACACAGAAGCCAACGAGGGAGCCAGAGAACCTCAAAGACAGCTCGGGGCTTTCCGGGACACATACGGGCACCTACATCTGGAGAGCTACCATACTCACATTCATCAACACAAGTCACAGCCACGACGGGAACGATGCTCACTGAGTGGAGCTCGTTCCTGCACACACTACACCAGACACAAAGGCGGCAAGGTCCTCACATCTCACTCTTAGATCTTGCTATTTCATCCCAAACTGAGAGCTTGGCCCCTTTAAAAACGGCTCCAGCATAATCACACAGCGGTCATTCACCTGATGTGAACTTCCTGGGAAAACGGCAGCCAGTCCTGGTATATCTGGCTGCGCAGGGCTGCTTCCTCTCAGTGTTTTTGTGGCATTTTCATTTTCAATCCCAGTGCCAGTGTAAATTCATGTGCTCCTTTGAACCTCTTTATAACCGAGGCCACGGTTAAGATTTTACTAACAGAAAGGGGAATTTTTCTCATTTTTCCCCCATCAGTGTCAAATCAAGAACCGAACTGCCCAAACAGTAAAAAAGGTGCTTACTGCAAATTTTACAACAAGTAAAATTTATTGCGAATATTAAACTCATAAAGCTATACAATGACGTTTCTTTGTGGAGACCTGTGTGAGTGTTGGGGGGGGGTTTCGCACAGCTGCTAGTGTGCCCGTGTGTGTATGTCCACCCATGCTTCTTCGGGGGAGGGTCAAATGAGTCGCACGTGTGTACTCCGGACACCCGCTGAGCTCCATTAAGAGGCCCACAGCACCCCCCCCACCGCCCCCTTCAAGGAGGCGGCAAATCCGAAGCGTGCCAGCAAACCCAGTCCATTATCCTTAGGAAATATTTGCCGATAGCTTAAGCAAAAAACCCCCCAAGAGCTCCAGCTGGAAAGCACTGGAGGGAAGAAACAAAAAAGGTGGTGGCGGGGGGGAGGTGAGAGCTTCTAAAGATCGGTGTACTGCAAAGTGAAGCCCACACTCAACTACCTTACACACCAGGGGCTGGCACATGCCTGCCAAGCCTTAATCCCTCCTCCCCACCAAAAGCTGCGGCCAATCCCAGTGGCGGCACTCCAGAGAGCCGGGGAGCCAAACGTCTTTCATTGGCCAGCCACACAGGTTAGGCATGTGGAGCCATTAATAAAACCCACTGCTTAAAACAACAACAAATAGGGGAGATTAGGCTGCTAAGATGTGATGACAAAAACAGGCGGCCCCCACCACACCGCGTGCACCAAACAGGCCACCAGTACGCCATTAAGCCTTGTTTAAAAAGCCGCTCGCACCGTCACAACCCCGAGAGCCAGAAATGGGGTTTAATCCAGCAGCCCCCGCCGAGGATTGGCCTGGGGACTTCCCAGCAGGAGCCCACGTGGGCGGCTAGACGGGCACCCACTCCCATGATCCCACGGGCGGGTCCTTGAGGCCCACAGGATGAGGCTCAGTCTCGCCAGGCTGGAAGACTGTACAGGTGAGGCCCATGCCAAGCAGACTGGGAAACCCCCCTCCGAGTCAGGGGGAAGCAAGCACCCAGGACAGATGCGTCTAAAGGTTTGTCATGCGGCACAGTGCTGCAATGTGATTTCGCAGTAAATATTGCGATCAAATAACTTCCATTTAGCTGTCGTTCAGCAACAGAGTCTTAAGCTGTGCCAACACAAAGCGGTGGCTTTGGAATGCAAAACATTTACTTACAGTGTAAGTATGGAACCCCGCGACCCGACCTCGGATATGCGGAAGTAAATGGATGGATGGAAGTATGGAGGTATTTGTGACCAGTTTTTGTTCGCTTTTCATTTTTCTTAAATTTCTCACAAATGCACCCATCCATGAGTGAGTGACAGCAAGGATGAAAATGATGATTACATACAGGGGTCATACAAAGGCAGCGGCAATATATTTCTGATTGAACAAACAAAAGAAACAAGCATTAAAATTAACCGGGGGAGATAATATTGAACATACTGTCAAAATACCGTTTATTGTGGTATTTGCCTGAATGGTAGGCAAGTTAGAAGGTGCCCAGCTGACCGGTGCAATCTTCATGATGTGACAACCGCATGTGTGTAAAATGCACTGTCGATATTAACATCACACAGGTCTAGTGTAGAGGGGAAGAACATGCTTGCAAAAGGCACTTCATTTCGATCTCTGCCGACTAACAGCGAGCAGCCATCTTCCCAGCGGGGGTACGAGATACGAGATTTTTATTTGCCATTTGTGCATAAAACCAACATTCCAGGCACATAGGAATTCTTGTGCAGAGTAAATAGAACACTTATTTACAGAAAAAAGAAAAAAGATGGTAATATCTACACAAAGGAAAGAAATTTAAATACAAGTACTGATGAAGAACGTACTATGTGAAGAACTTTTTAAATACAATAAGTACTGCAAATTATTGCATACCTGCATAGAAGGCAGATGTTGCCCATATACAATATTGCACATTTAGAGTATATATTAGAGTACATCTTATCCTGTTGCACAGTTAGGATATTGCACATTCATCCTATTTCACAGATGATTTTAATTCCACATGACCAGTGAAGTGAGGTAGTGCAGGGTTATTATTTTACATGTTCATTTGTTTTGCCATCAGAACCTTCTGAGAGTGATGATGCTGTCCGCCCTGCGGAGTCTCAGATTGCACGTACAGTTTTTGTGTCTGAGCAGAGAGTGAGCCGGATGGACCCTGATAATTCCCTCTGTTCATCTTAAACTCAACTTGGAAAA
Source organism: Hyperopisus bebe (assembly GCA_026777045.1). Lineage (NCBI taxonomy): Eukaryota > Metazoa > Chordata > Actinopteri > Osteoglossiformes > Mormyridae > Hyperopisus > Hyperopisus bebe. Next base: position 27,820,512 of record JAODJW010000062.1, read on the forward strand.
CGGGGGCAAAAAATGATTTTAATTAGCGTCTGCTGACGCCCAAAGCAGGGCCTTGCTTTGTTAACCTGAGCAGCTCATTTAGGCCGTTTAGGTATACGACTGTCCAGCAGGACCTAATTTTTAAAATGCACATAATAATCATAATTAATAAAATGGTATGATTGATTTGGAAGATTAATTTGGTTTCCAGTGGCACCGCTGTGGTCGGCCGGTGGATGATGAGGGCGCACTACACAGCCAGTCCTGGGCAGCGGTGAGCAGGCTGCAGCGACAGAGGCATGCTGGGTAATTCAGAGGCTTGGGGCAGTACACACATGAATGCAGCCGAGTTGGCGCACGACACCCGGGGCCCTGTGCTGATGCCTGCAGCGGTCTCTGCGCGGTCCTTACTGCACCCCTGGGCCTCGCGCACAGGCAAACCCATAATTAAAATGAAACCGATGAATACATTACAGAGGCCTTTTATCCCAGGCCTGGTGAATTAACATGTTAATTTGCACGTCCCCGGCGACGGACTTGGGATGTAAGGGGGGGGGGGAGGGGGGCTGACAGGTGATGGGGATTGTGGCAAGGGCGGGGCCTACATGACTCGTTCAGGGAGGGAGGGAAGTCCTTACAAACCAGGAAACTAAACCCAGAACCCCCTCCCACAAGTACACTGTATCATCTGATATGGCCCCATCAACCACTACATTTACAAAGGCCATACTCGGCAGCTCGTTTGCGGGTGTCGGAATGCCCTACGTGCTCCCAAAGAGGCATCCCGCCATTCGGCGCACAGCCACCGTGCACGAAGATCACAAGCAGAGAGGAGAGACACAGAAGAGCCCTGATTTATTCTCCCTTTTGGCATATGCTACATCAGCCCAGACTCACTGCTCTTTATAGGAGCAACATAAACAGCTCCGGCCTCCATATTTCATCTGGCTTGCAAGCTGTCAGCTATACGGCCAGGATCAAAGCGTCCATGTAAAGAGGTTAAGGAGGAAGCAGACAGAAAAACGTACTGATCCTTAAATCAATTTGCCTTTCATGTTGAAAAGCGCAGGCAGGCATCAGGACGGAGCCGTTACTGCCCAGCACTTAAGGAGTCCCGTCCGCCTTAAACGGGTCCGGGAAAACACTGCCGCTTCCAGGCGGGCCCACCTTGCAATGCCGACCCCGGTCCGCCAACACCTCCGCCTCCACAGACACACGAGATTACTCACCTAGCTGGCCCCCTTTTACCGCAGGCTGGCCCAGTTCACCTGTAGGGGGTGCTGTTCATGGGAAATGACTTGGGGCTGGAGAGACCCTGGTGGGTCCTCAGCAAGGATGGACTATAGGGGGGTTGTGTGTGTTACAAATTTCAACCTTTTCATTGCAAAAACCAACTCCTCCAATCTGGTTTTAATTACCCCCCCATCCCCAAACCCTAACTGAAATCCAACTGGAAACCAAGACCCTTAAGTTCTCAAAACCCAAGCAAATGAAAGATACCCCCTCCTATATGTTCTTCTAATCTTAAAAAAAAAAAAAGAAACACACTTCTGTCTTTTTTTAAGCACAGATGGGAAGAGTAATTGTTGCCTTTGGTGCACATAGTAAGAGGTGGCTGTCGGATTTAAAGGAGGTGATGAGTGGACTTATCTTCCTAAAAACAGGGAAGTGCAGCCGCGCTCGGTGGGGAGAGCGCTTTGAGCTGCAGCTCAAAAGGTCCGTCACGCCGGAGTCACAAGCCCACAGCGCAGCTGGGAGTCGCTCACAGACACCAGCATGTCGGCAAAAAACAAACTGGGCGGGACCTGACAGAAATGAAAGGCCCGCCCTGCCAATCAGGGATTGGACGTGGAGGGTGTTCCGGAATGGGCAGGCGGCGCCGAGATGGGCGGGGCACAGAAACCACTGGAGTGAGTTTATAAATAATGCTGGAACTGGGAGCCGTGTGTGTGGGGGGTGTCCCATAGCTGTGAGAGGCTCACATCATCCTCACTGCTACACAAAGGCCAAATACAACATCAAAACAAGACAATACAATTTCTATCAAAACTTTATTAAAAAAAACAAACAAAAAAAAAAACGGGGTCTTTCCCCACCCACCAGGGAGAAATGCAAATAAAACAGCATCAGGTATGAAATTCTGCAGCAGTCTTGGTGAGCGTCTAACAGCCCTGTGATTTCGGGGCTCTCCCCCAATACAGGGTCCTAGGGGTATTAGGTTCAGAATCACCGTTTTGGGGACAGAAGCAATGGCCTCTTGGGGGGGGGGCGGCGGTGTCAGCGGCACCCGACTCCCCACCCGCCTTTGCAAAATCAGCATGCTCGGGTTACCCCCGGTAACCTAGCTACCGCTGGCCCATAGGGCGGGCAGGCGTAACACGAGACCAGGCGGTTCACATTCACCGCCCGCCACGAGTCCCTGTGCTCTCCCCCAGATTAAACCTGACTTTCCAGGGCTACACACACTCCACCAGCACACAGAAGCACAGCCCGGTGGCCACAGAACACGTGTGCAGGTACGCGCTGTGGTTTTTGGTTCTCCTGAAGATGGCCTTCAGAATAACGTGATGCGTTGGGTGTTTGTTACTCACCAAATGCCGAAAGAGGGCAGATTTCTGTGAGATTAACCAGCACCACATCAATCAGATGCTGCTAAACAAACTTATTTACATAGTTCCAGCTGACAGTACAAGCTGCAGTCGTCGAATGAAGAAAACCAAATTGTTATTGTGTGTGTGTGTGTGTGTGGGGGGGGGGCAGGTTTCCGGATGAGTCCATCATTCGGTGTAGCGAGTATGACTGTGTGCTTACAGAGAACCACTTGTCCCCGTTCTGTGCCACCCATAGGGGGGGGGGGATGACAGGCATTGCAGACTAGTAGGGTAACTATAGGTGCATTTCACGTGTGCTTCCCAGGGAACGGACAGAAGCAGCCTTTGTTCTTCTCAGGCAGCCACCCCCCCTTACAAACATGGGCAAATTGCATGACTCCCTAACAGACTAGCAGACTGACCCTGCAGTGTTTCAAAAGAACACGATGAAGGTTGCACTACCAATATTTGCAAACTGACTCGATGCGACAGCGCTTGCATACAACAGAGGGGGATCTCAGTGCAAAAACACAGATTTATAAACATCAGCGAGCCAGTGGAAGACAAACAGCACTAACTTGGGGCCAGGTTTGGGCCATCTCTTATTTACATATACATTTAACAGAGGCTTTTGTCCAAAGAGACGCAGTAGTAAGGAAAATGGCACATTAGGTTTCCATAGCAATCGATCACCAGCCCCGTGCCCAAAGACTGGTCTGGAGTGACCTAATTGACTTGCCAACTTTAAATAGAGTCAGCTGGGTAGCTAAAGGGGAAGAGTGATGGAAGAAACACAGAGGAAGGCTGCTGTAACTGGACATTTTGGTTCAACCCCACACCTCCGGCCAACAAAACTGTGGGTTTCAGGCAAGCTAAGCCTGATCTACAACAAATCACTGTTTCCACCATTATGTTTTGCTTGTCTATAGATCATTGATTATTCCTGGTTTAGCGTGGTTTCATGTGTCCTCCACCCACTCTAACAACGCCGAAAGCCAAGGAGTGTACAAATATTTTTATTAACAGCGTCATGCCCAGTAATCTGAGATGGGGCTCACCCATGGCTCCGTGGACATCTCACACCACCGTGTGCAAAACCCACCAAAACACTGCCTACCGCTGCACGTGTCAGTCTCCGGCACGCGCACATGTCAGGGATGGCTGCAGAGGCACGGAGGGGCCCCATTTGCGACATTCTGTCAATGTTTCGCTACCGTTCGCATCTACGAACGAGACCTGTTAATACTGCAGCCCAGATCCCATGGTGAAGAAGTGAGTACGTGGCCAGCAAGGTGGCATGAGTCAACAAACAGGACACTGGCATCACGTCAAATCACTGCAGAATTAGGTAAAATACCGTAATTTAACTACAACAGGGCCAGAACACCAGACCCAAAGGATGGTCCAGCTCCGAAACAATACCTGAATGGTACAAGCCTGCATGTCCCATTTTCCTATAAATATGGACATCTTCCCGGGGACCGTGGTCAAATCAAAGTCCCCGGACATGACTACAATGGAAGCCTGTACAACGAGTTTCGTAAAACTATCCTGAAACATTGTTCCCAAGCATATTTCCTTCCTGGATTAAACCTGAAACGGATTTCTAAAAGGACCTACACCACGTTCATGCACACTTCCTCCAGTTTCACGCAGACTGGAGGAAAGCACAGGGAAACAACTAAAAGGAACATTGATAATTGAGGCTATGGGCACTTTATATCCCTGCCTTGCCTTTTCTTCTGTCATTCCATTCCCTGTGGGCACCCCCTCCCCAATTAAAAACTACTCAGATCTTCCCAGCAGCTTTTCAGATGTCATTTGGCCAGGAGGCCACTTTTATTTTATGCAACACCGAGCAAAGCGGGGGGGGCACACATAATTTTCATGAGTGGAATCAACAGAAATACAGAACCACCATTTTCAAGTTGATGTCAAAGTATGATTGTGCACTGACATCAAAACATCAGACAGATCCACTACGCCGCACTGCGGGAAGACCACTAAAATTCGATCACTAAAATCTCAAGAGTTTTATGAAGTTCTGTAGAGACAAAATGCTATCAGGGGAAATCAACTGAACTTTAGAAACAGAGAAAGTAGAGAGAAAACTGCCCTCACTTTTGGCTCTGAACAAAAGGCACCAAAAACAAGCTTCGACCATTTGCTATCGGGTCTTGAAATATACTAAATAAGTTCAGCCAAAACACAACCTACACTTGTTAAGTCAGAGCTGAGCATAAATCGACGAGACCCACTTGCAAACAAATCACCTCCCTGTGCGAATAACAACCCCCCCTTCCCCAAGCAGACATACAGATTTCATCACAGCTGCCAGAATTAAAAGAACGCCAAGGCTCAACTTGCACTCAACTCGAAGGCACCCAACTTAAGGCTGTAGACTGAGAACTCTCGACCTTCGGCAAACCAGACAGGCGGAGTCGCAATGGGCGTCTGACTGAGAGACGAGACTCTGACCTCGGCATGTTTTTCCTCCTGGGGTGCAGCAGGGGCCATAACAACAACGCACCAATATAAAACATTCCCTAGCTACCGGAGCATGGATGAATTGCTCTGGGTTCTCCTTGCTTGGAAACAAATACAGCAACATGCACAGCGGCCATGTCTCATAAAACGTTTGTTCCTGACCTAGATTGGGCTGCTTCCCGCAATTCAATCCACCCTTTGCTGACAAACAACCAATTTTCACATTCCCCCTGCACTACTGGCCAACTTGTCCCCTTTAGATAGGAATGGTACTTACCCCCGAGCTGGGTCCAGGGCAATGGCCCTCGGCTGATCCAAGTCCTGCCAGAACAGCACCTTCCGTAAAGATCCATCGAGATCAGCCACCTCGACGCGGTTTGTCTCCGAGTCAGTCCAGTAGAGTTTGTTACCCACCCAGTCGCAGGCCAGGCCATCGGGGGACTGGAGGCCCGACAGCACCACAGTCTGGTGGGAGGAGCCTGACCGGTTGAAAGTCGTTCGCTTGATGGCCTCTTCGCTCACGTCACTCCAGTAGATGAGGCTCCCGGCAAAGATGAAGTCCACAGCTGCCGCGTCCTCCAGCCCATTCACTACCACTGTGGCATTGGCCCGTCCCTGGGCTGCATCAACCAGCCGCAGGTCCCGCCGATTTGCATACAGCAGGAGGGGGTCGCCTGTGGACAAAGGAACCAGGACCATTAGTTAAGGGAATTTGATTCTTACCAGATGAGCAATCTAGTGGATCAAGTGGTATTCCATGCTGCCGCTAGACACCAGGCAAGGAATACCTGGTTTAAATAAAACCAACCATTAACCTAGTGAGAACCCACCACGGCATTCGCTACCAGCCAGGCGCATCAAGAATTCTCTGCTTGTAAACTAAGATTAAAAAACAGTCACCACAAACCAACAGGTACTGAAGTTGCTTGAAGTCTTGCTGAACGATGATTTCAATTAGTAGTACCCGTTCGTACTAGCTTGAATTATACAGAACTTAATGAATGAGCACATGCAGCAGAAACCAAGGAAGAAAGCTACCCCTGTAGCATTAGCTACATAAGCTAGTTAGCTTTTCCCTAAAACCTCAAAAGCCTCATGCCCAAAGAGCCTTGCTGTTTGGACAACAGACCAGGTACTGTTTATGATGGGCTTGGATATTCAGTCATATTTTGCCTACACTGCCACCTGTAACCCCTCAGACCATGAAGAGAAACATTAACCTCTGGTCCGCAAGTTGACACCACTTAGGGATCTCTCCACCATGCGAGAAATCTCATGTGTGGTTCCTCGTTAATAAAGTAAGTCTTTGACCCACATCCAGTCATCAGACTCCCTTCCCACCTTCAAGAAATGTCTCAAGACCCACCTGTTCCAGGGATACCTCCACTAGCCTGATTCTACTCGGCGTTCCCTGAATGTCCTTCATGTTGTCTTATTAGGTTCTTGCTTTGTAAGATGTCGTGCAACTCTTGCTACAATGCTGTTTATAATTCTACCACAACATTCACTGTAAGCGCAGTCTATCTGCATGTGTCCAGTCGATTCCTTGACAGCATGTATGTTTGCAATGTGCTTTTTGCCTCACTTTCTGTTGCTTTGAACAAAAGCGTCTCCTAAATATAAATAAAATACATTTTGTGGCCAGTATATGATGATAGCCAAATGTCACCCAGAATTAGGGTTTAAACCGTTGCTTCAGCCACCACAACTGCTAAATTTATAGCCCACTGGTTTTCAAATGGAGAATGGATTAATCAGTGAACAACAGGTAACCCAAAACCACTTAAAAGGGGGAGGGTCACACAGAACCAGTTCTCACTCTCCTGAGAGAAAAAAAAACAGTCGGTGCTAAACCAGAGGGGCTCACAGGTTATCCATTCAACATTGCGTGTTTTTTTTTTTTTTGCTTACAACTCCTACGTGTTCAGCTGGAGACTGCACGGGTACAAACTTTCCAACGCGTGCTTCAAAGTAAATAAAAACAGCCTCACTGCCTCATGGGATGGCTAGAGTGATCTTAAGTTCTACTGGATACTAACACAAAGGAAAAGGTCTGATAGAATATTCAATAAAAAAAAAAAAACATAACCGTTGACAGTAATTCAATTTTGTGGACCACGGCAAATCCATACCATGCCAGACTTCACACCCCAGTAAGAGGGTAATGGAGAAATGCTACGGGCCCCCGGCTCCACCACTCCAGAGCCGCAACTTGGATGCGTCAACATTATTTTAATAAGCCTCCCCCACTGCCACGGAATAAAAATCTTGCTTATTTTGCCGGGCAGGATGTTTTCCCTGCCGTGTCCGGCATGAGTCAAGCAAGAATAGACACGACGGCAGCGGTTTCATTAGCATAGCGAAGTCTGGCTGCAGAGTCAGGATCTTGAGGATTTCGACTCGCCGTTTAATTTTGGGTAATGCGGACCTTGCCCAGACCCCCGGACATGCATGGGCTCGCTTCTGCAGGTGCCGCTACTGACGCGAGGGATCCGGCCCGGCGCTCAATTCCTGGCGAGTGTGGCCACTTTGCGGCTACAACCTCAGTGAGGACTTTACTCAGTCTGCTATGATGGAAATGAAGCCGCTGAAGTTTCATTCATTCAATCCTTCCTCCTAAAACTAATTTAGAGACTACCGCAGCTCCACAAGAACACAAATCAGCAACAGTAATCTACTCAAAGCGGAAATCTGAGCATCTCGCACTGCAACTTCACAGCACTCCAAGTTATGTGGCAAAGACTCCTTTCATTGATGTCAGCTTAGATTAGCTATCTCCATGCCGATCTAAGGGATCTACAAAGTCAGCACAAAAACTTTATGAAAATCTGTGTAAACGGTACAATAGAACAGCGTTTTAGGCACATTTGACTAGAAGTTATATAAATTCACTGAAATGATATGCAAGAGGATGGTAAATGGCACTTTTTTTTCCATACAAACTGGCTGAGGTCCAAACCTCAGTTTGACACATCTACTACCACTGCCAATGTATCGCTATCACGGTCAACCTCAAGTTTCCGTGCCTCCGACCGACATGCTGTTTTTCAACATGGGGAATTTCCTTCTCTAAATATTTATGAACTTAAGCAACACGGGACAGTTCACTGATGTCAGTCCAACAGTACTACTTCTGTCTGCCAAATGTAAACAGAGGAAAAATTACACTTTAGGACACTTAATATCTGGCCTCAAACATATTCCCATTTCCTTTCTATCACCAGTAACACTTTCTCCCCTCCCTCGGCAAAAGCAGCTATTTCGGTTATCCCTCCCCTTCACAAAAAAAAAAAGTCTACCACAGTGTCCTTACCAGCCAGTCATAATTAAAAACTCAAAGCAGTCATTTCCTGTACCAGCCAATCACATGACCATAATAGCCTTTACCAATCATAGCTAATTCTTAAACCTATGCACTTTCATTGGATAACGTTGTCAAAAGGACTCCCATTGTCATAATCAGTTACTGCAACAGGCGACGTAAAAAAGCAACGGCATTATTAAGGTCCCAGAAGGAGACGAGACACACAGATCAACGAGGCACCCGTCAACATCAACCTGTCATCTCGATCAGTAGACACAGCGTCACAGGGCTCTCCATCGCATTCTTCCACTTGATGGAGACAGATAACGTGGGCTAAGGTGACAAAACAGGTTTTTTAAGCGAGGTTCAAATAGTATAAGTGCATTGCGAAATCCAAAGCATAACATGGATGTTAAAGTTACTGATTCAAAGCCCACCACACACTAATCAACCAACAGTACTAGAACTTCACCACAAAAAAACAACTAAAATGCTACATTATAATTCTAAAAATCTGGAAAATGCCATTAGGATCTATCATCACTATAACCTGCTAGAACATTTAACCTTAATAAGGACACCAGTAAATAACAGGAAAGGCGTTCTGTATTATTACGTTCTAATAATTCACAGAGCAGCTGCTTACAAATTATTCAGAGGCTAGCATGTAGTTGTTAGGTTCAACAGTAATGATAGTTTGTCATATAAGGGTGGTGGACATTAGACTAACCCACCCCAATATCCATTTAGTAACTCCATTAATGCCTCAAAATCCAAATGGCCAAAGTACCTGTCGACTTACTGCATGAATACTGGATGACTGATCTGTAACAGATCAGAAAATCCCTTTCGTTAACTTACTCAAAGTGATAATTCATCTCTAAACATGACAGAGAGCGTCAGCACAGAAATCTCATCTCTGATCGTTCACCATATCCTCACCTAATCGAGAGCTTGGTTTTGCTGTGGTTAAAGTCCAGCTGCACCAAGCTGACCCGTGACATTGGGTTTGGTTGATTCGGGATTCGAAATAATGCAAAGACTAGACTTTTTCACTGGCAATGCAACACGGAGAAAGACACCGAAAATAAAAAGATACCTTCTGACCCTTTGGAGGAAAGAAAACAGACAATGCATCTCGCCAAGCCCATTTTCATGAATACATTGCTTTTATACTCAAATTACCCACAGAGCAAAGACCCAGCGTTTTATAGCTGAGATTACGCGATTGGCGAAATTTGGAGAAAACATACAGACTCATACGGTTATGCTGATACGTGGTTTTGTGGTTTTACAGGAGATGGAGATTTAAACTTGTTTTCATGTCTCGGAGGGGGTGGGGGCTACTACGACTAAAAGTTTAAAATAGAACAATGAAAACTAAACGAGGGACAATATAAATGGCAGTGAACATAACTAGTTTGACTAACAACAGGCTATCCGACTGCGATAATGACGATAAACAGCCGAATAAAAGCCAAGGCTTTGACAAAAAAAAAGTTGCAACAAAGCGCACGCCAAGGTTCGTCTCGGAAACAAAATATCCAGAGTCGACGTAGCTCTACCCCTACAACGTGTATCAGTATCATCCCCTTTACATTCAAGGCTATCGAAAACTAGCAGTTTTAAAACCAGAGGTGGCAGACGATTAACAATAAATACACATTCGGCGAGAGAAACAGGGAAGTGTCGGACGGGAGACAGACGGGACCAAAACCATGCCTGCTATTAATGCATATGGAAGACGGGAAGCTTGGCCGTACTATGAAAACAGTATATATGCATTTATATAAAGGCGCACGAATGTACTTTGATGGGGGTAAACAGGCTAAAGCCACAAGCGGGAGTCCGAATGGAAGCACGGCCGGTGGGCAGCAAACGGCACGCGCAGGCGGCGCGGGTCCATATGGGATCCTACGTGCAATCAAGGTAGCGAGCTCCCCTTCACGTAGGGCCCCACGCACTTGCACGCAAGGCCTATGGCGAGGGGGGGGGGACGGCTACTTCTCCCAAATCTTTTGCCAACTTTCCCGGAAAAAAGCGGAGGAGTAAAAAAAACATCCCATCCAAAACTCACCTCGTATAAGCGAACAGAAACTACAGAAGATTAGACTCCGCAGAACGGCGCCCATCTTTCTCTCCCTTTTTCCTCGCAAGCTGCCGCCGCCGCTTGTCTTTCAGCGCGGCGATATCATATCGCTCCCTCGTCGTGTTCCCTCTTCCTCCTCTGTTTCGGTATCTTCGGACCTTCGCGTCGTGTGATTCGGGCCGGTTCCGGTGCGGCTCAGGCCGAGCTCGGCTCCATTCTACTCCGCACTCACGCTCGGTGGCGCCGCGATTCCGAGTCGCTCATTCTGCTGCCTGAGCGCAACGACACGCCGCCTCTGGATCCGTGTCCTTCCGCCGGGTGGAAAAATGCCAACCCCCCCCACTCCTCCTATCCGCCTTCTCCCCCTATCCCTCCCCCCTGTGCTCGGCAGTATTCGCTCTCGAAACCCGACCCGCATCAGCTATTGTTGTGGCTCGACCGCATGCGCTCGTCTCCAACCACCCCCCCTCCCAAGCCGCAATTTGGTCGCGGCGGGATCGGTGAAAATGTGACGCGGGTGTTTGCGGGGAAGGGGGGTGGGGGGGATCAGCAATTGTTTTGGGAGCAGAGAAAGCAAATCCGAAGGGACTAGTTTCTCACGGCGAGATGGTGCTTCGGTCCGTATCCGGATACCCCTGTGACCCCGCTTGTGAGGGTCGCCTCTGTCGGGAGCGCCGTGCTCCGAAGTCTTAGCGAATGCTTCAAATTACACAGGGTTTCTGTTTACCGCGCGTGTTTTTGACTCATTTCTGTAACGGTTAGATAAAAATGTTAGTGCCAATAATGGATTACGCAGCAAAAAAATATGTTTTCAGCCTTGGTTGATGTTTTATGTCATACTGAGAAATCTGCTACAGACTCCTATTGTGATCTGTAAATATATTATCTTTATTCTCATAATATTTCAATGTGCAGTCTGTGTTTTAAACATAACAATGCACTATAATACTCATAGATTGTATCTTTCTTATCTCAGAGTGGACAATGGCTCCTTATTGGAGAAACAGAAGCTAGCCGCAAGCACAGAAATGTATTCTCAGGAAACTACTGATGCTGGTTCAGAAAAGACATGAAAAGGGATTCAGTTTTCACTCTGTGTATTCTTATTCATATTTTTATGTTTTGATTTAGATGTTTGATATTACCAAGGAACTATTATTTTAAAGGTCCTTGTGGAAATGGAAACATTTCAGGTAAATGGCCTGGTACCAGTATCCTTGGAGGTTCAGGTTACGACAACAGCCATCCAGATTTTCTACAGCATCCATGATAGCGCACCTTCACTTGAGGTAACGGATTCTTGAGTCTGATGAAAAGTGGAAATTGGGCTCAGAGAAAAGACACGTTTTAACAGCAAGGGGCTCTTTTGCCTCTGACTTCCTGTACTACACCAACGCATGTGAAACAGGGCAACTCTAATATCCGAGAAATGGGAGATGCCTTTGAGAGAGTCTCCTGAAGCTCCCACCAATTCCTCTTAGCTCCCCAGTACAGAGCACATTCCTTTTCTGATAGTTACACTGTAAATATGACACAAAATATTTTGTGAGATTATTGCCTTGTACTGCCTTGTCCATATTATTAAAGATTCTCCTGATTTGGTCAGAACCCTTATTTCATAAAGAATCTACATTTTTCGTGCTTATTCATCAGAAAACTTATTTCAAGTTCTGCCTCTTCAACGATTGTGCTTAAACATGTAACATAAACCAGCATAAACACATCTTTCATTTAACTTGAAAGATATAGACTCTGCTTGTCAGTAGTCCCTGGATAATCAGGGATGTCGTCTTTGTTCCTTTTTCAATTGCTAGCAGAGGTAGTATTTATTCCTTTTTCAGTTGTTAGAAGATGTAGTATTTGAGTGGTTTCGGAACGTCAAATAGTTCCTTCACATTTTTAAAATCTGGAGCACCTGCAGGTCATCCTTTAAGTACGGGTAAATGTACTGTTGTCCCAGTGGACTGATGTGTACGCATTGTTTTTGGTTTTACCAAATTAAGATGCTCTTGCCTGGTGCTAATTACGCTTCCAGTGTCATATATCACATGTACACACTTTGTTAATCACTTGGACCATCCATAGTGAGAGACACAGTGACTATTTCACTAAAAAAATCCCCCATGAGGGTTTTCCTAACTTTCAAAAGATCATGACCCTTACCGGACCTCCACTGTCGCCATCTGGTCAGTGACGACAAGCACTATGGTTACTTCAGCTTCCCCATAATTTTTTCTGTTTGAATCATGCCTGAAAACATTCTCATTAAATATGCTTACAAAAGCTTTATTGCAAAATCACATTTCGTACAATTACCACTTAAATCTAATTCATAAGTAACAAAGTACACCAAACCCATGAATTTTCACACGACCTTCGAAATTATACATGCGGTAAATATTCGAGTGAAGTCCATCGAAACGTCCTACTTAATAAGTGTGCAATTCATTGAATTTATTTCTAGAAATTGCAGTGTACATTTTTCTTCTAGTGGAATCTTAGCGATGGTGCACGGCTCACTGTGGTTCACTTTGTGTTTGCTGCCATCTTGTGGTTACATTATGACACCTATATTGTGCAGGACATCGGGAAATTCAGCACTCTACAAAAACAATCATTTTTTACATCGTTCTCTTTCTACACACACACCCACGAACACACGCATACTTGTGTACATACATCAAATTCTTGGACAAAACTATGCAATCAATGAACTCTACATAAAAGAACAATATATGAATTTAAGATACAATGCACTGGAAATGATTGTTGAATTCTTTGATGCATTCCGTCTCCCTATTCCCTGCATTCTTTAAGTTCTGTAAGTAATTCTGTAAAAAAACTACACCAGTATGAACTGTGAGGAGGCCACACTGCCAAAGGACAGTAAAATTATCACCGAACAGTGCAAATGAATTTAAAAATTACAGACGACAGAATGACAAGCGGCGTTTGTTCACATCACTTACTGCTTACCTCTAACATCTGGTGACTTGTTTCAATACATTTTATGCAGCTGCAGTTCACAATGGCATTTTCGCTGAAGTAACCGGTTTCCCAATTGCTGACCAGATTTTTATGACTACCTGAGTATAAGCAAAAGAGGTATTGCTGCGTTTTTAATTCATTATTCTTTGGCCCTACTAAACCGCCTCAAACCACCCACCCCCC
>JAODJW010000062.1:27840130-27857434 GCA_026777045.1 Hyperopisus bebe
TCGGTAGATCCTGAAATACTCCTCCATCTACAGCACAATTGGGTCAAAAGACAGTAACAAAGTCCATTAAAAATTACAGTCGATGCAAGTTGACAGCTTTGCAAAAATATCATATTACATTCATGCTGAGAATACAGGATCTTGGAAGAAGGGTACATATTAATACTCTATAATGGGTAAAGACGAATGTGTTTTGAAAAATAAAAACAGCAACATCCTTGTACTGCTGAACTGCTGCAGGGTCCAGGTGACCATCTCCTCATTACATATCCTGATCCTCCATCTCGACATCCTGAGGAGCTTCCTTCTTCGCCTGTTTTTTGGAGACGGGGGTAGCTTTCTTTGCAGGCTGTGCTTCAACTGTGAGGGACAAACGCAGAGCGCGCCAAAGGTGACCGACAGCTCAGGCATGGGACGTATATCAGACTCACAGTATTATACATCATCATGCGTCAGATAAACTCAGAACTGTAGGAAAACGGGGCAAAAATTGGACACATTGATGTCTTGTATTGTATACAGAAGGTTCTCTGCCTCGGGCCCTGTGGTTCCGGGGACAGGAACTGGGCACTGTATACTGGGTACTGGGCACTGTACACTGTGTAAGCCTACATGGAAGATGGATGGATTGACAGATGGGGCGTTAAAACTTGGATACACTGTATCCAGTGAGAATGTTTGGTCTAAGTCAACTAAAAACAGCAGGTCAGTATCCATCTTCCAAGTAACTTGAAGATGCAGGCCATGGGTTATGTAATTGTAATAATTATAAATAATTATTATTATCATATTATATAACATTGATCCCAATGGGGAAATTCTCGTTTTGCCTCCCCCATCTTGCTCTCTGTAGGCCGTGAAGGGCAGTCACCCATAGCGGCGCCCAGGGAGCTGGGGGCTTAAGGGCCTCGCTGAAGGACCCGCAGACGTGCTGAGGTTTGAACCCGTGACCTTCTGATTACAGGCACAGAGGATTAGCCCCCTGAGCCACACGCTGCCCCCAAAACGACCCTATAAAAGACTCTCATATTCAGACTTGTAACCTATCATCTGACAGGCGTGAGACTCTTAACATCCACGGCACCTTCCATGGTCGCCTTCGCTTGCTCCATGTGCTGTAGCTGCTTGATCAGCTTCCGTCGCTTCTTGCCGGACAGAGTGATATTTGCCCGTGGGCTAGAACTGGCAAGGGGGAAACACACGGCAAATTTAGGGCATTCCTACATTTTTAACACCCGATACATGTGAATCCAAAAGCACAGTTTGTATATTGTTAAGAGTCTGATGTGCAATTCGTATAAGTCAGGAAAGGATTTTAAAGGGGAAGTAACTAAGATGAACTAGGCTTTTCCTAATAACGACTTTCATACAATTTGAATGTCAAGTGCCTTCAGAAAGTATTCAGATCCGACAATTTTTTCCAGACCTTGTTGTATAGTGGATTTCAAGATGGACTGATTCTTTTCGCCATTAACTGACACAATAAGGCAAAAATGTTAAGGAATATTAGCAAATTTTTAAAATAAAATCACCCATTTACAAATCCTTAACCGAGTGCTGTATAGGACAATTTCAGCACTGAGTACAGATCTGCATCTTCTTGGGTATGATAACAGATGGGCAGTTTCTCCCAGTCCCTGCAGATCTTCTCTGCTCTGTCATATTGCCGGTCACCAATGTTTCCCACCTCATTTGCAGGTCTCTCCACAGATTTTCCATGGGGTTGAAGACCAGGCTTTGGCTGGGACATTCAAGAACATCCAGAGACCTGTTCGGAAACTAAATCCAGGTGGGCTATCATCTGCCCTTTATCTCAATAGTGCCTCCCATCTAACCACTCTACCATAAAACCAGAGTGATGCAGCGATGGCCGTGTTGCAGGTCGTTCTGTCTTTGCATAAAACCTCTGATGCTTGGTTAAGCCTAGTTCACGTGTTACTTTTCTGCGTGTGCTTTCCGGCTGCACGGCAGCTAGTGTTCATACTAGATTTGGCTGCGGATGGCCGCATTTGGTGCACACGATCATACTCCACCAGACCAGGAGAGGGCAGATGTACTGCAACAAACACAAGAGGTGAAGTGAAATGGGTAAACTTTTATGAATAGTTTTACTCAAGGCTTGGGCGGTATTATGGTAATACTACAATATTTTGAAATCCTTATGACAAAATTAGTCGGTCTATTTGGAAAGCGCACGTGGAAAAGCCTTTCGAGTGGGTTCTTGGTCACCACCCTAACCCTCCACAGGGTCTTCATGCTTGAATACCCTACTGTGCTGAAAAGCCAGATCTAGGAGCTTTTTCAGATTTATATGGCTTATCTTCACTTTACCATCTACTGTAAACTGTGGGACATTTGCATATGTAGAAGACAGATGTGTGCCATTCCAATTCAGTAAGGTTAATGTTGCCCAGATAGCCATTATGGCCAATTGTGTGTTGACTGGTAGAAAAATAAAATCAATCCATTTTGAAATAGGTCTACAAAAATCAGGTTGGAAAGAGTGTTATCTCAATATCTGAACGTAGTGTTTTTCTAGATGAAAATACATTTATACTGCGTGAGGAAATTGTTTTATATAATTACAAATAAAACAAGAATTACTTATTTGATTCTATGAGTACTCACATTCTTTTCTTCAGGTGATGAACAGTGATCAGACCTTCATCAACCACTGCTCCTACAATCTTGTGCTTCAACCTCTTTTGTTTATTTAGAACGCGCCGACGTTTAAAGAGCTTTTTCCCGAGTTCCTAGAACAGAGATAATGTGTACATATGCAAATTCAGTACAAATGTCTACTATATACATTGCCAGTTCCAGCCCTGGCAGTGGGTACCGTTCCTCATCTCATTAACAAACAGAAGTACATCAATTGACTTATTACTCATATAAATATAAGCAAAATTAACGTGTTGCCACAATTTAGTAATGTTGGTAATGGTATTGCTAAAGATGGTAAAGAATAAAGGTAATGGTAATGGTAAAGAAAATTGGTAAATTAATTTAAATACATTTTATTTAAATTATGAACATTTCCCTGAAAACCAAATAATCTCCCTCCATGCTTTTTCACGATCTATAAAAATTTAACTAGGAAACTGAGCAGCTAAATTAGTCCTCAAGTAATGACGCTACTTGGTTGGTAAACATTGAGCAATCTTGCAATTTTAAGTTACCGCAAAACCGGGCACCTATTATGTGAAAAAGGAGAAAGATAGACTTTAAAGAATACGGACGGAAAACATTTAAAAAGAGATATTAAACATACAGTTTTGGGTCTGTTGATTTTTCCTCCGGGTGCCATGCTTGCTACAACGTGTCTGCGCTTCCTGTTCTAATTCTTAGCTTATGATTGGCGAAGCCGCATAATAATCCCGCTACGTTATTGGACAATAGTCTGTCAATCACACACGCTCATCGCTTACAAAAACCCTGCAAAGTCGTGCACATACAACCTAAAACCAGCATAGTAGATTCTTACTGAATCTTACGCGATTTTTATTAGGGCAGTATTGTCGTTTAAAACATAAAACTGCATTTTTTTAAGTCATTAACGTATATATCAAATGTCCAGCGAACAATTCAAAGGAAAATTTAATTTAGAAAATATTATGGCTTTAGTTTGCGTTTTTAGTCTCTAAAATAAGGAATAATCCTTACTGTAAATAACTGTGATATACACACATATTTTACTACGCATTTAAAATATTGCTGACATATTTTAATCCTAACAGTGCTTAACAAATATAACTGGAAAGGTATAAACGAATTAACATAAAAATGATGGCTGTGAAATCGAATAACCAGATAACAGTAAGTTACGTAAAACACTAATTACCGCACTTTAATCGCATTCTTCAGACAATTAAAAGCTGCAAGCAACATTTTAACGAAGAATTTTACCTCACGAACCACAAGATGGCGATGTCCGTCATATGATTTGTTTTCTGGGGCCGCAAAGAGACGCTAATCGGTCACCTTAGTTGTAATTCACAATATTTTTCACAGGATGGCAGTGTTGACTAGGAGGATGAATTTTTAAAAAGAAAACAGCATTTAGGATAGAATATTTCATAAGGCTTATTTTTGAGCTAATTCTCTCTGTACAGACTACAAATGAAAATAGACAAAAATTTTAATTCACTTGTAAGCAAGAATAATTCAAGATAAGAAGCAGGCCATGGTAATAGAGAACACCAACTGAACACTAATGAAGGGGATTAGCAAAACTGAATACAAAGTCTTCAGATGAGGTGCTATGTGACTTCGTTAGGCTGCTGTGTTTGTGACTACAAGGTCGCCTGTTTGAATCCCATGTCCAGCAGAGTAATTTTACCATTGGGCCCTTGAGCAAGGCTCTTAGTTCACAGTTGCTCTGCTCAGTTATAAGCTGTTTGGATAAAAGTGACTGCTAAATGCAAATTCAAAATCAAATGAGTCAAAAACATTTGACAGGAATTTGCTGTTAACACACTGTTAATCACAGCTACCATGGAGAAGAAGAGGCTAGAATTACCCAAAAGACAGTGGAGTGAGGTCTGGTGTTTAGAAGGTAATGCAAATTTGATAAATGGGAAAATCAATTTAAGCGATAATATAAAATGAAATAGATGCCACTACAGCATGAGAATAGTCTGGCATTCATTTATGACTTATGAAAACTCATTTTGAAACTGTTGTATCATTAAATGCTATTATTCAATGCATAGAAATTTTGATTTCTCAAATGTAGTGTTACACAAAACCATCAAGGCAGACCTAAAGCCAGCAAGTTCAGTATTGTAAGCACATGTACATTTATAGTAAGCAGACTCTGTATGTATGACCAGTGTTACATGGATAAGAGTTAATTCAGTGGCAATATTTTCCAGCATGTGTGAAAAAATAGTAAAATTTCTAAGGAAACAGTAATGGTTTCAAAACTACTGATACAATATAAAGCAATATATAATTGACCTTTTATAGAAGGAGTTAAAATATTGTTTGGAATAGATTTAAAAGTTTTTACATTTTTTAGTTTGGATTATGGTCCCTGAAGGAACTCATTGCAAATTTCGCAACTCTGAACCTTGAGGTCATTTAATGGAATTGGCTGCAAATTCAAATGCAATAAAATTGTTTAAATTATATGTTCATTTATTAATGATGTAATAAAATAATAAAATATAAAATCGAACATAGTAAATTAAGTTATATTGAATAGAAAAAAGTTAAGAAGAGATGTTATGTTTTTATAAGAAGTATTCAGTTTTGTCATCGTATTTTAACCAATATTAATTGATTTGAATGCTTTCTAATTTATGTGTAAGAAACCATTTAAAAATTGTTCTTGTTGCCAAGATTGTTCTTGTTAAGCATACAGCATGAATGTAGTTTTTGAAAGAGGTGGGTGAAACTGCAGTATGGAACATAATTCCTGGACAATGTATCACTGAGGAGTTCGGGGGCTGTTTACGTCTTGCCCCCCTCATTTGAGAAATTAAATGTTTGAGATTTGTATAGGGCCCTTTTTTGAGAGACATTCATTTTCTGTAAACTCTTTGAGATAAAAAAAAATTAATAGCAATTCATAATAAGATTTCACTGATAATATTCAGCTGTGTAGTAATTTTCAAGATTTCTAATTTCATGCAGGTTTTTACGTCTCTTTGTTTCCTTGCATCTTTCTCAAACTGCCCCCTTTTCTATACAGGCAAAGATATTCTGTTTTGCTCTCAGATTTTAAAGACTATGCTACATATGTCATTAAAGCAAGGAAAGTATTATGATAACATATGTAATGTATAACATTATTAACATGCATAACAAGTTAGACATATGTATCTGAAGATTTCATTGTGTACTCATGAAATTAGGACATTGTAATTTGTTTAAATGTAACTGGGCTTTAAAGCTAATCTATATACATCTGCTTCATGCATAGAGGAACCATAGAACACAGCTGCCAAGGGAACAAATAAACTTAGGACTGCAAAGGCCTTCGGACTGGATAACTTGGAAGACATAGATGCAACATATGAATGACAGAGCACTCTGTAATACAGTGAGCCATCATCATGGTGTGGAACACCATAAAAAAACAATGCTGGGATAAGAGCAACCTCCCCAAGCCTGTCCTGGGAGACCTGCAGACAGTTCATGCTTTGTGGAATATCTGGTAGGGAGCTGGGAGGGAACAAAAACATGGATCGTCTGTGGGTCCCCGAGGAACGGATTGGGAAATACTGGACTATGGCAGGATCAAATAAGTTCGAAAAATACTTGTGATGAAAGTGTCCATTAAAGTCTTTACTTCTCATGAGATCTGGAGCTAGATCAACATATTTTTATTATGTAGAAATGGGTCTGGCAAATGTGGGCGGCTCAGAGTTTATTTAATAAAGAAAAATAAATGGTAAATAATAAAGATTAATGATGAGATCCCATGAAAGCTAGAACCTCTTCCCTTTCAGCTGAAGACTGCAAATACACTGACCACTGGTCTCGGAATTGTCTGTGATATGTGTGTGTGTTTTGCCAGGGTATCCATACTCTTATTGCACCCTCTGCTGGCCAGCACAAAGATGACCCAGTTTGAGTTTGCCAGATGGGACTTGAAGGACGATTATGAGAGAAATGATCGGATCTCCCTGTCTGTGGAGAGCCAGGGACAGATCATCCCCTGGCTAATAGCATCCTTACGGGGAAGCATTATAGTGGCAGAATTGAACCCCATTAAGCAGTCTGAGCAAAGACCTTAAGATGCCAGTTCACTGACACTCTCCAGCCAATCTGACAGAGCTTGTGAAGATCTGCAAAGAAGAATGGGAGAAATCCAGCTGTACAAAGCGTGCCCAAGAATGCTCACAGCAGTAATCATGGCTAAATGTGGTGCTACAATGTGCTAAATACTGAATACTTATGCAGACAGAAGACTTCAGTTACTTTAAATAAATTTGCAAAAAATTCCTAAACATGTTTTTACATTCAATTGATGGAAAAAATAATAATTTCACACCATTTTTAAATGTCTACTGTACAACAGTGTTTGGAAAAGTTTGAGAGGCCTGAATACTGAAGACGCCGTATATTTTGCTTACATTTATACCACTTACTGGAATAACTCAACTCCTAGGGTACAACAGTATTACCACTTTGGAGATTTCTCGAATAGCAGCTGTTGGGTTATGAGTCGATGTTGTAAGTTGTTTATTCTACATGATGCCTTAAACTGTTTAGCACTGCCTTCCCAAAAGGATATTATCCTTCGTAATAGCCAATCACTAGCGACGGCCAAATGAAGCTTCACGAACCATTTGCTGTATTTTTGACTCCATTAAATGGTGCTCTTGGTTTGCTTTACCCCTGCGACCCAGAAGGATAAGCGGGTTGGAAAATGGATGGATGGAGGGTTTGCTTTAGGGCATGCAATGAACTCTTTTTTTTTTAAATAGAGAGCACCATCTACTGGTGTCAGAAAATAGAGCAAATGTTTATGAAGCTTCATTTGGTCATCACTACCAACCGCCATCTAAGCTTTATGAGATCATGCTGATTAAGATCTGTTTGTAATAGGATCGGACTTTGAGACAATGAAATCTTCAAAGAAAACATAAGGAAAGGTGTTGAGGTAATATAATGGACATGGTTCAGTGGGCTAAGCATGAAAGGTCTCATTCATAGCCAATCTCTGTCTAAATGAATGAGTCAATTCTGACTGGATGATATGTGAAAGAAATGAACAACGTGAAACATCACATGGATGTTGTCATGGAAACTGTGAAAGAACAGCCCAGCAGTGGTAGTAGCCTGTCCTCATAATCAGGAGAAAACCTGAAGGTGTTAAACATTCCTTTATTTATTTGTCACTTTAGAACTTCTTGTGTTGCGGGTGAACGCAGGAATATAATACCTGCTTAGAAGAATGTGAGCTGTCATTGTAATGAGTCACAGGATACAGTAGGTCATGTTTGTCACGCTCAGTCCTAGAAAGCGCCAAGATCCTTTCAAAAAGGATTTTGAATCCATTTTAAAATATAGACGGCAGTCTGGTTGGTCTTGGAAAAGAAAGTCTGTGCATAAAGAGTCAGGACAATTCTGTAATCGACACTGCATTATCCAGAAGAGGGAAACGGCATTAGACATTTACTAACCAGAGAAACATGTTGGATAATGAAAAAAACATATGATAGATGTTTAAAAATGACTAAAACAAGGACCCACAAGTAATGGAAACAAATAGACAAATAAGCTAGTTCACATTCCCAAAACAAAGAACTTCTTTGTTACATTTTGAAGCATTTGTCGTGGGAACACCCCAGACAATGAATCCCTCATCCGCAAAAACCTCTGGTGTAAAAATTTCAACAACAGGGACTGTCATGAGTTATTCCCAATTGAGGGATTTTATCTGGACAGCATGGACTGATCCTTCAGATATCATTTTACAGTGAAATCTCAAAATCATTGCAAGTGTAGCCATTAACCTTATTGTTGGGTCCAGTCTCAGACAAGTTATATGATAGATTCAGATGGAATAAAAATATTCAAGGGTTTGAAAACTGAAATGCAAAACAACTGGAAAACAAAACAAATGTCAAAAAAACCCTGATTATTGTCTGGTTTGTAAGTTTTTTTTTTAAGTTTAAGTGTAAGGCAAAGAGCATTTCTGGAATTCCTCAAATAAAAGTGAAATTCTAAAGTTGGAAATAATGACTTTAAGGGATATTGTTTTTTTCCCCTCCACAAAACCTCTTTTATGGGATAGAGTATCCAGGAAACAAACTGTTTACTTTATCTAAATCGTTTTTACTCGGAAAAGACTCAAACAATACAACCAGCACTCACCCCATTTGTTTCCAAGGCAACGTATCAAGGCAAACAATGCCTATAAAAGCAAGATAGTTCACTATGGAGACTATAGGAAAAAGTCTGTATGATCTGTTCCTTATCAGATGCTGATGACTCACAGTCTGTATTATAACAGAAGGGAGGGGAAAAGCTGAGAGCATTACAGAGACATTTTGTGTTATGATGCCAAAGACTGGGATTTTTTTTGCATGAGAGTACAAATATGATCAAGGTACATGCAAATACTGAAACCTTTGGTGGATCATCTCTAAAAAAAAGATCTTGGCAGTTGTTGTCCTACATGTAACTTTACATTTTGGGCATTTTAAGTGGTCAGTACATTTTGTATGACAGATACACCCCAAAAGCAGTATCTGGCTAACATTTCCTCGATTTTCTGCTTTCTGCACTCAGGGATTATTCTTCCCACTAGGTCTGCAGGCACTGGAGAGATCCACAGTCCACTTGCTCTCCCAAAATACCAGCCCTCATTTGTGCTCACTGCTTGATTTAATTTCCCTGTATTCATGTTATCTCCATGGATTATCTGAAACAATATGAACAGCAGTATTCTCAGACATATCATATTCCCAGCTGATAAATATCAAAAACGATTAGCCACTAAAGTACTTCAGAGCAGGCTGCCGACAGCATGAACGTGACCTACTTTGTGTGATCTGTGGACCATAAAAACTCTTACAACAGTAACTTTAGCTATGTGGCTGTAAGACCAAACTGTCCAAACGTAAAAGATTACATTAACGATATAGATTTTTATAAACAGCTGACAGAAGATCTTACCTGGTGTTTTGGAAATGATTCTCCCTGAGATAGATTACATACTGGAATCATGAAGGATATTAGCCGCCAGCCTCCCCCCCCCCAACAAAAAAAAACTTTGGCAGATCTTTGAGACAGTACAGATCACACAACCCACAAAGACAAGCTAGAGGGTCAAAGGAGCAGAGGAATGTGAATAAAAATCATTTTGATTAGTCTGTCTATGCATCACATTATTTAAAATGACTTTGAACCACAAATTGCAGTATGGCAGCCAGGCCCCTGTCTGCCTCACATGTACTGAGGGCATCAAAAGCTTTCTCCGGTCTTCCATGACATGAAGGTGTAAAAATATTTACTGAAGTCGCTGTGGGGATTCCATGTGCACGTCATTTGGAAATCATAAGTGTATTTTTCACTCTGCATGTAACGCTTTTCTAACATGGCTCTGTGTCCATGCTGTCAGTTTTCATGTGTCACCTTCTATTCATAGTCTGAAATATGTGCTGGTATGTTGGCGTCTGGACTCATTTAAAGAACACTGACGTATCCAGGCTAATGCTAATATAGACACTGTAGACGTTTTAGCGATGCAGGCCTGCTAAATTACCATTTTGCGGTTCCGCTCTCCAATGAGAAGGCCCACGATCTCGGATGCTGACTCCCTGCTAGCAGCATCCAGACGACGGCCCACGGCGCTGGCTTCTCAGGCAAGGGGTGTCGCTATTATGAAGCGTCTAGTAGTTTGGCTTCTTTTTTTGTCCGCAAACCTTCTACAACAATCTTGGATCCTTACGTGATGTTAGTCATCATGGCTTGGCTAATTACAACGAGGCTGCTCATCCTCAGCTTCACACAATATACACCGACGAGCTAAAACATTACGACCAACCCCACGGGAAGCGAATAATGTTGACTGTTTCGTACACGCCACGGTCTGGGATGTAATAGATGGTAAGCTAACATTTCGTACTTGTAGTGATATGTTGTACGCAGAAGACATGGACAAGAATAAAGATCCGAGTGACTTTGACAAGGTCCAGATCATATTGGTCAGAGCATCTTCGATCTCAGTACATCATATGTCAGGACATATTACTCCTGTGACCAACATTGGAATCATCTGTGATTCTTGCCAGAGCAGTCCTTCTATTGGTAGGGGATAGCCTTGACTCACATCCCACGTCGACGAGTCCTAGTCACCCAACACCCTGTCAGTAGATTGGACTTACCACAGCTGACCATGCGCACCCCTTGTCATTTTGAAGAGACACTGACCCAGTTGTCTGGATATAATGATTTGGCCCTTGTCAAAGTCACCCAGATCTTCACCCCTGTCCATTTCATCTGCATTCAACACATCAACTATGAGTATCGAATTTTTGCTCACCATCTAATTCCACACCTAGGCATGCATCTTTTCTAAGAGACAGACAGATCTATCCTTTAACCTGTTTGCTTCTGCACCACAGGAATGCACTTCACCTGACCACTTCTTAGTTTACAGAGGCTACCAGAGGTCCAGCACAGCACCCCTGGTGGCCAGCAAGTGTTATCACATGCCTTCTACACCATGATGCCAAGGTAATTTGTAGAGGAGCAACTTTCACGCCTGCTTCACCGTAAGCCACTGCTCCAAGCCAATCAGAATCTCCACTTAGCAAACCGAATTCATCTGTTTCTCCGGCAGAACTTGGTTGCTCAATACTTAAACAACAATAATAACTTCAACTCCTACAAATGGGAACTGTACAGTATATATACAATGCAAAAAGTGAAGCCACATACATTTGGGAAAAAGGGAACAAATTAGACTCACATTAACAGAAAACACCTGCAACTTTAGAAAAAATATGGACACAGATACGCTCACCTGGTGGCACAATGACTAGACTGTCCCAAGGGTACACGAGTGGAAACCAGCCAGAATTAGCCTGAACAAGACAGAAAGAGAAAAGGAATCCATCAAAAAGTGGGCTCAGTGTTTTCAAACGTTCTTAACCCCCCCCCCCCCCCAACACAGTTAGTGATGCACTATTTGAGTCTCCTGCTCCCCTACCTAGGGCTTCCTGTAGGGTGACCTGAGGTCAGCCCTGCCCCGCCCCCCTGGAAATGATCAATAGAAAAGAGCAAATCACAGATCGTGGAAATGTCACAAACAATTTTTTTTTGTTTGCCCCCCCCTCCCCCATGCAAGATGCATCCCTGGGCGATGGCCCATGTCACCCATACCGAACTCTGCCAGTGTTAGATATCAAAAAAAAAAAAAAAAATTAATTTGGGAATATTAGTTTGCATCTGCAACAGACGTATGTGCGTCGCTGACAACACTCTGAGTAATTCCATTTAAAACATCAAATTGTTCACTGATGGTGTAAAGATAGGTCTCTATTTGTGGTGCTAAGGGAGTTTCAGGCTTTTGAAAAGCAGTTTCTGAGAAAATGTGTTTTATCACATTCTCGAAATAACAGATTTTTGGAGATACACGTTTTCATAGGCTAGCCACGATATGAGTATATTAACACTTTTTGAGCATTTTCCCAGGTACTGCAGCCTGGTTCCATTGGCCATACTCTCCTGAGTAGCTGTTATGGTACATTATTCTAGAATGTACACTGAGATTGATACCATCAGCCTTTCACGCTTACAGCCGGCAGCGTCTCCCGCTGCTTGTTGTTCTCTGCAGGTGGCTTTTGTCACAGGAGCAGAGAAATATCACAGATGAAGACGTAAGACGTTTGGAATGGTTTCCGAGTGACGGGGCCAACAAGCTGGTTGACTGTGACACAGGGGCCAGAGATGGGAATGTCTGGATCACTCACACGAATCTGCTTACTGTTTCCAACCGGTGACAATGTTAGAACGGAAAGGTGCAGTATCAGGAACAAGCATCCTACACAAAAAGAACCCCTTTACCCTCTGTCTGGTAAAACAGAAACGCAGAAGGCAGCATTGAAATCCAACATTGACTTTTAAAATCAACTTTCTTTCACCTAAGCATCAAAACCTCAGCTTTGGGAGTGTGTGTGTGGGGTGGTGCTTCAAGAGGAAAGCTTAATTATACCAGATCAGTTTTTAAGAAGTGCAGCAGAAAGGAAAAAACAGGTAGGAGAGAACAATACAGAGAGGAAAAATTAATTGCGAAGCATGGGCTGGTTATTTGCACGCGCTCCATAGCCGTGGTGATGCTGGATGCAAATGTGAATTTCAGACACGCTGCCAAAAGTGTCTCGGGCTCAGGCAAGCGGGGTGATCGAGGGTCAGCCGGAGGTGCCTATAACACTCGTCTGCCGTTATTTAATTAACATTGAAACAAAATAATTGTTTTAAAACTCCAGAAGCCCAAGCAGCTGGCGTTCCACCACTGCTCTGAAAAACTCAGCCTTCCCCTCAGATTGTTCCGGTTATTTACATTTTATTTTATTATTCTATAACAGCCCCTAACTTACTTCGAGTTACAGCGCCCCTAGAGGTGGCACAGAGGAGTGCCTGTTGCCTGGCTTTGCGTTACAGCTCAGCAGTCCCGGCCGAGGAAGGGCAGAGATACCACAGGGTTTGGCTTCTTCTCGTCTGCTGGCCGCCGACGCCGATGCATCCAGCTGAGGTACAATAATTCGACACCTCCTGAGCCGCAGGACCCTTCACCGTGACAACCGCTGCTTTGTTTTATATCCCGGCGCTCTTCGAACGCAATACAAA
Source organism: Hyperopisus bebe (assembly GCA_026777045.1). Taxonomy (NCBI): domain Eukaryota; kingdom Metazoa; phylum Chordata; class Actinopteri; order Osteoglossiformes; family Mormyridae; genus Hyperopisus; species Hyperopisus bebe. Next base: position 27,853,442 of record JAODJW010000062.1, read on the forward strand.
ATTACAGTCAGCAGCATCCAGGCTGTGTTTTCATGCCTGGAATTCTGCCTGTTTCAGCCGCCTACCCCTCTCCCCTCCGCCTCCCCTTTCCTACGTGGGGCTCAGGATACACATTGTGGTGGCCTTGCTAAATTATTCATTTATTTTTATAGGCACATGCGCACTGAATGGAAGTTTGTTTCACGATGTCTGGGCCCCCCTGAGGAATTCTGAGCCCGCTGCTTCCTGTAAGCAATTAAGTGGGAACAGGCCGGTGGTGAGGTCTACGGCCACTTAATGGTGGCGGGAAGCCATCGCCCACAAAGGGATGTGAAGCCTGCCTCATGAGTGGCCCAATAGCGTGAAGCAGTGTTTTCCAATCTAGTCCTCACAGACAGTCCACGTTTTTGCTACCACGAGCTGGGAGGGAGCAAAAATGTGGACTGCCTGGCAGGGAGCTAAGAGGGAGCAAAAACATGGACTGGCTGTGGGTTCCCAAGGACCAGATTGGGAAACACTGGTGTAAAGGCACAAAATATTAGAATAAACCTGAAAAACCAGAGTCCATCTCAAAGTCCGGTCATTTTTCCCATGTATAATCTTTTTATATGGCTCAGTATTATAAACAACCAAACTGCAGTCCTACGTAAATCAATGTCATATAATGTGAATCAATACAAAACCATGTTTGGCAAGCTTGATTAAAATGAAGAGCATAGAAATGAATCTGACTTGGATCTGACATTAGTTTCGGTGCTAAACAAGTAATTTATCAATGAATGGACATTTTTCAAGCTTTTGTTAGAGGTAATTACAGCAGCTGAGCTAGTTATAATGATCTATAACCATAACAATATTGGGGCAGCGTGAGGCTCAGTGGGCTAGGCCTCTGTGCCTGTGATCAGAAGGTTGCCGGTTCGAGCCCGGCCTTGGCACACCTGTAGGTTCTTGAGTGAGGCTCTTAATCCTCAGCCACCTGGATGCCACCATGGAGGGCTGCCCTTCATGCCCAGTTCCCTCTTACCTACAGAGAGCAAGCTGGGGGAGGAGGGAAGAGAATTTCCCCACATGGATCAGTGAAACATCAGTTATTATTATTGTAATTAATCAGTGACCCAACTGAACCCTTTCACAAAAACCGTAATCGTTTACTATTTCCATTCCATCACCAACCATATCACTCGATCCCTGTCTTTAGAGCTGCTGGCTCGTATGGTTTCTGTAATTCAGAGACATTCCCTCCTAAAGCTGCTATCTACCATCTACCTAGATTCCTGCAACAAAATGCTCAGCCTCATCAAACCAGGTGGTCATCAGCTTGGAGATTTATGCTCCAATCTGTAAAACCCCAAAATCTGCAGCGTGAGCTACACACTAAAGAGGGCAGAGGAACGATCAGCACCCTGACATTAAAACACCCCATAAGACCTATATAGCCTGTCCAAAAAAATGAAGACAGAGGTATATTGTGTTGGAGTTTCTCTCCTCTCTGTTTTTTTGGCTGTCGTGCTCCTCTCCTTGCATGACAGCTGGAGGTAGCCCACCCCTGGTCTCACCTGCCTCGAGAGTTACAGTAGGCATTCAGACGCTGCGGTTACTGGCGTCCGGGGAATCTGCAAATGCTTTAAGAAGCTGCTTATTTATGTGGGCCCAACGACAACTGTGATCTCGCCGAAGCTCTCTCACATTCCGGAGCATTTCTCCAAATTCAATTTAAATGGCGATGAGGTTCTCAGAAATTTGTGCACGCATGTATATTTAAAAAAAGTAATTGGAGAGAGCAGGTATATTACAGCTTAATTGATTGTTATTATTGCTAGCAGTGCATAAATCTCCCTGCAGCAAAAAAAGTAAATAAAGTAAAAAGTATATATACTTGATTGGCATTATTATAACTAGATCATTTATATATAATGTGTTGTGAGCCAATGTAATATCTTAGCTATAATAACACCAATCAATATCTTTAATTTGTTGAAGCCATACTGTGCTACACTAATAAAATTATAGCAACTAAGTCCGGGCTTAATTCAGACCATAAACAGGATTTATTTGGATTCAGTTGGACATCATTTAAACAATCTAGCGGGTCTAATTCTACAAATATGTCATTTCTGCATAGCTACACCTTAGGTGGACTTGACAGCATGTTCCATGGTCTTCAGACAAAACGGGGAAGTTCAGCCAGGCCGTCCCACACAGGGGCGCCGGGCGTCCTGACAGTTGTCATCGGGGAAATAGGAACTTGACAAATCACTTCCCCTCCGGTGGACGTCTCCCTGCTGGGGATGGCTGGGATGCCCCGGGGGCTGGGAGCAGGCCGGAGTGTGGCAGCTATTCATCCTGCGTGAAAGGAGGGCAGTGTTTGCGGCGGCGCCATGTGCAGCTGGGCATTCGGGGTGCGGGGGAACCCCAGTGCCGTCCTCACGCAGCTGGCAAGGCGAACGCATCTCCCCCTGCAGGGCTGTGCTCCGCTTCCTCCCCCTTTCCCCCTTTCTTCCTTATACATGATTCCATAGTGCAGAAAATGAGCTAAGAGTCATAAGCTGCTAACCCTAAAGTTCCTGGAAGTCACTCTGAAGTAGCCTAATGGTTATTATTTTATTTCACATTGAGGGTCCATTTTTATACATTGTCTTTCACACATACCTTTTATTGGTGTTGTTGTCTCTTTAAGCGCCTCCTATTAGATGATTAACTCTGTGCTTGACATGGGGGAAGAGCAATGGCCAATTCCTGTGATGTCAGCAATCAGGAGTATTGCACCTCTGAGCCTTTTTTTCTAAAGTAGTATCACAATTTCACATTCATTTATCTTATTGTTTTATTAAATATATAAACCATGTATATAGATTTTCTGCAGTCTGTAGAGATGGTATTCAAGAAAGAATTTCCATGTGCTTTGCACATATGAAAATAAAACTTTGAATCTTGTATCAATCTCATCTTCTTGTTTTCTGCTCTCTTCAAAAATCTAACAAACAAAAATTAAGTCTGGATAGAAAACTAAATGGAGCACGGCACGGTGTTCTCACGCCTCTGGCATGGCGTTCGTATCCCGCCTCCGCCCTGCAGCCAATCCTGACAAATCAATTTAAATAAACTGTTCTAAATGTATCACATTGGACCAAACTCACTGTGCATCAAAGTTATTTGGAAACCTCTTAGGTTCCAGAATCAACAAGAAAAAGGGCAGCATGCTTTGTGCAATAGAGGTATCCTCAGGCGGTACCATTTCACAGTAAGGCTCCCTTTTGCTACTTGTAAATGGTAGTAACTCATTAATAAAAAGAAAACTGTCTTATATCTTGTTTGGAATTGTCTATTAATAATTTGCAAAATGTTACAACCTAATTAACAACCTGCTTATAAACCATTCATAAACCCTTTATATGGGCTGCCTTATTGTAAAGTGGCCCCCCGTCAGGCTAACATAGCATGAAACAGTGTACATGTCATTGCTAAATCAGAGTTCCTGTCGGACTGCAAAATCAACCAGCCAGTACTCCTATGTAGTAGAGTGTCATGGAGGAGGGGTGGGACTGGAGCCCATCGCTAGATGGTGCCAGTCCATCACAGGCAGTGCCGGTCCTAGCCGATGTGATGCGTAGGGTTGCCACCTCAATCCTGTAAAATCTGTTTGATAAGGAAACTGGCTCCATGTCCCGGAATGACATTGGTTTTTTCCAGGATAGATGACCAAAACCTAGAGTGGTCTTGAAAAATCCAGGATGGGTGGCATCCCTAGTGGCACCCTAGGTGGGCATCACTGCTGGCACCCCTTGTCCGAGCCAAAGAGAAAGCGCCTAGCAAGTCGGGGGCCCTTCAAAGCTGGGGCTCTAGGCGGCTTGGAGGATTGACAGACCATGACTGAAGGGCCCCTACAATATACCACATATAGGATTGACCCTGACTGAAGGGCTCCTACAATGCATCACATAGAGGATTGACAGACCCTGACTGAAGGGCCCCTACAATACATCGCATAGAGGATTGACAGACCCTGACTGAAGG
>JAODJW010000062.1:27857534-27885953 GCA_026777045.1 Hyperopisus bebe
TAGAGGATTGACAGACCCTGACTGAAGGGCCCCTACAATACATCGCATAGAGGATTGACAGACCCTGACTGAAGGGCTCCTACAATACATCACCTAGAGGATTGACAAACCCTGACTGAAGGGCCCCTACAATACATCGCATAGAGGATTGACAGACCCTGACTGAAGGGCCCCTACAATACATCGCATAGAGGATTGACAGACCCTGACTGAAGGGCCCCTACAATATATCACATAGAGGACTGACCCTGACTGAAGGGCACACACATGCACACATTTACACACTACTGGCAGTTTAGAGAGACCAAAGGACATCAGTGCATGTCTTTGGACTTCAGAGGATATCCCGGGCACTGTCAGGAATCCCAAGGTACACAGAGAAAACACGTGAATTGCACCAACTCAGGGCAAGGGAGGTGTGAGCCCAGTGCTGCCCACTTAGCCAGTCTGCTGTAAAACCAGTGAAGTGCAATCGGGGGCTTCCTGATTATTTTAGCTGAGAAGTCAAGCATATGAGTGAAGATTTTTCTTTTAAAAAAAAAATTGAACGTCAACATTCCATTTGAGGCCTGTGAATTACATTCAGTCTACATTCATCTTGCATTTACAGTGAACAGGCCATCGAGCTGCGTCTCCGTCCAAATCAACTGCCATTCAGCCAACTTACATCTTGACTTTATACTATGAGTGTTTGAAATCCCTCATCTCCAGACATTTGCCTGTTCACTAGTTGCGCAATATAATTTTCAGGAAAGTTTAATGTCCTGCTCGAAATCCTAGTGTAATTATATATTTTTTCCCAGCATATGCCACATGAAAGACTTTTGAAGGTTCCACAGAAAGTATCATCAGGGAAACAACCTAATCTTCACTTGGGGATGGTTTCCATGGCAACAGCCCAGCATCCAGGTGCCCCTGCTACCTGTGGAGGGTAAGTGATGGACCTGAGTTCCTGAGAGCGAGGAACGGTCGGTGGCTTAATACCGGAGGCTGGAAGCAGCACAAGGATGTCCAGGAGAACCAGGGCATCTGGTTCCGTTTACTGTGCGGAGGTGGATTCTGTCCATCTCAGCGGGGAAATGGGCTCAGGGAAAAGAATGCGTGGGCTGCCCGGCCTTGATCATTCCAGATCCAGGAAGACGCACAGTATTCAACTACTAGACAATCGCTTCTGACCACAAGCGTGGGAGTGTGCTCCTCACAAGCCATAAACAGTAGATACACCCCACACCCTGATCTCTACAACATGCCTCATTTGTCAATTTATTTCCTGATCTGTCTGTCCAAAGTTCAAGCAGGATGGAAAAGCATACCTCAGTTGCTCCTCCCTAGCTTGGGGATCGGAGTTAAAAACTGTCTGAGGGATGGTCCACCCTCAGGACCACAGTGCTGCATGGGGGGTAAGTATGTGACAGCACCTGCTTGACAATTCACTGGCCAGCAGTCCCATCTAATGGAGATGGACTGATGAGAAAGAGACTGGCTCCCCCCAAATTGGTGTCTGGTGCAATAGGGGATTATGGGTACACAGAAACAAATGTCAAGACGGACACCGCGTTAGACACAAGCAAAAGAAACCAGGGGTGACTTCATGAATCCCACCTCTTTTCCTCTTTCCCCCCTGCTGGAGCAAGGGCACCTTTCCAAGTCAAGCTAAGTGAGATTTGGAAGTCAGTTTTGCTTTAGCGGGATGGTTATAGCAAGGACCGGCGGGGGGGGGGGTCCTATTAACGGGTGTATTATTGTATGGGGAAAGGAACAGAGCCTGTCCAGGAGATGATGGAGGACTGTTGGGCGGGAGAGATCCGCACATGTGCCCCCACACCGCACATGGGCCAAGAAACGAGCAGGCGTAAAGTCACGGGGGAGAAATTATTAAAACCACAGATCAATCAGTGCCAGGGGGAGGGGGGGGGTGTAAAGAGCAGCCATTTTATAAGGGATCTACAAGGAAGTGCCTTTTATTTCATTTCACTTTGCTTCTAATTCCTCAGATGTTTTTTCAGTAATACGGTTCAACCAAGGATAGTGCTCATTTTACAGGGTTTGAATATTACTCTGCAGCTAAATACAGTGATACAACGTTAATTCAAAACAGTGAGCAAGGAATTTCCCTGTGAAATATTATGGTTTTTCTTCCACCCTTTCCTTCGTTCCTATATGCTCCTTCTTTTATGAGCTCTGCTTACCCTGTCACTGGGTGTGAAACTGACATATACCACACATATTCCTCAACTGAAACTACCCATAGAGGGAAGGTGTACAATCTCTTATATATATATATATATATATATATATATATAGTGCTCCCTTTAGTAACCCATTTGATAAAAATTATTTGCTGATATATTCAATTGTATTGGTATCGAAAATTCAGTTGAATTAACTGAAATAACACTTCATATGATTAAAAAATGTTTTGAATTATGGTAGCTCCTGTTTTTAATAAATGGTGCAGCCTCCACAGCAAGAATAACATGCTACTTCTATTTGCTATTTAATAGGGCTGGTGAATACCGTTGGAGGGATTATGGAAAAGCGCTTCATGCAGGACCTTTCAAGATACTTGATACTGTTAGTTTAGCATTTATGGGCAGTCCTCTGTAGACCAAAGGTTTTCAACAGGGTTTAAGCATGGAGACCAAGATGGCCATTGGAAAACCGATCCACTTCTGTGCTGATTCTGAGGTATGTCTGTGGTCGTTGTCCTGGTGCAAGGTCCACCTATGGCCAAGTCTCAGCTTCCAGACAGAGGCACCCATGATTTTTGTCTAAAATGTCCCGGTACTTGGTGAAATTCGTTATTCCACTGATCTCAACGACAGCCTCTGGACCACTGGCAGCAAAACAACCTCAGAGCATCAGTGATCCACCACTGAATTTGAGGGCAGGAAGGTGCTTTCTTTGGACACCAAACATGCTGACATAATTCTATTTCGAGTCTCATGTGAGCAGACCTCATGGTACCATAGTTCCAAAGACATATAGTGAACTCCAAAGGCTTGATTTTTCCGGGTGCTCTCAGTCTGGCCTTTCTTCATGTAGCCTGTCCAAGGAACCTGATGGTATGGAGGAATCATCATATGCTTAATTTTGTGACCACAAGATGCATCTAGAGCGTGCAGTTGTTGAAATGTGGTCCTTGGGCCCTCTTCTGCGCCTCCTGCACCCTCTTCCTACTGTGCGTGGGGGGAACACACACTTGAGTCCTCTTCTTGGCAAGGTCACAGCCATCCCAGCTTGGAATGCTCTGATTATTGTCCTACCAGATGTTTAGAGATATGTCTAGCCATTTACACAACTGTCTGCCCCTTCTGAACATGCAGTCCTTTGTCTTTTCCCATGGTGATGGAAGCCCCGAAGGGATTTTACCCCGTTTTTACATTTTAGTGACATAGGAATTAAAGGCTGACATAAGAATGACATTGAGTTGAATATAACTCTGAAAGGATATTCGGTGGGCAATATCCACCCAGTATCTTCCATCCATCCATCCATCTTCTAACCACATAAAATATTGTTTTATTTAAAATATTGTTGTATTGCTGTGAAGGATGTGATGTAGTGTTCTTAAGCAGTATGCATCCCTGATCACAAATAAGTAGGAAGCACATTTCCTAAGGGCAGATTTTAAAGGAGCAGGCCCTTTATGCACCACGCTGTGCATCTGATAATTTTACCCATAATCTGGGTAGTGCACCCGGGTCAAGGGAGAGGATGCGAGTCGGTTCTGCTGTCGAATCCAAATTCCAATGCGGTCAACGTCTTCAAGGAGACACGGGATGCCACAGTGGAAAACTGGCAAAGTTTGGCCAAATATAAGAGTTACGGTTAATCGGCGCTGGGAAAACGGATCCCGGCTTTCCATGAGAGCTTTGTGTGAGGCGCAGGGGGCTCCTCGCAAATCGAAAAGGCGGGCATTGCATCCGGAGACAGACAGACAGCCAAAGTCCTCCAGGCAAATGGCTCTCCCCTGTGTGTTCTGGCACCACTAAACCCACCGCTTTCATTACCGATACCGAAAAGTCACACCTCCGGATGATTGATGCTCCCAACACGGACAATCCCACCTCTTGTCCATTTGGGAGGGTCTTGCCTCTCGATTGGCGTCCAGAGAAAGGAGGGTTCTGTGGTCGACACGGATCCCCGGGGCAGTGAGAGAGAAAACACTTGTTATAGCGTTGTCAAGGCCGGCGTTGAAGCAAACCGGGAGTGAAAATCAAGAACACCCCACGACGGTGTGATGTCTGGGCACTTGGAAACAGAAACAAGCACCTTGCCAAGCTGCCCCACTTGCAGGCTTAACTGTCTTGGCTAAATGGGCACCAAGCTATGATAACAGGACCTGCCTCGATGGTTTAGCCAGACCTCAGATAGAGAACCACCTGTTTGACAAAGGGCATTTCTGGGACACAGTGCTGCTGTGCTGCACATGCAGTTGTACTCTGCCAAAAGCTTTTACTTTTTGTTTTTTAAAACAGGCGTTAATGGCCATTGGGTTTTAGCACACTGTGCTACGTCAGTCCATAAAAACATTAACCGCAATTGCAATAAGAGAATATGTAGACTCTATATTATTATTTAGAACTGAACTTAAAATGAGAGTGAGATGTGGGGCATTGAAGAGCGTCCAGTACAAGCAGGTGACATCATTCTAAACAGGAAGTAATGCGAGAGTACATAAGCAATAACTTAATCACACTCATAAGGACCCCAGTTCGTAGAATTTGAAAGCCGGGAGGATGCCTTTTATAGAATACACCATCAGTCAGTCACACATTCACTGGGCAAGCGATGCATCCTACCACAGTCCCAAAACATGTGGTTAGGCCATGTATTGCTGTTGAAAGAGTGGGAATAAGATTTTGTTTTTCCTGTGATGAACAGGCATCTCTTTGGGTGTCCCCTGTACTTCCTGTGGCAGAATACATGGTTGGAAGACGGATGGATGATCAATTATTACTCTCATTTACATTTCATCATAAACCATTAGACCAGGAGGGAAATGCATTAGCCAAATCAGACACACACCAGATGGTCATGGCTTCTCACTCCAAACAGGAAAGTCTCTGCCTGTCCCACCCCTTCTCAGAAACCCAAACAAGTGTTTTAAGAAAGAGAAACGTGTCCTAGCCTTGTGGCTAAATATATCCCACTTCCGCAGTGACAGTGGTGGTCTACGCTGGCTTAGACGTGGGATTTGGTGAGCGGCGACCGCCAGTGGCCGGGGGGGTCTGTCATGCCAGAATGGGGCCTCCTGCTGTGTGGCGGCAGGAAGACGACCACAGAGTTCTGACCCGCTCCAGTGGTGGCCCAGTGCTGGGCTTTCCAGAAGAACCTCTTTTGTACAAATACATCTCATAGGCACGAGAGTACTACATACTCTGCCCTGAGGGGGGCAGTGTCTTACCTGTAGGGTAGCTCAAGGGGTACTTTAATTTAATTAGTGTTAATACACTGACAGAGCTTTTAGGATGTACCAGAACTTACAATGGCTCAAACTCAACCCAGGACAACCTTTTTCTATCACACCATGGGCATCTGCAGCAGTATGCCTGAACGCGGTGTGCATATCCTTGGCATTTATTTGACTAATTCGGGTTTTTTTTTTTATCTTCGTTGTCCTTGTTATCTTATGTCTGTTACAGAAACATACAAAGAGTAGAAGGGCTGCAACATTCCAGGTAAAATATGAATCAAAATTTATTTTTCCCACTCAGAATCAAGATAGTGTTTTTCTGTCGCTATTCCTGAACAATTGATATCAATTGGTATTATTTTGCATTACATATTATCTTTATGAAGATGGAACTAACAATATGTAGAGATACACAATATATTGGGTAACATGCCAATATTTATACTTTATCCATATTTAAAGTTAGCAGCACCTCAAAATAATGGAGGTGATCGCATTGGATGATCAGCCATGTTCCACCAAGGAGAACAAGGGATTTTGTCAGCTCGTTCATCATCAAGATGAAATCCTTCACGTACCAGTCATACACCCTAGAGTTCTGCATGGTTATAGCAACAGTAATATTCAAAGCATGTTTGAAGAAAGCTGACTCCTCAACCAGCTTTCAAGATCCACACTTAACATTTCACAGGAACAAAAACAGGTGGGACTAAAATAATTGGATTTTCTTCCTAATCTTTATAAAATGATCCTGCATAACAGACCACCATCATCAGTGTTTGACAGGTATAATTCTGGACCGGGTAGCAAGACTGAGGGACGGTCATAGACTCCCACCTTCTGCTCCCAACAGTCAGGAATGGTCTCCAGACCCCACATTCCCATAAGCAGGATAAGTGGCAGAAGAAATTTGATGGATTGATGGTATTCCTGTTATCTGAAGCTTTGTACATTCACACCATGCTATTTTACAACAATAATCGATAAACAACAATACTGTAGGAATGCATTTAAGTATGGAAGCCGAGAACGGCCATGTTTGCAATCATTTTTTTATGCCGTTTATGTTGTGACGCTATGGGGCCATTATGCCACGTGCAGCACTGTTTGCCAGCATTATTTAACGTGTGAAATTAATATAAACAAACCTCTGCACCCACATTCAGATCTAAATACGCTGTCTGAATCCCTGGGGGTTATTCAGCTTAACGCAATGTGCTGAGCTTAGTACTGTTCCATCTACACATAGGTAGACTTACAGCGCGACACTCAGAGATCAATGCAAACTCTATACATGCATGCTGCAAGTCCTTTTAAAACACATAGCTTACACTGCCACGCTGCTAAATTATCTTATCTCGAGAAAATGAGCCTCATCATCTCTAGATAAATTCTCTTATCAGGAGAAAGCGATTACATTAATAATTGCAAGCATGGCCGTTCTTGGCTTCCGTATTTAAGAGGAAAAAGCATAACTATATGTTTACCTGATAATTCCCTATTACTCAGAGTGTGTGTTGACTGCTATGAGTTTACAATAAGTCTTCTGCTGGCTCTGACTACCTATCAGAATGTAGAAGTTTCCTGCAAATTAACGGGAGAAAAAAAGGGTACATCAGAAAGAGAATAAAACCACAGCAGCTTAACAAGCTAACACAGCAAATCCCAGGGAGTGCAAAAAATATATTATACCCCTTCCCTCTACTGTAAGCATCTTTGGATAAGGGTATCACATAAATGAGTTCAATGTAATGATCACGGACCAGACTGGCTTGATAATCACTGCCACGCTGTCAAGCAATGTGCACAGAGGTTCAAAAGCAGCACTGTCACAGCAAGGCATTTTCCCACAGCTCCTTTATCCAGGGTCGTCTAAATGCTCACTATCCCAGGCAGCACAGGGCACAAGGCAGGGTTACACCCTAAATGGGAGGCTGGATTATCAGACAGCTCAATCAGGCTCACAGGGTAAAATCATTTAAAACAAACACTATTAACACAGGACATTCACAAAGTTTATTTGTGTTGGATACAGGGCACTCTGAAGTTAGATGCAATACATTCACTGATGCGATCACCTCCTGCTGGTCAAGTTAGGGAGTGCTGGTCTTTCCATTACTTTGTTAAAGTGACCATTGTACACTGTGTCACTGATTGTTATAGTCTGTTTGTCTTTTTTTTTTTTTTAGAAAGCACAATCAGAGGCAATCGGAGGGACATCATGCCTTATGACAAGTGATCCCAGGACGGAGGCTGCGGTCCGAGCTCACATCAAATTATAGGGTGCCGGGGCGGGGGGGTCCCAGGGGTGTGGATAAGGACAGAGGAGATGCAGTATGGTGGGAGAAGGCTGGTGTGGGACAAGAGCAGAATCACACATGCTCAGGACTCAGCGGAGGCCTGAAATAAATTAACCCAGGAAGCAAATCCAGAAACACTCTGTCCTTAGTCACAGACAGTGCACATAGTCCACAGCAGGTGATTCTCTGTGGCTGATCCCGACTCAGAAAGCTAGTGTGCGATCGGCACAGGGGGAAAGCCGGCGGTACATCTGCCCCCCCCTCCATTTCTCTGCATGACCGTCAGAGCGAGGGGCTGCTGGCGGAGGTGTCTGTGCTGCCCTCGCCCTCGACACTGCCATCCAGCATCAGGCCTGAAAGCTGCTTCTGAGCGCAGGACAGGAAGAGCTCCAGGCTGGCCAGGTTCCTCTGGCGCGTCGCGCGCTCCAGCTGGAGGGAAGGAGGAGAGCACGTTACCGGGGCCGGACGTCACACATGCGGGTGGTCAAAGCATGGTTACAACGCCATCGAAGCACAGACCGACAAAGGAGCGAAGCCCATAAAAGCGACTGTCAATTACTGGCCTAAATGCATAAGTGCCTTTTTTGTTAAAAGTTGGGGTTATGCAAATGAAATACATTCACAAAGTAAGATGACAAGTTCACTTCACTTTCAATAGGGCATCCAGCCTCCCCTTACTTTCAGGCTACTGTGATCCGCTTAATCGCAGCCCCTTATCAATCTAAATCATTGTCAGAATAGGTCCAGTGTAATTTCTCTACAGGAATACATTTCTCAAATGCTCTCATTAGCAATTTACATAATTGGACCCATTCAGTTGCATGGTTCCAACTTTGCAAGTTGCTACAGCAGTTAGCGACTATGCTTTTGGGAAATGGACCCCAGAGTAAGAGTCACCTAGTGAACAATCAAACAGAAAAAGAATGCAGGGGCCACGCAGTGATTCCCTTGTGACCAGCACTATGTTCTCGGATGACTAGCGCATCTCAAAGCTCTAAGCCTGCCCCTTCCAGTCACTTTCAGTGCTCAGCTTCTCCGGCCCAAACCGAAGGGAAAAGCTGAAATACAACCTGACGTGTGACATTCAACAAGATGTCGGTCGGAGAGGAAGGCGGACCACGTCGAGCTCGGCACCAGGCCCAGCTCCGGCCCGTTCGCCGGTGTGGGGGGGCCTTGCTGTGGTCTGCGTGAGGCGGGCGCTGATGATATTTCCAAGGAGAAGGTACACAGAATATCTTCCTGGCCGCAGCCAAACCAAAGTTCGACGTGAAGAACACGTGCCTCCCCCCCCCCCCCCTTTCTTTTTCTATTTTTACCAAGTATTCCCAAAAGAACGATGATCTCATTTTCTAAATAAACGCAGAGGCTGTTTTTTGGCCACCGGGTGGCGACCACTCCCCAGGCCTCTAGAGCGCCACCCAGCCAGGTCTGATCACTTTCACAGGCAAAAAAACACCTTTTTTTTATTAATGAAGTGCTCTGACCAGGACCCCGCTGCTACTCCACGCCCTTTCAGCTCTCGCCTCATTTCATCCTGAACTCTGACCTTCAGCTCCTGAGGTCAGGACGAAAATAGCTTAAAAACCTGAAGCTCAACAAACAAACCTGACACGGGTTAGAATTGTTGACCGTGAAAAACCTTCGTCAGACTCAAAGTGCCTGGAAGACATTGATCTGCTGCATGTGACAGGATAATGAGCTGAATGCAGGTGTCAGATACTGGAGGACCACAGGAGCTCAGGGCGGCTGAGAAACCGCAAATGAGACATAGTAACACTAATCAGACACTCCGCCGTGTGAGAACAGGCCTTTGCATCTACAGCGTAAGTCATATGAATCTATAATTGAAATACATATTTTTGCAAAAATGAGCAAATAAAGAAATCTATTGCAACAGCTGCGAAAAATAAAACTTTAAATATTCCGCTTTCCATCCATTTTCCAAATGATTATCCTTGCCAGAACTGTGGGGAATTTCCAAATAAAACTCTACTGAGAATCCATCAAAGAACCATATTGCAACCATGACGATGCCGGATTGTCTGGTCAGGCTGCCGTCCATTTATCGACATGATCAGCGAAAAGGAAAACTAAATGTTCATACTCTCTGCACCTTCGATCAGGTCCGGCGACAGGTGAAGCTAACAGAGGTTTCCATATGCATGTCCATCCATTAAGAAGAAAGGTCTTTCTTCCGAACCACCATCTTCACTCCATACCTGACACGCTGGCTGTGTTTAAATGCGTCCACATTCAGTCTCAGAAAGCAGCCTTAGAAGGATGCAGCCTCTGAATTCGGACACAGCCACTTTAAATCGAGTAAATGGTTTTTGAATTGGACCACACACACGGTCCGGCAGCCTATCAGATTGGCCCCGAAATGGCTCAATTCCGTTTCCCCTCCACACAGATTTCAACACCAATACCAGGATGCAGAACACAACCCAGGTGTCAGGGAGAACATCGGAGCAGGCTGGAGATAAACGAGAAGGTCCTGCATCTTCAGGGACGGAGCCACATGAGCAGAAGGTCACGCTCCTGAGGAAAAAGGCCGATGTGTCAAAGAAAATAAAAGCGAAGCGGATTCAGTGCACGAGTCAAACTGATGGATGGCGATGCAAAAGGGGAACCGAGAAACACTACAGACAGGCGTGCTGGACATCCAAAGAAAACAGTCCGCTTCAGGACCAAACCAGAACCACATGGACGTCGGGGGAAACCACGGTAACAGAGAGGGCTGCCTTTCCATCTGCTGATTGAGGACGGCACCTGGGAACAGGGGGGCAGAGGCTGCCAAAAGGGGCAAGGCTGGGAAGGTACACAGGAGCGACCACTGAGATCGTGCGCAGGGATCAGCCACAGGGGGGTTCAGGAACACCGTAAACAGGCTGGCATTAATGAGAAACAAACAGCCGACCACATTTACAAGTATAGCGTGAGACCTCAGGTTTAAAATCTGGCCTTGTTCACAGGGTCGTCACGCAGTAAATCTTAGTAGACAATCCATATTTTTGCTCCCTAGGGAGCTGGGAGGGAGCAGAAATGTGGGCTAGCTGTAGGTCCCCGAGGACTGGATTGGAAAACACTGCATTAGAGGTTCTGGGGGCAGTCAGGAAAAAGAGCATAAAAACACTTCATAAAAACAATTCCTCATAATGTTAAGAATTTGAGCCACAGTTTCAATAATTAATGTCATGATAAGAATGTTTATTCCTATACTACTAAATCTAGGTGGAAAAAACGGCTGAGTACTCACACCTGTTAGAAGCAAAGCCAAGCTCTAATGTGAGGTCAGTAGGGTCCGTCAAAAAAAAAAAAAAAATGTTTTTAGCCAAAAAAGCATGCAAATACCATTTAATAAATAATAATAACAAAAGTTAGAAAGTTGACCCACTTTGACAGTCACACCACATGACAAATAGAAGCCTGCACCTGAATTTTATTATTTACATTTTTATATAAAGCTGGTGTGGATCAGCTAGTATGAATAATGGCATTCAGTGCAGCCTCAGGACATTCACAAAGCCCACGATCACTGCCCTGCTGGCTGAGTGTAACTGCCGCCTGATTAATGAGGTTTCAATGGGTGGCTGACTGATGAGGTATTACACGCGAGGGGGCTCCCCGAGCCGGTGAGCAGGGGTCACTCGCTGGCCACGGGGGCCCACCACCCATTTGCGAGCCTTTCGCTCATTCGGGGGGCTTACCCCGTGAGCCCGGAGAACACGTGGCAGCAAAAAGGGCAGAGAAGAAAACAGGAAAACACGCGGGCCCATCTGCCCGGCACACGTCCCTCGGCCAGGGGGTGTTGGGGGGGGAAAACACCTCCTGCTCAACAGCTGTCCTCAGGAATGTGGGTGGAAAAACCTAACCTTGCTCCATCCCTTGGTGTAAACACACACACGCTCCTCTTGCCCTCCCCCCACATTTAAATTTAGACCACAGGTGCTCCGGGGGCTGCTGACCCGGTGGTCAGAAATAGCTGCTTTTTCCCAGGGGCCACGAGACGACACCCGGGTACGCGTCAAGCTCCACTAGGGCTTCCCCAGAAGAAGAAAAATAAACGCGGTTCGATAAACGCTTTGTGAGAGCGCCGGAGTGTGCCCTCCAACAGGCCTTTTATTGTCCATGGCTGATGCTTCACCAGACCAAACTGAGGAAGGAATGGTCTGCAGATGGTCCACCTCGTACAAGATGGACACACAAAGGACGAGGAGGGTGGGGCCGCTTGGGGGCACCGCGTCTTTTATTAACTTAAAAATCTTCCAGTCTTCCCTTCACCTGCTGCTCAAGCCATCCATGGGAAATTTATGCATCTCAGTTTCAGGTCTCTTCATGTTTAAGTCAATAAAAAAGACACCTAAATTTAGCTGAAGGAGTTAGGAACAGGAAGTCCAGCATTCAGCATTCAGTCCTGACTTGGTTATACAGTATGGATGTTGGGACAGGTAAACAATAGCTGGGGAAAGGCTAAAAGTGGCTGTTCTTTCTGGGAATGGATGAAAGCGATAGCTCCTTCAGACCTGCGACGTGTCACCAAACACTTGCCGCAGATGAAGTGGAGGAGACACACTCCTACAACAAGCTTTGTTATCTGTGACCATGTCCTGAGCCCCACCGCCGTCAAACGACCCTCGGCGTCGTCTGGCATCCTGCTGGAACGGAACCAGCTGCTAGGACATCTGGAATGTGGATTGTGAACCGTGGGTGGGGACACAGAAGACCATGTGTTCCTGTCTGTTCACATACCGCCTCGCTGAACCCAGAGCTGCCCTCAAAACTTTCTCTGGGTGTGTTGTAGGCCAGAAAAAAGGAAGACATCTTGGCCGTTTTTACAGGCAGTCAGCAGAGTGCAAAGCGGCAATGGGAACTGCCGTGAATTTAGGGAATTTAAAGTATCCACACTGTCGGGTGATGATCAATTCACCATTTCAGGTTTACATTCTTCAAAGCTCATGCCGGAAAATCCAAAAATAGGTAACCTACTTATATAGCTGCCTGAGAAAAATCTAGACAGTGTATCCTTTTATTGGTCCAATAATTTTTCCAATAATCTGCAGCTTCCCTTCTCCTGCTCCTCATATGCAGTTCACTGCTCCTCCACAGCAGAACTGAACAAGATAAATTAAAATATTTGCGTAATAACAAGCATTCTCAGCTCCATCATGCAATGGGAGGTATGTTCTGGCCACATGTGACCCAGTCTTTCTGGCATTCAACAGCCTGAGTTTCTGTACATCCTACTGCGGTGTGGCGGGTTAACTTCCTGGTTTCCTGCAGCCTGTCTGGCTTTCGTTAAAGGCCGCTGTTGCCCCCATAGGACACAGCTGCGGCTCTCTTCAGGGACTGCTGGAAAAGCACCTTAATGTGTATTTAAAACACGTTAGAACCATGGCAACGAAACTACTTTTGCAAATAGGTAGTCAAGTAACACAATGAGGCAGCTGGGACTCCGCGGTCCTGATTAAGCTATAACCGCTGAGGGCTTTCGGGATAAACGTCACTTGGATTTAAACTTCAAGTTACCACTAAAAGATTTACTTTACTTTTGATAAGATTTAACAGTACTTTTGGTACTGTTGAGTTGATGGGGACAATATCACATCTGAATAATCTGAAGAAAGGCCCAGAAAAGTGGCACTGAAGAATATCTGGTAGTACGTCAAAGATGGTATCACAAGTTTCACACTTATTCACACCTCCAGACTCCTACGACCCTCACATGATTGTCATGTGATCTAAGGAGTCTTAGTGACATCATGGTGTTGGATCACCGAAGGAGGTTGAAATTCCAAGGAATTTCCCACATTCAGATGAGACGATGAAGGCTCTTGGATGAGTGGTGAAACATATTCAAGATCCAACAGTGAGTCCAGCTGTTTTTGACATATTCCTACAAATCATACCATGACCGGGGTGACTGAAAACCTTCACAGACATACTGTGCTCAAGACCACTAGTGCATATAATTCCGACTGCTTCTGCATGTATAAAGTGTAACCACAACCATCAACCTCCTTGGGGAGAGAACGTGCCGTTATGAGATGTACATATTGTCTGATTTCCTCATTTAAACTATGCCAGCGTAAAATCGAGATGCATGCTGGTCTAAGGCTGCTTTTTCACATCATTGTTCCTTTGCTAATAGCACCGTCAACATTAGACAGACCCTTTAGATTTGTTTTTTAACTAAACCTGATGCTCTGGCAGATTCAGTTACCCATCTACCCCTCCTCCTGTCAATCTGCTTCCCGTTTGATACTTCCAGTGATGCCACAGTGGCCATTCCCTTTCTATGGGACTGAAATCCAGGCAGTATGATCTACTTATAAAACCACCACTTGGATCTTCCTACCCGTCTGAAATGCCAGGTCTACTCTTGGGACTTAGTGGCCACCACCACCCTAGACCCCTTGGCAGGTCGCTCCAGAGCCCTCGTTTGGTACTCGTCAGGCCAATAAGAAACTTTGAGCGTGGAAATTAGTTTTTTGGGGGACCTTCAAACCCAGACAGAGGGCTTTCAACTACATAAAATTCCATTCTGTAAAGTTTTCTATTGATTTCTGAGCGAGTAAAACCAAACTTCATGTGTTCTCAGAAGGCCCGTCCCCAGCATGGAATTTCACTCCTAGGGGAACCTCTTCTGATGACATAGGATAACGTTTTATGACACTATGTTTGCTGTACCTGTGTCCTTAAACTTACAATGAGGTATCATCCAGGTAGACTTGTATGTACCACCACATCTCCAGGTAGACCTGCAGGTACCACCATGTGTACCATGCACATCATGCAGACTCTACACCTGTCTTCCCCGTGTCTTAAAACATCTTAACTGAGAATTTGTCTGGTTCACCTCATGATGCTTCGGTGTCTTCCACAGAATTAGTAGTAGTTTTGTGCTATACATGCTGTCCCCAGGTTATGAACAAGATCTGTTCCCTAAGTCTGTCTTTAAGTCTAATTTGTAGTGAAGTCGGAAAAATATTAATACAGAACATAAGAATAATAGTTATAGAGTAATAACAGTATCTACATACAGCGCTGTACTGTATCACAAGCTGATGAACAGCTGAAGCCACTCAATATTTTCATGAGCGTTTCATGAAAGTAGCACGTGTGTGTTTCTTATTATGAACCACTGTATTTGACCCAAATTTTTTAACATAATGGACTTTATGGTAATATGGTATGGTAAGTACGAGTGGTCTGTAAGTTGGACATTCTTAACTCAGGTACTGCCTGTATATAGTATGGTGTAAAAGTTTTAGCCATTCAAAGAAAATGTTTGAAGCACGTGCTTATTTGTTTAGAATAACAATAAAAACTAACCAGGATTTGTTCTGTTCTCCAAAACATTACTGACATCTTACTGGATGGCTAGAAGAAAATTCTTGTGGTTCCCAAATTTCTCACTCCAGCCATTCCATGATTTCATTAAAGTTCACTGCCAGCCCAATTAATTAACTTAATTAGTAAAAGAAAAAAAAACTCAATGAGCTATTGATTAGGCAGGCATGGTATGCTAGTGTGTGAGTCAAAAAATTCGTTGGTGTACAGGGCAGTTGAAACTCATTAATCTGGAGTGGAAATGTGGTCCGAGTTTGCCGTGGCCAGTGTAGGAGGAATGTCCTGGGGCAGTCATACTGTGTGTGGGGTAATACATTTGTTAAACGTCTTCACTGCTGTCACCGAGCCTCACGCCCAGCCCCATTCAGCTAGATTTGGTTATTTAATTACCTCCTTCTAACCGGACTTCCAGCAGGGGGGTTACACGAAGGGCCTGCTCACCCTATGTTAGAGCAACCAGACCTCCAATGTGCAAGCTGCAGATTGTATCACGTCTTATTGACCATTAGGTTTCATAGCTCATTTTTAGCAGCATTTTGTGCATGAAAATAGCATTAATATGCTCATTTGACGGCATAAAATGAAGGCTTTGATTTAGCCTAAGTCGGTAATTAAAGCACAGGATCCAAATGGCATTGTGTCACCTTGCAGAATGATGCCTTCGCCGCCGACCTTGCACTTCCTCGCAGGGCTGCAGAGCTCGGGTCCTGCAGGAGAGCCTCGCCATTAAATGCTTGAGAACAAGCGTCCGCGCAACCTCACACGGGAGCGGTGTCGGATGTCCTGTCCTCCCAGGGCTCCACTGCGGCGCTCCAACTTTCCTCGTCTTGGCTTATAATGGCTTCTCCAGCCTCCTCCTCTGCCAGGCCCATCTTTGATGTTCTTCCCCTTGTGTTACCGTGGAGACGGTGCTCCCTGTTCCCTTCCAGCTCCCTCTCGCCCCCTCACTGAACGGGGTGGTCTCGCCGAGAACCCCGATGACACACACAGTTGGGGGGACGCTCTTACGCATTCGGTTCCTCGCGGTCGCTTTAAGGTTGTGGCCCCGAGAGATTCACTCGTAGCATTAAACAGGTCCATCTAAACCTTCCAAAATCACAAGATATGCGTATGATGTCAGCATGCCTCGAAAACTGACCATCTGTCTACGCTCCGGCAAAGGCTTCCGCCCGGACAACCAACGGCGGACTTGATTGGAACTGCTGGGATTTAATAAATGGGGAGAGCAGAACAAGCAGCCAAAGCAGCTGTTCTGGCTTGAAGAAAAGGACCAACGGACAGTGTAAATGCGAGAGCCGGAAGGCCGGGATTAGGACTTACACTGAGCCTCTCTCTGTCTCTCTCCAGCCAACAGAGACTGCTTTACATAACTGGCAATTAACACCTGACTGCAGATGAGTGGGGCTGTGCCCAATGACATCACCTGGCCCCCAGAACAACCATGCTCTCCTACCTCTAATGCCTTATGAGGATTTATTTCTATCCTAAAAGTTTCTTTTGTTCTTTACCCTTTGTTGTTTTTTGGCTTTAATTTTCCACACATACACTACATTAGTCCGTAAATTTTGAACTGATTTTAATCTACTTGTAACGTGACCGCTAAATCTTTGTTGCTTGAAGAACATATGTTTCCATGAGATGAATAAATGCAGAAATAAATTTTTAAATAAGTGATACATCAACTCAATTAAATTATTCCTCTCTAGCACCAACTTTTTCAAGCAGGGGCACCATAAGGGTGTGGGAGTAAGGACAGTTCCAAGGGCCCCAGAGTGACAGGGGTGGGCCTTTAAAAATTTGGAAAATACCTGGATTGGTCTGGATTGGGGGGCCCAATATGATATGCTTTCATGGGGCCCGAAATCTTTAGCAACGCCCCTGTTTACAACACAATATTCATCTAGCCTATAAAAGTCTTGTCTATGTACATAAAAGGCAATACATATGAAGGGGGTGTTCCATGAAGCAGGCTTCCTCAGTATGCTGGGTTAACTTAAGCAAGAAGTCATGATTGTCCAATAGGAATGCTCCATACCTAAACAGCCATGATCATTACATCTAGCTTTACATCAAACTCCATGGAGTGTGGCTGGTTAACATAACAGAAGAATGACATTCCTTTCTTATATACTCACTGCAACCCTGAAGCATGTTTAGTGCACAACCCTTAGTAGGGATGAGGGAATTCTGGGAATGGGCAGGAGCTAAAATCACCATATGGAATTGCGGCAGCACTGTCAATAGACACTCTATACAGCCAATTTTTACCAGTGTCAGGATTTAATTTTATTTATGAAACTGATGGGAAATTTTGAAACACCGGTTCACTGAACATGTTTTTGGATGATGCCTTCATGCCACTATACTTCGACATTTTTAAATATGATTAGCAATTCTGCCACGCAACACTGATTACGAATATAATATAGCAGTCCTGAAGTGTATCCAAAGTAGCCATCACTTTAAAGTGAATGTTGGCACCTGGCTATAAAGAAATGAGTGTGTTTGGGACCCTTGCTGACAGTTGTAATGATCATCTTCCGAAACATCGTGTACGTTTTAAGCCCTGTTGTCTTTGAAACAGCCATTAAATTAAATGGGGCCCATGTGTTAGTGGTCAGTCCCGCAGTGAGTGCAAAGCGGCCTTTTTACATCTCGCGAGCTGCAACAATCTTTCACGCAGTCAGGATGCGAGGAGCGGCCTGGCTAATGCACCCAAACATCTGGAAGATCTCACCAAAGCACTCACTGGCTACATGCTACTTTGAAAAGTGCTCTTTTCTTTCTTGCGACTGGGCTACAACAGCACATTCATTGAGTGTCAAAAGGAGAAAACTGCTAACCCTACCGACTGCTTTATGCCAGCTATCCCTGAATGCTACCTCAACCAACTGCTACACAAATCAAAGGTATAACAAACATGAAGAGTAATAAACTTTCAGAGAAGTTGAAATGTGCCGGACAGATCTGTTTCCTTTAAAGAAATACTAAATTTGCATCCAGCGGATTGACATCCCATAAAGGGTGCCCCTTGCCTTGTGCCCTCTGCTTCCTGGCACAGACTCCAGGCTCACCACAACCCTATACTGGAAAAGCAGTTATGGAAAAGGGGTTGTTCATCAGGACGAACCCGTCTTCTGAGATAAACTGCCGTTTTGTTTACTACCTGTTGTCAAACAGAGGTTGCTAAGCTTGTTAAGCACAAGAAAACATAAGTCATTGATTTTTCGCATGGTGAGGTTCAAAATTCCACAGCCCTGGCTGCATTTTGGTCTTCGTTAGAGCGGAGAATATTTTAAAGGAAATTAAAATGACTGACATTTATGTAAGAACTGCTTTCATGGCTCAGTGATTGAAAAAGCCATGCGATGACTGCAGCTGATTATTTACTGTCCCAGTAAAATCGGGCGCTGACGTTATGATATCACAGGCATATCTTCATGGCAGCTTAAATTATAGCTAAACAATCATCCATGAATATGACTTTTCAGAATGTTACAAGCTGTGCGATTTCTGACAAAATAAGCCAGGCCCTCAAAACTCTTGAACGCGACAAAAGCCAGACTCACACGTCGATATAATTTACTGAGTACCACTGTTATTCTCATCACATGTACATATGCAAAAAGACTGGATAAAAATATAATGTATGAGTGGAAAAATTTTCAGAAGCATTAAACTACATATATTTAGCAGAGACAGCTATTTAACATTGGCGAAATGAGTCTGCCCCTTAATTCAGATATTAAATATTCAAAATTATACCCATAGAGGTAAAAAATAAATCAGAAATGCCCAATATTAATTAGCTCATTCAGTTATTGTGCATTGAGTAATGATACTGCAGTCTTCCAATCAACATCTTTGTGGAGACATGCATAAATGTAACTGAGTCACATACTCCTCCCCAGTGTGACTGCTTTGGTAAAAGGAGCTTTCACCAGACAGCCATATTGTGTAATCTTAACCTAAATTAGTTATCCTCGCCGTATCATTTGTTCACGACGACAGCAGTCATAACCGAGTGAGTAATTCCAACTAGTGCAGAGCCCCTGACTCAACATAGGACACAGGTGTCAAACTCCAGTCCTGGGGGGCCAGAGCCCTGCACATTTTTGGGTTTTCCCTAATTTAACACACCTGATTCAACTCCTTATGCTAATTACCACACAGCTCTTGAGCTGAATCATTTGTGGTGGAACAGGGAAAGAACTAAGCTACACAGGGCTCCGGCCCCCCAGGAGTGCAGTTTGACACCCCTAACATAGGAGGTACAATTCTACAGTGGTATAAATGTCTAGATGAGAAAATCTGACTAGATCTTCAAACCTAGGAATTATTGAAAAGGTAAAAAAGAGGGCTAAAATCATGACAAAAGAATATTAAAATATGATTTAAAAAAATTGTTTTGTTTTATTTCTGCATATTTGCACTGGTTTTATGCCAACAATTAAATTGTTTTTATTATTATTACTTTTATTAATGTTTGGCAAATTGAACTTCTAATTTATATCCGTTTACATTGGGATTAATTTTGTTTTGTTTTACACAATTTAAATATGAATACAAGAAAGATTTAACAAGACAATTTGAGTGAATATACTGCCAGTCCAAGTTCATATAAAGATTTACAGTATTTGTATTTAGTTTACAAAAGCATTACAGAGGAACATGCAAGGTGACACGGGGCTGCAGAGCCAGAATGATCTTACCAAACAGGGAGGCCATTTCCAAATGGTAACGCACATCAGAGCTGACAGTCTCCCTAATGCCTTTTTAAAGTTTTCTGTAAATTAAGATGGTCTACAGCTGAGCATTTCAAATATACTTTAGCTGATCCGTGATTTTTATATTATTTGAATACCTGGGTTGTGCTCATTTTATGTTAATTAAAGCATTTTTTCCTGGCTGATTTCAGCTACATATTCAATTCAAAACAAACTGTTCTTTTTGTACTCAAGGTCACTTATGCATTTGGAAATAAACAAATCAAAGGGACCTCATGCTGACAGATATCTTATTTGGATTCACCAAGATATATTCTTTGTCAATTCACAAAGCCGTTTAAACATCAAATTTCTTCCTTCTCAAGATAATCTTATTACCTTTGGAGACATGATTTTCTTTTTTTTTTTGCCAGGTCAACCTTGGAAAAACACAATAATTAAAATGTGAATGAAAATTTAACTGCAAAGGAGCTTTCCTCAAATGGTCCAATTAAAGATCAAAGTCACACAAGATTACGCAAAAGAGTTTGGGGCCCCTGCCTTCCTTCAGGAAACCCCACAGGGCATAAAACGCTTATAAGGCTACAATTGCAAGCCAACAACGACGCTGTACAACTAACACATCTAAAATTATTAGAAAATAATTCAAATATATTATAATATTAAAATATATTTGCCTGTCTCTGGTTTAATATTTGCTGCTATGAGCTACTCGGTATGATAGGTAGCCACAAAAAAAAAACACTATAAACACTGTATATGCCACTTTTGTTGACTGACCTAAGGACTGACGTGGGGCTCAAGGCTGACCTTTGTACAGTGACAGAGAGCTGCTTCATACAGACAAAAGATTCACACAAATAAAAGACAGTATGATTAAAGGTTGTGAAGAATGATGACTGGAAGAGAAACGGCCTCTAAGACCTGATGTGGTCAAGAGCCATCAATCTCCAAATTAAATGTGAGGAGCAGGTAAAATGTTACAGGTCTTAGCCAAAGATTAGCCGTAGGGTTAACAGGAAACACATCAGCACTGATCTCACACCGTGCGAGTGCATTCAAGGATCTCCACTGACTGTGACCAATTCCAGAGCTCAGAGAGTTCAGCTCATTAAAAACAATTTCACAGTTGTTTAGAAACTTTGGAACATCAACACTCACGGACGTGGAGAAGCCTCATCCTGACTTTACTTCAGCATTAAGGACAAGATGACAACTATGCTGCTTGGCTGTTTGCTAAATAGCACAAGAAACACGCAACAAAGAAATGTAATGGATCAGCACAGGGTGCTGTTTAAACAGTCAACTCCAGAATATTGTAGGGGTGCTGTGATGGGAAGGGGCAATATACATAACCGATATGGTCCAGACCATGTGATTCACTTCTGCCAGAAACAGGATGACATTCAATGCCAATGGTTCCTAAACTGAGTAACAGCTTTCAAATGTGGTATGTGCAAGAACAATAATTCAATAACTAAAATCACCTACATATCAACTGATTAAACATAATATTTTAAAATATTTGCGGGGGGAAATGACATGTCATTAAAAGTTAGGAAGTCAATTACAATCCAGTGGAGAACACACTTAATCGTATCTCTAAAATTATGATGTAATCCACAATAAATTATTACATTACAATCTGTAGGACATTTTAGCTTCTCATTTGGCCTGTGCATAGTCTTATGTGTTTGCTTCACGTACCACAACATTGAACTGCTAACCACTTGACCATCAGTGGTGAACATGATGATACCATAGTAACTTGGTATTTATCTCTGCAGGCTTTTCCGCTGCAGATTCTGCTGTCATTCATTGTCACAGCTTGGCTCAGCTCTTCAACATGATGGGCTTTTGCAAGTTCTTCAAGAGCCTGAGAACAGATCTTCACCATGGCGACATGAATACCTGAGGCTCTATCCCTCATGTTCCCTCCACTCCAGCCCAAAATAAGAGCAGTTCTGCTGGCTGGCCTATGCCTGATAACATGAGTACTGCTAATCTCTTGAACTGCTCTGAACCCTTTCTGAGAAACTTCTACCAGTTTTAAGAATCACCTTAAGTAAGGCATAGTCATAACAATCACAGCCTGTGGATAAACAGATATAGGCTTGCATAACAGGATTCTCTGAGACCCTGTAAACCACAAAGACAATTTATTTACACCTTAATTTCTTCATATTTTCAAAACCAGACAAAAAATTTTTTACACCTTACTTCATGTTTTAAATTTCTATCACGGAGCAAATGGAAAAATATTTCTATGTGCTCTCTTAAAAAATATATATATCACAGAATTTCACACACAAAATGGCATGAATTTACTTTTACAAAAATGGCGACGGATACCCAATTATTGAGCTGATCTCTCTCATCTTCCCTCATTGTCACCCCAGAATATCACAGTTTAAATGTAATGTTAACAGTAGCACGGAAGTAATGTGCTACTGTAACGCGGCTTTCGTAGAATAAGAACAGCTTTGTGGAAAACATCTTAGCATGGGGAACTCGAAGTCTGAATTCTTTAGATCTGACTCAATAATGTGCCACCCAAATAGTATTTATTTACAGTATTTATTTACAGTACTGAGTGGGTGGGTACTCCTTTGAAGAGCCTGACTCAACATTACAAGAATTCCCATCCTTTTTATCTAACAGAAACACGCACCACTTCCCTGGTACTCAGAAAGGAACCTTTCAGCTTCTGATGGAAGAGATGGTACTTGGCTCCCCCATCCCTCCATCATATGGGAATCCTTCGCTGGCTCAGGCATTGGTGCTTGTTAAGAAGTGCTACAGACGTTTCTATTGAACACAAGGGCATTCTCCACCCGCTCAGAAGAATAACACCTGGAGAATAGCATGGATTAACACGAAAGCGTTGAGTTTTGCACGCTTTATAGGTTCCACATATTTTTGTTCTATAGTTTCCACAGTACAGAAGTCGTTAACGCCGTTACACCGTAACGCCAGCAACCCATGAACACCTGAAATGTCCCCAGGGTGCACTCGCTGGAACCAATAGAGGCATTAAACCCACCAGATTCCATATTACCACCATGACACCAACTGGTTATAGTTACCAGGATCTCAGTTTAAGCTAAATGAGACTTATCCAGAACAGAAAAAGGGCCCTCTCGCTGCCTGAGCTACTCAAATGGCTGCATCGTTTTTTTTTAACAATGTGCAAGTTAACAAAGGGTAAAACTGGCATGTTAAAATGGATCCATTGTTTAAACTCCTCTGCTATGTACAGTATTACTCCCTCCATCATGTTTTCTATTAGACATGCATAGCAAACCCTTAAACATGTGTTTCTGTGTATTTTAATAAGCGTCGATTTCTCTCATGTACAGAACTATTTATGTGTAAAAACTCGCTTCAAAGCGTCACACAGGTTGGCCCAAAGGCACGTTGGCTTTAATTAATTTAGACCAGAACGTTCAAAGCCTCACATAACGCCTAATAAAGATAACACAAGGAAAAGTACTTTGTTATTTATGGCACTGTCAGTACAAAGGGGCAGCGAATGTGTGCGTGAGGCCAGTGTGGACTTCCTGTCCTCAGAGGGATGCTGTAAAACTCAGAACATGGAGAACTAACCTATGAATCTACTTATTACTACAGCTTAGAGGCTGCCTCGTGTAAAGGGGCCCTTACCCTGTAAGAGCAGAGGGATTAAAGCAAGTTAATCACATCCAGGCTGAACTCAGCCCCAGTGACATCAGGGTTAAGCAAATATACTTCAGTACTAGGCTAGTGACCCAATCGATGCGGTTTTCATGATTTTAACGTCATAGGAGTAATTTTCCCCAAAAGGTCAATTAATATTGTGATGTCTGGGTGCTGTTTATATATATATAGATTCCACAGAATCCAGTGGTTAGCCACATAAAAAAACATTTAACCACCACCTATTGCAGCACCAACACATGGCCATAACTTCCAGTTTGGTATTTTTATTCATTCGAAAAGATCCCTCTTTCTTTGCCACCACAGTGCCACAGCACAAGCAGGAGGCGCCAACTTTACATGCAGGTCCAGTGAAACCTGGAGTCCTGCTACAAACACTGCTGTTAACCATATAAAAATTCCAGTTACTCTTTAAATCCCGTCGTGGTACAGTATTAGTACATCCAATGACTAATTATACTTACAAGGCTAATAAAGTAAGACTCTAAAAATAAACCAGTTATGGTTATGTACCACCCACGATTCTGAGAGTTTTTCCTTAAACAGAGTAATGTACAGTGAAACAAAAATAAAGCTTAAAAGGGCATGTGAGCTCTTACCATCAAGGTACCGCACTTAGTGCCTGAAGTCTCATTGAGACTGCCATTTGCAATTAACATCCAAAATACCAGACTCACTGGCATACGAGATTAAAAATTGAGACCAAAATCACCAACACTGTAATGAAGGACATTCCTCATCAGATAAGAAAATTATGAAATGATAAATCTGCAAACGTAGGAAAAACAACCAGTCAGCTTTTTTCCCTGGAGTTATGGATTAACAGAAGTGGCACGCCAAGATAAATAGAGAGGTGTGTGAATATACTAGAACAAGAATCACCCCCAGGGGCAGACAGCTGTTTTCAATGACCTGCCTCTCGTCTAGAATGGGGTCTGTGATGTTTTGGCGGTCGTTCTGTTGGTTTGCCTGCGAAGCAAAGTCAGCTACCCGAACTCATGCAGCGGACTGACACCTGGGTACGATGCAGAGGCTCCGCCCACTGACCTCCGCAAGCCACCAGTGGCAGAGGAACGAAGTGACAGAAACCCAAGTGTGTCAGGTGCACCGGATCTGGTCAGACATGAAGAGAAACTGCACAGAACCTGCTTTGGGGAATACGCCGAGGGTGGATCAGGTGACCTGGTCCTCCTGCCTGGCCTGGTTGAAATGGTGCCGAGATCACAAGAACTCAGAACACAAATTTAAGAACTTGGCCTACAGCGAACTGCATTAGGCAGCCTTGATTATATTCTCCTTAGCTACCGATCCTTTGGTTACAAAACTACCGATCATGGGATGTATGTGGAATGGAGAACCATTAAAAAATTCCGTTACGCTGAATACTTTAGTACACTGCAGCATCCAGCCATATAAAGAGAATGCGAAAGAGAGGAGTGAAATCCCAGGCCTTCAAAGAAACCGAAGGCAAAATGCCAGCCTTTTTCCAATGACAGAGTTTACTGTGAAGGAACAGAGACCTTTACATGTTTCAGTGTTTACATCATCCATTACTCCACCCACTCATCCACCCAGCCACCTTCTACCCACTTATCCCGACCAGGGTGAAGATCATATACACCACGCGGCCCATATACTTACGTTTTTCTGCTCCTTCATAAATTCAGTTAGGTCATTTCGAACCTTCAACACGATGTCCTCAAGTCTCCTCTCCCCTGCTTGTCGTTCTTCTGCTATAGCCTCCTTTACTGCCTCCTGCAACGGGAAAAAGACTAACGATGCTGACAAAGCTACATGCTTCATCCCTCCTGAGAGAAACACATGTTCTGATCTTTCAAAATGCGGAGGCTCGCCAAAAAACCCCCAGACACTATTGAAGTGGAGCATCGTCTAGACTACACATTAATTGCAAAACCAATCAAGTGGCTGGAGAAATTTCTGACAGTTCTCTGTCGTTCCACGTTGTTCAGTCAAGTGGGCTGATGTGTCCGACACAATGAACAAGGGCAAGCATGCCGTATGCTAATCGCTGTCATTTGGCATGGCAGAGAACATCCCATTAGCTAGACAGGTGTGATAAGCTTCGCCTAAGGTCACCCGGATGACCGTCTGCGACCACTCTGGCAGGTCAGCACTGGTATGGTAAGGGATCTGCACGTCTAATACCCTAACATACTCTATGTTTGCAAGCATAAACAGAAATCTGAGCAGACTTCTGGAACTGCTCAAAGTGGCTCGTTCGTTTCTTTTGGACACTCGGCAGTATTGCCAAAAATGAATTAACATCTCCGGTTAACTGTAAATATACTTAGTATATATAAATTGCTTAGATGAAGCATGTCTGTTGACCAGTCTAAAAGCACAAGGCAGTAGACAGGAAGTTGCTACGGAATTCACACCGTGATTTTAGCGATTATGATGAGGATAACATTAGCCTGAATGTTATTCTGCTGACATGCAGCCCAGAGTCAGTGGCATTAACATTGGTTAGTTGGCGCTAATTAACTGTCCTGCATCTATCAGAGCCTTCAAGTGCCACCTACATAATACAAGGCCCACCAGGGGAAAAAAAAAAAAACCTTCATTCTTTGGTGGGAAAGTTTACATAAGCTGGTGTTTATGATAGTTGGATAGAGAAATACGTAATACCAATCGTGCATCGTTCCCTGTCTGATTCCAAATGCGTTGAAACAGTCACCTTGTTTGAAAACGTTTCAATCTTCACAAGATGATACGCCGCTTCCCTGATATTATTCTTCTACAAGTCAAAAGAGCAGTAGATAACAGGGGATTGTTGGGGGGGGGGGTTGGGGGGTTCTCAGCAAGTTTCTTCACAGCATGGGCAAAAGCATACCCTGTGGCCCTTAGGCAGGCCTTTATTCACAGCATGGGCAAAAGGACTCCCTGTGGCCCTTAGGCAGGCCTTCACAGCTTGGGCCAAAGGACTCCCTGTGCCCCTTAGGCAGGCCTTCATAGCATGGGCAAAAAGACTCCCTGTGGCCCTTAGGCAGGCCTTCATAGCAATGGCAAAAGGACTCCCTGTGGCACTTAGGCAGGCCTTCATTCACAGCATGGGCAAAAGGACTCCCTGTGGCCCTTAGGCAGGCCTTCACAGCTTGCTGATGGCGGACTCAGAGCAGACTCCTGGCACGGACACAATATTTTGGCTGGCTGTGCATCAAACCCACCAGACTTGGGTCCAAAAGTACCTACATAAACCCTTAGAATGTTTGAATGATAAATCTCCGACATTTAGTGGTAGAACAAAAAATATTAGCCTTGCTGGGGATATCAGTTTTAATAAATCTGTGTTAAACAGTTTTGGGGGTACATTTATATAGCGCAGGTGCCATTTTCCAACTGACTGACAGTTTCTACTTCTGGATGGGGTTTTAAGGCACAGATAAGAAGCCCATTCTACTGCAGACTTGCCACTTTTACAATAGTTATCGGACTTGAACAGTAGAGACCCCCAGTCTATAATCAGAGGCACGGAGTGAGTTATGGTCATGGCTTGTCAACCCACACTAGGGATCACAATCAGATACATTCCTGCCTCCCGAGTCTTTCTCGGGATGATGTCTCTTTACATGATTGGCGGGTTTTCCACATGAAGCTGATCGTGAACACTGCCGGAGGACGAGGATTCATGATGGTATTATTATATTTAGAAAAAAACACGCAAAAACAAGACAGATGGGAGGGTAAAAAAAAAAAAACTGAGCCAAGAAGCATGAAAAATAGACCTATGGCAGAGTGGGTACTCAGCAATATTTATTTTATGCATTTTATCTTCAGTTAACATTACTTACTGAAAAAGGGGATATATAAACGGTAAATTAACATGAAGGGTGTAGTAGCTTGAGGATGACAGGGTATCCTAAGGTAAAAAAAAAAATCATGTTCGGCATGAGTTTTGGGGCACATCTAGATGGGAAAGAAAGTCGCAGTATCTACATTAATCCATCTTTCCAGGATAAGGGAGAGCTGAGTAAACACCTAACAAAAGAGTGTGTTCCCAAGAAAGGATGATCGAGGGACACAACTACCCAACTTTAATTAAGTTCAGACAATGGCAATTAGGCATGTCTTGATCCACTGTTTTTGGAACCCCAACCTTTAAGTTGAGATGCTGTTTGAATTGTGAATAAACACAGAATGCAATGATTTGAAAATCATAGAAACACCTATTTAATTGAAAATAGAACATATCAAATGTTTAAAGTAAGAAACTATATTGATCTCCCCTCCTTGGATTGCCACCTTATCGTGGTGGAGGGGTTTGCATGCCTCAGTGACCCTGGGGGCTATGTTGTCGAGGGCAATAGCCCCTGGTAGGGTCGCCCAAGGCAAAAAGGTCCCAGGGGAGGGGCCAGACAAAGAGCAATCCAAAATAACCCTATGATAAGGTATTCTAACGAAGTCCCGTTTCCCTCGCCCGGACTAGGGTCACCGGGGCCCCACTCTGGAGCCAGGCCTGGGGGAGGGGCCCGTTGGCGAGCGCCTGGTGGCCGGGCCTTGGCCTGTGGGGCCCAGCCAGGCATAGCCCGAAAGATAAGCCCGAACTGCATACTGGGGGAGGTTGGGGACATTGAGTCTGAATGGACACTGTTCCGGACCACCATTGTGGAAGCGGCCGTACGGAGCTGTGGCTGCAGGGTGGTCGGTGCCAGTCGTGGCGGTAACCCCCGTACCTGATGGTGGACACCAGAGGTGAGGGGGGCTGTCAAGCTGAAGGAGGCAGCTTACCGAGAATTATTAGCCTGGGGGTCTCCGGAGGCAGCTGACGGGTACCAGCAGGCCAGGCGGAACGCGGCTCGGGCGGTCGTAGAAGCAAAAACCCGGGCGTAGGAGGAGTTTGGTGAGGCCATGGAAAGTGACTTTCGGTCGGCCTCAAAAAGGTTCTGGCAAACCATCTGGAATATCA
>JAODJW010000062.1:27902762-27918299 GCA_026777045.1 Hyperopisus bebe
CCAAAGTAATTGCAAGGATGTCCTTTTTAATCATACTAAAGAGGTCAACTTTCTTGTCAGGCGGCAAACCAAATTCTTGGTACATCCTGATAGATGCTGGGAACATTTCAATGAAAATAAACCTTATGGTGCTGAAAACAAGTGTGAGTGCAATAAATATTAAACAGAAATATTCAAAGGGTTAATGAGGTTAAATTTTGCTATTCCAATTTGACCTTGTTGAGCAAATAAAAATGATTTTTATACACTGTCTTTTCATATTTCTGCACTCTTCCGACAGATTTTCCCAGAGTCATCCAACAGCCTCTTCCCATTACTGCAAGATTCATGGCTACTCTGCAGTGCCTCAAATTTTGTTTTGCTAATTTCCCATAGCTCTCTACATGGGCAGAAAAATCCAATACATCACATCAGATTTAGGGTAATTTTGTAAACCAGGACTTTGCTATCCATCTGCGGCTGCAATAATCATATCTTGGGGATGCAGAATCTACATCTGCTGTACCAGTTTTTAAAACTCCATTTCCATCATAATGAACAACTGGGGGGGGATGTCCTGAAAACTGCCAAATAATCTGACAGGCTCTTCCCTACTTACGCCTCTGCATAGTCCAGCCAAACAGCTGCTATTTTTGAGTGTCCTGTCTTACGTGCACGTGAGGGATCTGTTATGCCAAGAATGACAATTGTGTTGGGCAGGAAAAGTTGGAAAGTAAACCAGACAGAAGACAACACAGGAGATTCTCAGATGGATGCATCTTCCAGAGCCTGCAGACACTTCCTCAGGTTTTGTTTAACAATATTATAAATTACCTAACAACAAATTACCTGACTTTTCTGGGTCTATTTAAAAATTTTAAACTAGTTCTAGGAGTCAGAAGACATCACTCATAATATATGTAATTCTGTATACTATATAGACAAAGTTGAATTGAACTGAACAACATTGGCTGTAACTTAGATATATTCTATAGTGATACAATGATAGAAGGGGACAACTGTAACCTGAACTGAATCCCAATACATAAACATATGTAGTTTGCCCAGATAACAGGAAAGGTTTTTGTGGTCTACAGCATCCCTCAGTCGTACAACTCTCAAACACTGACTGCAAACTATAATCCCAGACATGAGAGAATCTTCAAGATTCTGTGAACGCCTTACTCATGTATATATATCATCAGTTATACTTTTGCATCCAACCTAGCAATTAAAATATACCACATGCGTCTTTTTCAAATTAAATTAAAAGTCTGCATTTAGACTGGCAAAATAAGTAAAACAGTATAGCATGCTTATTTAAGTCCTGTAAACTTACATGAAAATTCAATACACAGTTATGTATCATTCAATGGAGCATGACAGTAATTCAGCCTGATTTTGATTCTGTCCTCGCATGTGCATTGAGAGAAATCTTCGTGGAGTCAAAGATGTGATCACATCGTCGCAGGTTGGCTTTGCCATCTTACCCTTGAGCGAGGTGTCTGAATGCACCTAGTTACGTCAGTGGAAGTGCAGCTGTATAAATAGGTTAAGCGCAGAACTGTAAACGGACCAAATTGCTTCTGATAAAAGCACACGCTGAACACACAAACCCGGTAATGTAATAATGCAATATTTTACCACAGCCTTTCACCGGCCGTTTCCCCTCCCCAAGGTCTCGACAGAAATCACAGGTTCCATTTACCTGACTGTGGTACCGAATAGCTCTGAAGGGTTCTAATGCAATGAGAAGCCTGAGAACATCTCTGAGAGGGGATATCACAAGGACATGGATCTGGCAAACCCGCCTGCAATTTATCAGCCACCTGCAGGCAGGAGTGTCAGTCACAATGAAAACAGTACAGTGAGGGCGAGTCCGCCATTTGCTGTTCGACAAGGAGCCGGAGCCGGTCCAACAGAAGTACGGTTAAAAACATACAGACTTACGGAGCTTTGAAAGCCAATCAGCCAAAGGATTAAATGAAACAACTTCTTTCTGCGGTGACTTGTTTTTAAGAGAATGTAGATGGCCAAATTCTTTAAAAAAATAAATAAATAATAAAAAAAATAGCATAACACAGTCCACACCTGGATAAGCAGCTAGAACAACAGAAAAAATGACAGAAGGATGACAGGCGCAGGGTCAAGGTCAAGGAAGGACCACCTTAAACCTCCCTGTGGTACAGAGATTATCTTCCTTTCCTTAATGAAATTATTGGTCTGGTCTGCAACACTACCAAGAAGGGCAACATGTCATCAACCCAAAGAATACAGACCTGGACTGAACCTTCAGTCCTGTATGAGCACAAATCAGGCAAAATATGCAAAGAAGCCACAAAATACGCTCACATTTCCACCGATTACTTAGTCCTCAACGTTACCGGGCAGGTTTTTCAGAAGGGGGGGGGTCCAAGCCATCCATCTGCAGAAAAGCGCTCACCGGGTCCCAAAATCATAACCGCGATTATTATTATTAGCGTAAGGTTCCACTCCATAACAAGGGGGCAATAAATCATTGCCCACACTGATAAAGACCATGAGGCTACGGCTCCACTTCTAGCCTTTTCAATAGAACGTGTTATTTTCCTGGCCTGTTCCAAGGTCAATATCCCTGCAGCTTTGATTATAAAACTGTCAAAAGATATCAGCAGGTATCACAGGCCATCAAGAAAGCCCACCGACTCCTGCGTGACGAGCTCTACGTAGCTTCCGGGACAGAAAAGGCCCCCCATTCACTGCTGAAACACTGAGCTGTCTACACTCACTTAGCTGTCTACGCTATCCCATGCTAAGACAAATGATCTGAGCAGGGGGCGGGAAACCGCACCTCAGGGTCCTGGCAGGGGTGCGTGTCTCTCGTTCCTCGGTCATTGTCCGTCTGAGGCGTAATTGAGCGGGGTCTTTCCTGGGCAGAGGGGCTCATAGGCCCCCCCCCGGGATATTTTTAGGCTTTCCACAAATCTGGTGTGGAACGACGGGCAAATGAACGCACCTTAAATTCCTCCACGATTATGGCCAAAGACTCGTGTCCTGCTTTCCTCACATCCTCGAGGGCTCTGTCGTGCTTTTCCTGGAGGCAAAAAAGACGCATGAATGAGTACAAGACAAAAGGGGAGGGTGACTTGCAGCAGTAAACAGAAAACAATCAATAATAGTAATAATAATTTATTATATTTATTATCTCCAAACTTTCACAGCTCCTCTTCAAACCATTTTTATTACAGTAAATTCACAGATGTAGAAGATCCAGTTTTCTGGGTGGAGTAAAGAACTTCAAGTGCATTTTCCTGACTATCTATAAAATATCTGAAACCGAACCCATCTGGCTGTAACACAAGCAGTCCATCCACCTGGCAGCCAACTCTAGGAGTCTGACAAACGGTGTGATGACTGAGAGCAGGGATTCAGAATCATGGTGCAGGTTTCACCATGACACAAAGGGGTGTCCTGGGAGATGACATCCTTTTTATTCCTAATCACAGTCGTCAAACAAAATGTCTGCTACCGTCTCCACTTCTAAGCATTCATTTCAGTCCCTAATAATCCTATATAAATTATTGTGTAAAAATAGGTATAATACTGTGAGTTTGGAGCAGTGTTTTTCTTTTTACAGTGCACTTCTAATCAGCAGAACCTTCCAGAACATAATGGATTCTTTAACTATAACATTATAGCTGTTGTAGCTGATCTTATTACTAGAATTACCAACATTTCACAGAAAAAATGAAATGCTTCATGGTTAATTTTTTATTATGATCTTAGAATAAGTATGGGCTTCATGCCCCACACAAAATCGCCTCTCTTCTGGGCACGTAAGCCATATGGCTTGCATTAGAACACTTACAGTGCATTCAGTGAGCCCGAGCTTGTCATCAGAACGGAGGGGGGATGAAAAATGCTGCACTCTCGCCTGCTGCTAAAGGCATCCGCCCCGGGCGGCTCCATGGGAACGGAAGCGAGGCCCCCGGCCCAAAGACCTACAGGTAGGCAGGAAGCGGCCAGGCCGGCCTCTGCTTCATGGCGATGGGCCGTCCGGCTTTCCGCCAGGGGACAGACGGGGCCCAGCGAGCAGGAAAGGCACGCTGATACCTGCCTGTTTTTACAGTGGTATTTCCCCGGCGGCTGCCGGGGGCCCGAGCCTCACATCTCCCACCGCAGCGACACGCATCTCGGCGCCAGCCTGAAGGTCAGGGCAGAGGCTCTCGACGTAAGTTTATGCAGCATTTGAAACTCCCCCCTTTGCTGACTGACATGTCCACAGGTGGATGCTGTGGACTGGGACTCGGGGACACCCATACCTCATACAGTCGCTAACAGCTACCATCTTACATCTTACACAATCTTTGTGGGGGATGGGGTGGGGGGGGGCGCTGCACAGAGAAGGCAGGATCTACCATCTATTCATATCTGCTTATTCAATACAGCCTATTCCAAGAACCACAGTGCAAAACGCAGGGGACCATCTGGATGGGACGCCACTCATACTCAAAATCAAAGACTGTTATTAAATTTTATCAAAATGTAGAAAAAATCAACAAAGGCCACTGCCATCTATTTCAAATAGAGATAAATGCTCAAAAATGTCACTGGAGACTAAGGGTTATGCCAGCGTAAGACAGTTTCCCAACCTGGTCCACAGGGACTCCCAGACAGTCCATGTTTTTGCTCTGCCCCAGCTCCCAGTATGGAGCAAAAATGGAGACTCACTGGCAGGGAGCTTGAAGGACCCCAAGAACCGGGATGGGAAACACTGGCGCAAGAGATAGAAGCAAGGGAGCAGGTCTCTGATTGGCAACTGACTTTTCTACATTTATTTATTTTCTTGCATCACCTGTTTAACTTCTAAATACTTTGTGCTTACTCATTGAACCACCTTACAACATAAAATGTCTGGTCCAGAGTCCAAAAAGGCAATTGAACGTACTACTTTACACAGGGCCAGCATAAGTAGCAAGCTAGCAGTTATGGCCAAAGCTAATACCAACAAGCTGTCTATGGACCCGATGGTCATTGAGCTTGCTAAGCGACGAGTTAGCATTAATGAGGACACGATTCCAATTTCAATATCCACTGAGGCAGTTTGTGAGACTACCAACACATTTGGAAAATTATTTACAATGGAATGATCCGACAGAATCGCAAAAGGCACAGAAGCCACAGAGAGCCTGAAAGCTGCCATCATAATGCCGATGAAAAAAGGATGATTTGGAGAACCGATCGCACTGTTTAAACTTGCGCATTATAGGCGTACCTAAAGACGAGGAGTGTGGAACTAATGTAACAAAGTTTATGGCAGACATGCTGAAAATAGCTGTATTTTTAATGAGCCACCAGAACTTCAGAGAGCTCATCGCTCACCTGCCATAAAACCCAGAGCACACCAGCCACCCAGACATGTGATCATCATGTTTCTCTGCTTTCAGGATAAGGAGGGGGCTTTATGCTGGGCTGATTCATCATTCTATTTGAGCTTCTCTTTCATACCCCTGTGTCACACTGACCAATGTGTGTGCCCCAAACTGGGACAATACTGCTTTTGTAAACAATATTATCTTCATACTCCCCACTAAAATTTCACCTAGAATTGGTAACTGTCACGTACTGCGAGTAGGCAAGCGGGCAAGGAGGCAAGAGCAGCCGGACCGACGGGTGAACGGGGTTTATTTGAACAAACGGGTCGAACAGGCACGGATGGGTACTCACAGCCATAGAAGACAATGACAGATCTGGGGAAACTAACCGAGACGTGGACTAAATACACAGGACTAGTCAAACATAAGACACAGGTGATCACAATCGGGCATAAACACGAGGTAACAAGGTGGGCGTGGCACACAGGAGGATCGGACGGAGCTGGGCGTGACAGTAACTTTCTTGAATCCAAAGGATCTGACACAATTTCTCCATCCACATTTTGGGAGACTCTGAACATGGTAATTAGAGGGGATGTAATCTCTTACTCTACCACAATAAACAAAAAGAGATCAAACAACAACAACTTGTGGATGCAATTAAAGAAATAGACTTAAAATACTCAGTTACTCCATTACCTAACTATATAAAGACAGACTGCTTCTTCAAACATGAATATAATTCACTCTCAATTGACAAAATTGAACAGCATCATCTTCACTCACATGGATTTGTTTATGAGCTTGGAGATAAAACATGTTGTCTTTTAGCTCACCAGATAAAATGACTTATTCTGCAAATCTACAACACTTCCTAGTAGCTCACTGTGAACCCCAAGGAAATTAACACAATATTTCAATCTTACTATTCAGATTTGTTCACATCCGAGTCACCGAAAGACAGCTGTGTAATGCAAGACTACTTTTTATTTCTAGAGATTCACACAATTCCAAATCAAAAATCTGAAATTGATACATCATCGCAAATTATGGAAATCATGCATGCAATTAATTCAGTGCAAAGTAGCACATCTTTGGTGGCTACCCTGTTGATCACAGTTGCCCCTTTACTCTTTGATATGTATAATTATTTGCTTGGTCACAGTGCACTCCCTGGTGGGCTCATAGAAGCTTGCTTTTTGTATTTATTTTTACCAGGTAAGGATGTTTTGGAATGTAGCGGATACTGCCCAAATTAGCTTTTAAATTCAGATGCTAAGATACTAGCTAAACTGCCAGCCATGCGTTTTCAGTCATCTATACCAAGGATTATCTCATCGGACCAAGCTGGCTTTATCAAATATCATCACTTTGTCTAATATCAGACAAATTCTCACCATCATTCATTCCTCTGCCTCCCCAGACATCCCCAAAGAGGCAATCTCCCTGGATGCAGAAAAGACATTCAACAGCATTCAATGGGAATATTTATTCTTTGTCTTGGAGTGGTTTGGTTTTGGGAACTACTTTATCTCACAGATTCAGCTTTTGTACTCCTTACCAAAGGCATCTGTTCTTACAAACTGGTTCTGGTCTCAGTACCTTACACTAACCAAGGGCATTCGACAGGGTTGCCCACTAAGTCCCCTGTTATTCAGTCTGGCTAAGGAATCCTTGCCTGTCAAGCTTAAGGCCACACTCTCGATACAGGGCATTCACAGACATGGGCAGGATAATCAGGTCTCTCTCTACACAGATGACGTATTACTGTATGTCTCAGATCACAAAACATCTAATCGTTATAAACTTCACATTTTGGTAGTCTTCCTGAATCTTTCTAAGAGTACATGTTTCTGACAAATGAATTGGCATTACAACTCTCCACAAACATGTTACCTTTTACTACGTCAAAGCCTGGTTTTAAATACATTGGTGTTTATATTACTTGGTCCTCTTCCTCATTACATGAGTGAAAACTTTACTACTCTCGTTAATAATCTAAAGCGACTTTCTGTGATGACACACACTACAGCTTTCCCTAGCAGGTAGGGTTAGCTGTGTAAAGATGAATGTTGTGCTAACTTATTCCAATGCATTCATTTTCTCGCCCGAATTCTTTTGTTCATTAGATAAGATGATTTCCTCCTCCTTACGGGCAGGCCATACCCCTAGAGTATGCAGTACTCTGCTCCATAGAAATAGACTGCAAAGTGGATTGGTCCTCCCAAATTTCATCTAACACTACTTCTGAATAGGGCAGCTAACATGTAGAAAGTTATTTACTGGGATCATTCACCAGATGTAATGCGGTGTCACGAAGAGGACAGGTCCTGTGTCTCCTCCACTCAATAAAGTCTTTGGGGACAGTGCATGGCTCAGCAGGCTAAGCCTCCGTGCCTGTAAGTGGACGGTTGCTGGTTCGAGACCAGCCTCAGCAAAATATTCACATTCATCTGCCCTAGATGGAGGTCCTTAACCTCAGCTTGCGGGGTGCAAATTTTCATTTTACAGGGTGGTTTGGAAAAACTCATTAATTATCATGACAGAAGCACTACCTGATTGGCTAGTGAATGCCTTACAGTCCCTACCCTTCTGTTACTCTCATCATACATCACATCCAGCCATTATATCTACATTTAATATCTTGACTCAAATCTGCCAACATTTTAAACTAACCAAAGTTTCTTTATTTGCTTCTATTTGCAAAAACACCTACTTCTCCCTTCTAAACTAGACCCTGTATTCAGTTCCTGTAAAAGAAAATTCCTTCTGAAATTTACTTCTCTCTATATTAAACAGTGATGCAACACTTTAATTAGTAACACTTTTGCAATAACAGAAAACACTAAACATTTGTGCTTAGTAACCCTTTGGGAGCCAATGACGATAATTGCAATTAATAGCAAAATGGCAAGAACAGAAGTCAATGAGTCAGTCAAAAAAAATTCTGACAATAAAGACAAAACGTCTGTGCAGAAGATGCAGATGTTAAACACTGCTTGTCAATATACTTCTGTGATGAAATCAATAAAAATTTTTACAGAATTAAGCAAGCGTCCCAAGGCTGTGACCACTGTAGATTTGCCAGTTCGGAACAACTCGCTATTAAATACAAGTTCTGTGAGACACAATCCCACTTATTTAGATATTTCCAAACTGAGCATTTCATTTTCATTTACATTTTGGGCATTCAAGCCCAAAGCTCTGCTTTCCCTAAACAGGACTAGACACACTCATGTGTACACCTCTACCCACAAACTGCTTCACGTCCCACATACTCAAAACACTCATGGAAAGAAATCATGTGACAGGTTGCGCTCTAAATGGGAAGTACAAACTGGGGCAGAGCTGTCTGATGAAAAATGGGAGGCGGGTTGACATAGGGTTGACACCTCTTGTGCACGTCTAACCTTGATACAGCTCAAAAGTCCTCCATCGCATTTGCTTAAGCAAATCAAGGCTAAGCAAAGCAAGATTAAGCAAAGCATGGCTAGTCAAGCACTATTCCTCCAAGGATGAAACGTGACACAGATGCAAATGCACCCTGGGAAATCAGACCCATATGTTTTGGTCTTGTCATAAACTCGCTGCTTTTTGGTTCACAGTATTTAAAATGCTTTCACATGTACTCCCCATTGAGATAAACCTACAAGCTGCATCTTTTCTCGTCTGTACTGTGCAACAATTTGCAAATAATAAATAAATATAATTAAAAAATGAATACAGACTATTCCTGACTTGCAACTAACATACTATGACTCACACATATGATCAAAGTTCCCCCCCCCCTCAAAAAAGCAAATACATGTAAAAATAAGTTTGGGGTGGCCATGCACCCAGCAGAGCTAAGCTACCTAGCGTGCCCTGCGTTTGCACTGTACGATAGCCGCTTTGGGATCTATGCATTTTAATAATGTATTTTATAGCAGTGCAACCATCTTACCCTAATTCTCATTCTCACACCTCAAAGTCAGTGAGATGATCCAGTTCCGACACATGTCCATTTTGATGTGTAATCTTTCAAAATGGAGCCCATTCTTAAGTCGGGGACAGTCTATAAATGCTTCTGCAGTTTCCTAGTATGAGCAAAGGACACCAGAAACTCGTGGCAAACTCGGTTTTGAGCATCTCTTTAATTTTGGGGATGTTTACGTACCCCTGCCACCATTCTGCAGGATCTCCAGCATGAGGGGGGGGGGGAGATTTTGTAAACCACAAGCCCAAACACACTTAGCTCACCTCCCCACTGACCAACATGCATCGTCCATGTTTAGAAAACAGCGGCACATTCCAAAACACACAGCCAGCTCCACCGCTGAAATAAATCTCAATTTCCTCCAGCACTTTCCTCATTTACCGGTTGGTAACAAATTAACGATCAAAGGAGCCCGTTTTTCTTCCTCCCGGCCTCCTCTTTCATGCTGGATGACTGTCTATGCAGAAAGTCATTCCTAAGTTCACAGGGCATGAAATACACAACCAATGGTGTCACACGTGAACACAATACCATCACAGAGCATGAAAACCACAAAAAAACATGAAAAAACATTGACCCATGATTATGCAATTTTTGTGCCATTTTGATAATATGAAGCTTGGCTTTAGGGTTATGGGGTTGATTCCCCGACTCGCCTCCTGTGCACAGCCCAACCGTGTGAGA
Source organism: Hyperopisus bebe (assembly GCA_026777045.1). Lineage (NCBI taxonomy): Eukaryota > Metazoa > Chordata > Actinopteri > Osteoglossiformes > Mormyridae > Hyperopisus > Hyperopisus bebe. The sequence goes on from JAODJW010000062.1 coordinate 27,912,756, forward strand.
GTTTGCATGTTCTCCCCTCCTTATATGGGCTTTCTTAGCAGTCTAAAGACACGCAGCTAGGTTACTTGGCACCTGTAAATTGTACAGGATGAGTGTAGCAGTAACCATACACAGAATAAGTAGTATGGATGGATGGATGGATAATCTGCAAAACTGAATATACTTTAGTAAAACAGCAGACACATCGCTTAGTCATGTCTACAATATTATACACCGATTATCAACTGTCACTGTTTTTAAGTCTCTTAGTGTTTTTCAGTTATTTTTCTTTTAAATTCCTCTTGTTACATTGTTTTGTCATTTGTATTGTTTTTAATAGTATACAGTCTGTACAGCACTTTGGGTTCAACTTCTGTTGTTTAAAAGTGCTCTATAAATAAACAAACGTATAAACGAAACCTTTATAAACATTCATTCAAATCCTACATACAGGTTTGAAAATGTTGCTGCAACTCCTGAGCTCACTGTGATACATCAGATCCCACAGTAAAATCAGAAGATCAGGTTCACTAAGAGAGAGATCTGGTCAGGGTTTATTGGGCAAAATAGGGGAAAAAGAATTAAAATTCCAGAACTTGTCAGTCAGCTGTCAAGTTAAGGTCAACTGCCTGGCAGTGGGGCTTGAAATGTTGTGCTCAGGGACCTAAAACCTTTGACAGTCAGCCACCATGCCCCCACCTTTGTAAATACCAAACAGGTTCAGTCTGTGTGTGGCTCCTTTTGCCGCCCCCATTGACATTCCTACTTGTACACTATTGCTTCACATCACATCAGAAATAAATTGGTTCCATATTTGCACCCACTGGCCCCAAGCACTCAGTGGGGGTCCTCAATGTCATGACAGTCTGCACACTGGCCCCTTAACACCACCCAATACCATCAACCATCTACCCACGATGCACCTCTTCAAGCAGAAGCTCAACCAAAACCTGCATGTCATACTGAAGCCCCACAGAAATGCTGGAAAAGTGGATTGATAGTTCCACCCCCCCAGCAGAAACCGAGGACACCGTCCCAGTCACAGCAGAAGTGCTGCCACATGACAAGTGAGGGGCTTTCCAGATATGTGGCTTAATCCAACAGCCTCTAGGAGTAGGCGGCACTCGGATCCACAGAGAACAGATATTTGTTTTATCTTCCTGAAATGTGACACGAAGGCCTTTGATGGTAGTTCTCAGCTGTGATGTCAATAAAGCCCAAAATTAGAGCTCCAGATGAGAGCAGAGACAGTGAAAGAACATGTGTGGGATGCGTCCCAGTGAGCCCTCTTTCCAGGTCGCGACCTCACAGTCAGGCGCTGTTGTTCCCAAGGTCGCTCAGGTCAGCCCCCGTTTTGCTGCCGGTTTGGGAGCACTCCCTCGCTTGGCCTTTTGTGAGGACTGGCTTTGGAGGACTTTTGTCTTCTTCCAAGAAGTCGTGGGGGGGGGGGGGGGGTTAGACAGGAAGCAGATGAATCATGTTGTCCCCCCCCACTCCCTTGATTCTGTGCCATTTCTCTTTGGGTGCCAGGCGACACTGTCCTCCTCCATAGAGGCCCATTCTAGGTGGACCACACAGTGCCTGTGTCTGAGCTGATGCTGCAGCAGTTTCCTCTTGGAAACGCATTGTGGGGTGATCGAGTTCGTTTCTGCCGCGTGAGCGCATGTGGAACGCGGCACTGGTCCCCCTCTCCGCCCGGTGGCAGGACTCCCGAAAACACGATGTTACGGCCCTTACGTGTCAAGGGACCATCCTGACGTCTTTCAGAAGACAAGTGTGTCTGTTTATGCTGGAAAAAATGTATAGAGCAATCGCCTTTCCTTTGCAGATTTGGAATGGTTCTCTGCCCTCTTTCAAATATAACTCATACTACTTTCAAACAACTCAAACATTTAATAATCTTTAACATCAAATGAGGGTATGGGGGGGGCTGTGTTTCAGAGTTCACATCCCAACAGGATGGGGCGTGAGACACGCTCCATTCACCCTGGATGGCTGGGAACAGACCTGCTAGCCACGTCGGTGGGACTCATCTGTGCGTCCGCGAGATGACAGCCCACTGATCTCTGTGCAGCTGCGGGCTGGATGGGAACAACCAGGAGATCACTGTGGCACCACAGACAGCTGTGACCGTAGTAGCCCTTCTGCGCCATTCTGGGGGCACGTTTCATTACAGGTTAATGTTCAGATCGGCTGTTCAACAAAACAGTCACAAACTACCAGATAGCGACTGGTACAAATTAGTGCCGTGCATCACATTAATTTACTTGAGGTGTATTTTAGGACAGATACTATGGTTATTCTGTGTCACCATCCTAAAACCTCATTATCTACAAAATCATCAAATTCCCAGCAGAGGGTGGTGTAGCTTGACCACAAAGAAATCTTCTCTCCAATTATTCCATTATGGACACGTTTGGAAATCGTGAAGCAAACAAGGAATAGCCTTCCTACTATATCTTGGGGACGTCTGTTGGCAAGGACCATCTAGTCGATTAAACTTCCAGGCCACAAAACAGACAGAGACAAATGCAAACTTTGAAGCGGTGGAGTTAGAGGGGCCACTGTGGTCTCCCAACACACACAGACCACCACCCCAGGGGCACAGGGATGCCGACACCAGCTACCTCCCCCAGCTTTGGGCTTTCACAACCCCCAACTTCAAGAGGTCGACCCAGTATAACTGGCTGAAAACTCCACAACAAGATTAGAATGGGTGGGGGCGCCTTCAGTATTCAATTACCCAGTTCAGTGTTCAGCTGTGTGTATTTGACTTTTTCCATGGTTAAGTTAAAGTTATTGTGAATTTCACAGCCCTGAATCTTTAGGCACTTTTCCACTGCACCAGGTACTGTAATTTTGGTACGGTACTTTAGGTATTTCCCCTTTTCTATTGACTTCCAGTTGAGTACCAGTATGATACTCAAATAAGATGCTCAAAAAAGTAGTTTTCAAAAGCATCCATGCCTTTTTTCCCTAAAGAGTTTTTTCACAGTATTTTTTTCCAAATTGTTTTAAGACAGAAAAAAGTGCATTATAATATAACATGCAGCGATGGGACAGCAGACAGATTTAGACGCGGTGGTCACACGTGTGTGACTGCTGGTCTTACTGCACTGTAGTCACTGACCCGTTGGCAGTATTCTGTTAGGGATAAAAAAGCAGTTGCACTGACACTGAAAAGTTTCCTCATAGAAAATTAGATCAAAAACCAATAAGGTAATCGATAAAGAACTGGATCAATAAGCAAAATCGATGATGTCACTGGTGTCAATAAAATCATACCAATTCCCATCCCTAGTTGTGTTGTCATTCAGTGCTGGTACCAGTTTTTAAGCCAGTGGAAAACCAACACCTTGAATACCAAAAAGTCCGGTAATGGTGCCGCAAAGGTACTCACCTTTTTCTTCTACGTTTGTATTGTTCTGTTTTTGGTAAAAATGTGACCCTAAGCCTAACCCTTTGTTTCTTCAGTCTGGATTGCACTGAAGTATTCATTTTAATCTTATGCCAATGTGAAATGGTCCTTAACGCTCAGTTACCCTTCGATCCACATCTACATAGATGGACTAGTCCAGCGTACCCATGAGACAGAGCACTTCTGGCCTCTGAGGACCCGTATCTATAGTTTGAATCGGTCCTGCGCTGTGGGGAGTAGCTGCCACACACGTCTACAGTATTTCATCACTGACCTGGCTGACAGCATTACATCTTCGTTTCAAAACACCCCCTCAGTGTTGGAGCTTAACTAACAGCGTCCATTACACTGACACATTTTGGTGTATGGCGGAAAAGGCTAATTATACGAGCGATAAGTAACATATGCGCCCAATTGTGAGAAATATCGTGCTTTAATCCAACGCTTGGTGTTTCCGCTTTTAATAATCAACAGTGCTTTCAGGGTTATTGAGCATCATGCACCACAGCAAACCAGACGTCACACCCTTAAAAACATGAAAGAAAAAAAAATATATAAAGAACACATAATAATGTGTGACCACATACATTAAGTGAACAAGGGCCATAGTAGATGGGGTGGTTGGCATTGCTCTGAATTGTTTATTACTGGTTTAAAATGGAAATTGATATTAATTTTTCCTGAGAAATTTTTAATCTCTGAATTATTGCATCTATTGCATTCTACTTGTCAATTTAAGATTGCACACATTAAGCAATAATACGCTTATCCATTCACATGCCAATCATTCACCGAGTACACAGTGTCAGGTTAGCCTGAAGCCTAGGCAAATCTGAGAGCTTTTTCTTAATCATTAATTTCATGTTCCATGAAAGCTAAGAAACTTTAATTTTTTACAACAAATACACTTTACTAACAGATTATCCTTTCTCTTTTCTGAAAATGCCTACAGCTATCAACAGAACCAGTGCATTATTCAACTTAAATATTTAATATTAATTCAAAGAAAAAATAGTGTGCAAAAATCTGCTCCTCTCCATAGATTAGAACATAAAACGTTTCTGTTTAATGATTACACAGGCCAGTAGACAGACAGAGGGTGCACAGATGCACTCTGAGCAGTTTAGAGATGTCAGTTGACTTTGCTGCATGCCAGTGGACTTCAATAGGAAGCCCACGCAATCAGCAGAGCACGCAAACTCCATGCCCACAAATGGGATTCAAACCAAAACACTGGGGGTACAAGCAGTACAGTGCTTCCCCCAGAGTCACCATGCCAGCCAAGATACACGTTTTGCTTTATTATTTTCATTCAGAATCAATTTTTCATGCAGAAATTTACTTTAAGCTTGTGTCGATATAATCACACCAATCACCAGGATCGCATTTACTTTGGTCTAAGAATGGTCGCTTTAAAAATGTGGCCAAAACTTCTCAGCATTCCGTTAAACGAATCATTTTAAGCTGGGCAATGATTCCACCTGGCTCTTCGGGAACCAGGACTGCGGATAAGCAAATATTCAGTCACCGATTAAACACAGTGACGGCAAATTCCTCGCCGATCGCCAGGATTTGATATTGGTCAGTTTTACATTTTTAAAAACATGAAAAGAGCTCTTCCCTGTGGCAGCGGTCACATTTAAATGGCAAATAACATTCCATGTGTTTAAAAAGAAAAAATCCTCTGGTTGGTGGAAGTCTGCCTAGTCACGCAGGAGTTTTTAAAATTAATCCTCTGTTACTATGCATTCACTGTAGATGGAAAACATTCAAGCCTAACCTCTTAATCTGCAATTACAATCCGTTTAAATGTTTCTTAAGCTGCAAAATAGAACAAATTTAGATGCAGTTTTTCAATACGACAACTGTGGATGACAAGACACATTATAAGATTAAGAAACTGAAAGAAGTTTTACTACCTTAGAATATAGATTTTTACTAGTGCTATCAAACGATTAAAATTTTTAATGGGATTAATCACAGGGTTGCTGTGGATTAATTTGGATTAACCACGATTAAATATCATTCATTTTTAATCTATATTAATCGCATTTCATTTTGCATGAGCAAAGACTCAAGAAAAAAGGGAATATATATGCACTTAACATGTTTATTGAACATCTTGAACACGAGTCGGATGCATTCCA
>JAODJW010000062.1:27925258-27940370 GCA_026777045.1 Hyperopisus bebe
GGGAACAATCGGGCATTAACACGAGGTAACGAGATGGGCGTGGCACACAGGAGGATCGGACGGAGCTGGGCGTGACACGCACATTGAAGTTTGAGAGTGAAGATTGTGGATTTGCCCCCAACAATTACAGTCACACTGACCCTGTAAGAAGCAAGCCGTTTCTTCCCCTCCATCTTCAGATCCGACCACTTTTTAATATACCTGAATTTTGGGTGCACTGCATTTTGAAAAATTGATGGAATTTACATACATTATTTTAGATTCCACTTTCCCATTATTGAACAAAGTTCAAGTAATCGGACAAAGAAATACAGCTTGGTATCTAATCCAAGTGTAAAATAGTGCAAGAATGCTAGAAACAGATGTACAATATACACGTGTGGTAAATACATCACTGAAAAAATATACGCCTATTAGGTATGGAAATTGTTGGCCCCAAAGCGATTCAATTCTATTATGATTATTGAACAGACAATTCTATACATCAGAAATCTTTACATTTTCATCATGATCAGATTTGATTATTTGAATATGATTATTCTGAGAACCTAAATTCAAACCTTTTATGACTTCATTGAAAAAAATCACAAATATTACATGGAAACAATATCACACACTATTAATGGAATACAAAGAAAATAGAATCTCAGAACATTACCGACACTCCTTACTTAACGACCGAGTTCTGTTCCTACGACTAAGTCGTTGAGCGGATTGGTCGATGAGCGAGGAGCCGCCCCTTACTGATATTTCAAGCATACTGTACTGGTAGTGGGTTTGTGTCAATCATCCTTAGATAATGTCACCTTTGCACTATTTATAACATTTTTAGTATATTTATAAATGTTCATAACGTAGTATAATGTGTACTGTAATAAACCGAACTGAGAAAAATCAGCTATAATATATTACTTAGGTTTGCATACTGTAAATACAGGTAATCATTATTTATTTTGAATAAAGAAAAGGTCTAAAGAAAATTCCATATCAGGAATTTAATTACCATATCTGGATGATTTTCATCAAATCAACAAAATTATCCACTTCTACATCTGCACTTAAAATTGTCAAAAGGCCAGGTACTGAGCTGTACAGAAAAGAAAAGAAACATTTCCCAGTGGTGAAATTTGCTGACACCACTGATTTTTCTGTGGAAAACAAAAGTTCGATCTCCGGGCCGGATTTAATAATGAATGGGCTCTTTGCACGTCAGCTTCCACATTCATGGAAATGTTCGTTTCTGGTCTGTGAAAAACAGCATTGCTTTATATGTGCCGTTTACAGGACCTCCACAAACTTATGGTCAACAACATATATCGCCTTTGCAAAATTCTCCTCCAAAGCCCCAATGAGTAAATTAGAAAAGGGCTTTAAGATGTATGTCTCGTATGCATCCATGGACATGAAGGGTCTTTTATTCTTTTAACTTTGTGGCTGGCGTTAGCTATAGCTCATGCTAATCAATATTATGCCTGGACAGTGATAGTGTATGCATGTAATAATGAAGAATCTATGAACATCCCCGGTCATTCTGTCGGAGAATGTCTAACCTGTGTTTGCTATTCTTATACTCTACGGGATTTTTGCTTCAGATTCATGAAGAACGAAAACCTCACAGTGTAAAAGTTGTCAGATGTTGAGTCAAAGCTGTTCAATGTTGAGATTTGTGTTGCATGTGCAAAATGCGGCAAAGTTCTATTTGGCCTCAGTGTTAGTGATAGTGTATGCATGTCCTGAAGTTGTTGTTGCATTTACGGTGCGTTCAAATGAGGTTGTGTTTACTGTGTTCACGGGATGAACCCATTTGTTTGGAGCGATCATTTGAACTTTATTAAATACATTTTGTGCACAAACAAATATATTGTGAAATGTGGCTGTAAAATAATAATATAAAGTGTGTGTATTAACAAATACATTGTAAAATATGAGAATAAATACATTATACGAAATGTCAGGTTTCAGTCTCCGCCAGGGTGTCTTGCATGTGGAGTTTGTTCCCGTGTCGTTGTGAGGTCCAAAAACATGCTGAAGTTAACTGGATTTATCAAATTGCCTTTAGGTGTGTGTGAAAACTCTATATTAGATTATATTTTGAAGATGCTGTGGTATTTTTCTAGCTTATGAAACACAAGTTTGTCCTTTCTTGCACTCATAGTTCCTCAAACAGGAAGCCATATTTCACGCTTGCAAATATGGTGTCGTCGCTTTATGTGCAAAGACCCAAATATAAATATGTCACGGTTCGGTACTGTGAGACCTCTTCTAAGTAGTGAATGACCCAACAAAATCCTTCGTGCTCCACTAGGGGAAATGGTTAATCGTCCAATGCGATCATCTCCATTATTTTAGTAGCTGTGTCTTTAGCTCCGATGATGCTCACTTTCAATATTGAAGATATCGAAGTATAAACATCGGCTGGCAGTAAGGACCGAAAATGACACATTGGATTGATGCCAATATTTTGACTTTTAATGAATATTGGTGATTCAGATATGTTAACCAATATGTCGTGCACCTCCAAATTGCTTTTCACTTAGCCAGCTTTCCTAGAAGCACCTTTACTCTGCCTCTAATTTTTTTCCATGTCAAGTCACAGAGGAGTTTGGTCCGGCAGGCCAGCCTAACCAGAGCAGCCTGGGACCGTGGGCGGCACAGAATAAACAGCAACTCGCCTTCTCTTCCTCTCCTGGCTTTATGTGGGGTATAAAAACTCTGCCTGGTTGTTGGTAATGCATTTGCATGATCGGTTTAGACTATTGGAAAACCACAATCTCACAGAAAACGTCTCCTGGCACCCAGATGTATTTGGATTATCCTCCGGGCCGACTCATTCCATGCCAGTGGTGAGGAATCCGTCTAATTTACTCGCTGCTACAAAGCAAATGAGCAAATTTGTATATTTACCTCGGCGGAGAGGGTGGTACAATTCCGTAATCCCTTATTTATTGTAATTTGCAGTTAGTGGGCAGCGATACGTTTCTTTCCAGCCAGAGTTCTTCTTTGGCAACGTCCATGAACCTCAGTTCAAAACAGCCCCACAATAACACTGCACTGTGAACTAAGAGTGAGTCCTTCAGCATCTATAAATACCCAGCGACACACACACACACACACACACACACTTGCACCAGATGCTCTGCTGTACAACCCAGAAAGAGCCTTGGAGCCCATTGGGTCGCTGCTCAGAGAAACAATGAGGGGGTCCGAGCTTTTGTGGCTGGTGATTGTCTGAGAACCAGCCTACAGTGGCGTCCGTGACCCACCCAAGTTAGACATTATGCGCTCATGCATGCCTATAAATAAAATTAAATCTTAAAAAAAAAAAATTACATGTGTTTGTGCTCCAGCACTTGTTGTGAAGTCCGAGATCCCTACCGTAAAGTTGCACCATGATTCCTTTTTCAGGCTAAATGCTACAGACGCTGCATATAATAATATTATACCTCTATAATTTAGGAGATGTGTCTGATCCTGTTCAGGGGATCAAATGAGTGGTTCCAGGCCACCAGATCCCCCACCGCAAAGCAGCCACATATAAATAAGCTTTAATTTAAGATGTATAATATAAATTAATCAATGAAGGCAAACTTCCACCCACCTTCGAAGAGCTTATCCTTGTGACAATTAAAAAGGTCTGAATTTCTACAATTCTAATCAAAGAAAAAAGGTCATTAAAACAGTTAAAGTAAAAGCATATGAATATATCACATACTGTGGTTACTACAAAAAACAACATTATAATCCTAATACGCTAGATTATGCGCCATTTGACATACAGACCAGAGGGGGCAGTATCCCCATCTGCAGCCAGACAGGAGCAATGCGTACCTGAGGAGAAGGCTGCCCAAGGGATGGCGGGGGACACAGGGATCTGAGCAGCAGTATCCTCGCAGTCAAATGTCTCAGCAGCCTGCGGAAGGTCAAAAGTCGCAGGGAGATTATTACATCACAGCTGAACACAGGTATGGGTCCAGAACCAAGAAATCACGCCTTTTAGCTGCAGTGTCATTAGTCAAGTCAAGATCCCAGGCTTACATGTAACAATTGTTATTCTTACTGAACCAGCTGTCTGCATTTGTGTTACAAATGGAAAAAATGCAGACATACCTAAAATAAGTACAGGTAATCATTCATCTCAAAATCCTTTTCATTTTTTTGATGCTATAAATAAAACAAATGACTGCATGAACTCTTCAAAAACAATATTCATCTGTGATGCACACATTAAATAGACACATACTGCAAGAAAGAATCTTAAGGAGGCTCCACTGTTTAGATGCTCCACTGTTTAGATACTCTGATTGCAATGGGATGTTCTCCATTTTGGTAAAATTTATCATTTGGGGGGAAAAAGTTCATCTTGGATACAAAGAAACCCTCCAAACAAACAAACAAATGCACAAAGGGACCCGATCTGCTCCAATGAGGCGAGCACATGGGTGATACGGACACAGGGATAGCCCAGGTCCTCCAATTCCCAGCTGCAATTCACTTCTTCCCAGCTTATTGGAACAATCAAGTCACAGCAATTTATTCTTGTTTTTTTTCCGGGGAGGAAATTGTTGTTGGGAGCAACAGTGACTCTCCAAAACAGCCCTGGGCCATGTTCCTGAAGACCACCCGTCACATGGCACTCTTTAGGGTCATCTGCTTTGTGTATCCCAGTTATCCCCTGAAATGCTGAAAAGTTTCCTTCACATTTGGCCTGCGAGCCCAAGTTTAAAAAATCAGGGGGAAAAAAAACATGCGAAAATAAATCAACATGCAAGACATTGACATTAGGCGGTGGCTGCGAAACAGACAGCAACGTTAAGGGGCGTAGACTACGTAAACATTCAGTGCAAAGCTCAGGATCATTTGTAGGATCTCAAACAGCATCCAGATGGCATATGGAACCTTGCATAATAATATGAATCCAGTTTTTATTAATCTTTTTTGTAGATTATGACTTCACGAACGGCTATTAGAAATAGCACAGATCTGGTAATGATGAAAACATCCAAACAAACGGCCATTACTGCCAGTAACAGAAGTTTATGAAAAGACAAACCCAGTAGAGGAGGAGTTATCTAGAACTATAGTCAGTCCACTGCTTAGAGTGAAACACCATTACGCCCATTTCAGTTTTTTAAGATAAAGCGAGATGAGGCCTTAACAGCAGACAGCAAAAGCATCAGTGGTCTACTTTTGAGCAAAATCCTCACAACCTAGGTGCAAAAACAAATTACTGGCAGCTAACACCTCCCCTGACTGCTAACAAAGTGGTTAATTTGCACCTTAACTCCATGAAGCATTCGATTAAAAGAGAGAAAATATTGGAATTCTCTTAACATGCATCTCAAAAGCAGCATGAATCCAGGAACCAGACCTAATAATGTAGCTATAGGATGGGAACAGACTAAGTCTGCCGTTGTCGTTTGTTTGTTTGTATTTTACAGTGTTCTCCATGCCACCTGTAGCCAAACCTCCCCCGAGGCACCATGACAAACCCTCTGCGAGACCCCCGGAGCCAGGACTGGCCCACCGGGCTATGGGAAAAGGAGTCATCCTTGGAAAAGTGTGTCACCACATGGGAAGCGAGGCTTTCTGCTGCTGGGGCAATTACATCAGAACCGGGATCAGAGTTTATACTGAGAAATGCATGATTATGGCTCTGGGGGCTGCTCTAGTGAAATATAAAACGAGCTGGTGTTATCTCTCACAAAAGGTATGAAAACAGGTGGAATCAACTTGATGCACGATGAGAAAACATTTCTGCAACCCACCAGATGAGCAATTTGCCCTGAGAACATCCTGATGATTTGCTCACCCAGCTTTTCTGTTGATACATGACACACTTTCTCAGCAAGCATTTGGATCTTGCCCCTCATGGTGAAAGGATCTCATTCCTAATTTGTCATCAATAAGGGGTTCAATAGAACAGGACACAAAATTCATTCATTCTTATTCATAGAAAAAAATGGTTCAGGTTGCACAATCTGGGAAGGAGGAAATACTTCATACTTCCATGGAAGAGCTTAGCTGATACAAATATGAGGACACATGCTGGTACTTCATAATGGGGGGTGGGTACTAGTGATGCGGAGTAACAGGAACAGCCAATTACCAATTTGAGGGAAATGACACAGCACAATAGCATTCCTGATATACAGTATTTTAAATCCAAAGCATCAAAAATTAATACAAATCAAGTCTTCATAGTGGACAATTCCACTCACCTCTATGGCAAGGAACTGCATCTGTAATGAGGCATGCTGGTAAATATCTATGGGCTACTGTATGCCTGTCATCGTAATGGGAATGAACTGCAGCAGAATGAATGTTGATTTATGTCTGACTCACTCAGCATGAAGGCACAACGATAACAGGTGATGGCACAGGAGGGTGGGACAAGACTATTTCAATAGCATTTCTGATTTATCGGGGTGGAGTGGCTCAGCATGCTAAGACAAGCCCGGCATCAGGTCGCTGGTTCAAATCACAGGAATGGCAGACTGACGCCCCCCATTGGGCCCTTGAGCAAAACCTTAACCCCCCAAAACATGGCTGGCCATGCACTTGGACCCCAGGCTTTGCTTTCACCTGTATTTGTGTATAGCTCAAAAAGGAGAGCAAGATGGGATATGCGTGTACCACAAATAAAGCACGCTTTCTCTTTCTCTTTATAACAGACACAACAAACTTGCTTCATATTCAAAATACAATCAGTCACAGGTATGGGGGGTGGGGTTCCCTTGAAATCTCCACACCCTCTCACTGTTTAGTATTTTCCACCCGTACAATGTGTGTGGGAGAGGACGCTGAAATACTTTTATGGAACATTGAACAAAACATGGAGCAGATGATTCATTTCATCGGATGCGCTCCAGTGGAGTGAAATGCCACCACATCCGAAAGGGAGATACTCAGGCCACTGAACAACAATGCTGAACGTCCTCTGGTAAACCCAATGTGAAAGAGAACACATTCTTCAGAAACCGAGAAAAAGAAACTTTTCAAGCTTGAAATGCTTGTGTCCGGGGAATTATTTATTTTTCACTCAAGCTGCTATCATGTAAGTGCAATTGTATGTGGTTTATTAATAGAAATCTCAAGTTCATGTGGTTATAATTTGCATCATCTCTGAACCCTGGTTTCATGAGAATCGACTGCGGTTCCAGCAGGATCAAGACCAGAATTTAATTATAAAAACATGATGCTAAAAGCATTCATAATAACTAAATACATAAATGCTGGAACCAGAAACACTGTTAGACATTGTGGGGTCTGATGTATGTAAAATTAGACTATACAGTACATTTCAATGTATTGTTTGTTCATTAATGTGCATTGTCCCGAATAAATAAATAAATAAATAAATAAATAAAGTTCCAAGTCTGGACACACCAAGCTACCTACAAAGGAGTGAGTCATATTACATGACCTGGCTATCTGATCAAAAAACAGTAGAAATGGTTTTGGAGGAGTTTCACCAGAGTAAAGGAAAAGCAGCCATTACAAATATTACAAACTAACGGGCTGCCTAGGTGTTGACTAGGCATTATTGCAGCTAAGCTGAGCATTTAACGAAATGTCCAGTTACGAGTGCAAGTGGTAAAGGAGCAGCAAGAGCTACACGTCATCTTCCAACAAAGCACAAACCAGCAGGACAATTCAATGACCAGAAGCGCAACATTAAGAACATTCAGGGAACACAGAAAGGCACACAGCTACTAGAGGAGTTCCTGGAACAGATGGGTCTTCAGGCATTTGTAAATGGCCAATGGGGACACCAAGAAGACCTTCCACGTAAGCTCAACAGTGGAGATCTCAAAACCAGAACAATCCCACGGTCATTTTATATCTAATGAGGAATGCTTTATAAGCTTTGGAGTTAGGCGTGGGATGTATGACAGTGCTGTGACATTCCCCAGTATTTAGAAATCCCGAAAGTATTATTTTTAATACCGTAAAAAATACACACGCTCCTCTTTCCATGAAACTGATACAGAGATGCTGTATTGAGGTGATGCATTTAGTGCACTGTCAGCGGTGACTGGAGCCTCACTTAAGTTAAAAAAAAGAAGTCAAAGAATAATGTGCATGTGTAGGTTAATGCCAGAAAAACAAAACGTGCCTTGAATGAGCTGTAGACCGTTGGAGCCTATGTGGCTATTGTGATACCTTGTGCACATGCAGCCTGTTGTAAATCATTAAAAGGTATGTGATACCTACCTCAAATCCCCCAAAATCGTCATCATCCATCCTCACAAGCACCTAAAAGACAATAAAATACAAAAAATAGTGAAGAATTTCATTACAAAAAACTTAAAAATATATTTGCAAGCAACAACCTTCAGCTCTCCACACTGACGCAGGTTACCATTTTCTCAACAAAAAAAATAAGTTGGTATAAGCAAACAAATAACCAGAAAGAAAGTAAAAAAAAAATCTCGACACACAAATCATGCACAGTAGGGAGATGTAAGGTCAAAAACAAAGCTGGATAATTTAACACACTGCATCGACTCAAAAATACTACCTGATTAACTAAAACACCTGCTTTTACTTCAGTTCTGGAAGTAGTTACGTAGGTATGTGAATATACTAATGCAAATACAGATATATACAAATAAGTACATATAAAGGCACACAAAATATATATGCATGAGAAAAAAAAAACAATGTGTACGGAAAAAAATAGTATCACTGTTAGCCGGTAAAACACGGTAAGTCTACCATGTTACCATCTGTGTCAATCACAATGGTGGATAATTGGCAGGTATGGGTGAGAACGCCGCGCTCGAACCTTCGCTCCCAGCAAAAGGGTGGACGGCGTTTCCTCGTTCCCACGCACTGGCGGCATGACGTCATGCCGGGGCTGACCGAACGCTCGCCGTTAAAGTGCTCGGGCTCCCCGCCTCGCGAACTCAGCCCAGACGTGCGGTCCGCCTTTGTCCCGCTTCACTTCGGCTCGCGCCCCGAAAAGAGCAAAATCTCTTTATTTGCCCTCCCAATTTGTTTTGGGACTCTCTCTGTGTTTCTCTTGGTTTTCCTTGATGGGACAGTTAACTCGCAGCACATTTTTACCCGCTGTTATTAAAAGCCGCAGTTTTAAGAAACGTCTATTTTTAAGCCGTCGCAGTAAAGCCCGGGCTCTGGGTTTGGGGAGACGTCGTCACTGGCTTCTCGGGGTCGAGAGTCAGTGTGGCTACGGCAGGCCTCGTAAACATTCTCTGGTCTTTTTTGATTGCGGGAGCGAAGAACCGCTCTCTTTTAAAGCATTTTCTCAGTCTGTAACGTTAATTGGGCGGCGCTCTGGATCGCTTTAAAGAGTCCCCTCCTAGACGAGACAAAGTAATTATAAGAATGGCCCGAAAACTCGAAGCAGACCTCGACTCACTCCTAAACCTGCTGGTTTTGGCTGCGTGTCCCGCGCAACATAGGACGTATGCGAAGAATCTCTCAGAAAAATACTGTTGAGCTGGGCGACATCGTCGGCTCCCGGGTACGCGGCATTTCTGCCCGGTACCGTCTCCGTTTCTACATGCTGACGGAGTTTCCCATACGCATCCAGACAGCAGCGAGCCGGCTGGCGCTCGCGCGCACGAGGGAGCGAGCGACGTGGACCCCCCACTCATCTCGTCTTGCTTGCATTAGCCTTCTCCGTTTGGCCTCAGCATTCTTCTGCCCTCATTGGAAACAATAGCGCAGACATGAAAAATTTGCACTGACAGTTTTAAAAATAAGGTTTCATTGTGAGAGTGCACTTACAGATGGATTAAATATAATGGATGTTAAGCTATTTTGAACCCATCACACACACAACACATTCAACTAGGAATTGGAAAAATAAGGTTGTCCTGGGGGTCGAGATGGATTTATTAAAGGCCAGTCAATCAGTAACTAAGTTATTTAGTTGTTTAGGGGTAAATGTGCCATCCCCAAATGGGTGACTCATGGAAATAGCCTGTGTATTACAACAGGAATTTTCCTCTTTTCTTTAACATAAAGAGAATCATTTACACACAATGGCACACAATATGCAACAGATGTTGCCTTTAATCAATATTCAGAGAATGCTCCACATCCACTTTGGCCATCTTATTCAATCTCTGCAATCAACAAGTCTTAATAAAACCAGTTAATCTACCCCTCTCCCCCACTCATTTCCCAAACTTAAACCAAAGGGACAAAGGGAGAGGGTAAAAACTAATAGAAATGACTTTTGTGTTGTCAAGTTCCCAGTGCACTGAGTGTAGCTGGATGAAAAGGACACTACAGTGTTCAGAGAGCCCAGTGCAGTTAAAGGCCCTGGTCGGGATGGCAGGGAGCTTATGGAAAATGCACAGACTGCTGGATTCTTGAGAATTAAGGCAGCACAGAGGATAAAGGCGGGTGAGAAGGTACATGCAGGAGGCCTGGATTTTCTGGAACTGCTAAGGAATTTCGTGCTTCCCGGTCCTGAAATGAAAGGCATTAGCAGGCTGCTGCAGGGAGGCAGGCAGGATACAGTCAATTTCATGACCACGCCTTGGACGGCAAGGGCCAGGACGTGGCAGGCCTTCCGGACCTCCGCAGCCGCGCCGGGATTCCAGGAAATGGAGGAAGCAGGCCGGGGTGGGGGCTGCCGTGGGAGCTTTGCCCTAGCATCCACGGGATAGTGTGGAGCACGGATGCCCTTTGTGCGACGTGGGGCAGATCCCGTAACCAAGACGGCGGCCATTTCTGGAATTCACGTCCAGGGTTTATTTGGCTTTCCATTAAAAGAATAGCCAGGATAGGCCAGCACTGTAGCTTTGCACCTGCATGGTTGCTTCTGCCTAGTGGGATTGGAAGTTCTCCCAGTGTTGTGTTGGGCTTCTTCCAATCACTCTGGATAGTCAATTTATTGTCTTTAAAACCCCTGAAGTGTGTGTGCGCCCACCCTGCGATGGACTGGCATTCCACCTAGGCTGGTCCCCTCCCTTCTACCCTGTGCTTCTGTCATTCCAAATTTCTTCCGCCATCCGAATTCTTTTCGCCTGTGACATATTGCTCAGCTATTAGGCCAATGATGCAATCGCGATGATTTCAAGGCACCCCGTAAGTTTTAAGTTACCCCGAAAGTTTACTCTTACCGTTGCAGCAGGTTCACATCAATGAACTATGTTTACAAATGTTTTTTAAAGAGTGTTTATTATTATTATTATTATTATTATTAAGAACTCACTTGCATTTAGCTCAATAGCACAATGGACATGTTGAAAATCGGAGATGTGGTGAAAATACCAAATCCTTTTTTAGGGGGGATTTCTCAAACAACTTACAACTGACAACTCACAATTAGTCACAATATTTGAGAAACTCCTCAGAATCTCAGCTTTTCTCATCTTCCATAAGACAGGGTCCTCCTGGAGTCGCCCACATTTCAATCCTTCTCTCTCTGACAAGGTCTCTTTAAGAAGTTCAGTCTCACACTGTTCATGTTACATTTAGTTTTTTTTTTCATTTTAGGATTCTATGCACCTCAATAGACCTGATACCTCACTGTTTGAAAATTCTTCATAAAACAGATCTAAAGAATACTAATAATAATGTATCCCAGCCTTGTGCCCTATGCTGCCTGGGATAAGCTCCAAGTCTGCCTGATCAATACAAGTGGTTAGAAAATGGGTGATGGATGGACAAGTCAATGAACACCAGACGGTTCTATTCCATCATCACAGTGTTGATGAAGACCACAATTAGGGTGTCATTCTTAAAATGAGAAGCAGCCGGTATTTGGTACCGTCTAGAGACAATACAGAATAAATAATTTCAAGGACCTCAGGTTCAACAGAATGGAAAACCGATGGATGGACAATTAAATATCTCAATGACGGTTCGCATTAAGAAACACGTTCAAAGTAAACGTGCTTCACATGGTGTACTTATCTCTCTCCCACAAGCACGAACACAGACACAGATGTGTGTCACCCCCTGCAGACACAGCCAATCGGCGGTACATTGTTTCACCATTTAATCGCTACTTTACGTTAAGTGGAGGACACACCATATGGGAGAGATTTCTATGGTTGTAGCTCAAATTCTAGCCTTTTATTCTGTGCAGAAACGCAGTAAATGATGAAACACGCCAGCTGGGACTGGGTGACACCGACAGTATTAACAGGAGGCGGACATGTTGGGTATCGATCCGTAACAACAGGTCGTTCCTGATGAGGCACTCGAACCCGTATCCTGGCACCTGGTGTCCAGTCTGATGCTTTTAGAGACAATGTGCAGTCACATGTTCTCAATCTTGGATGGATGGCTGTAAAAATGTGAATAACAGATGCAGTTTGCATGTCTTTGATGTGACTCAAACAATACTTCACTCCAAACAGGTCTCCGGAAAACCTTTCATACACTTCTAAAATATACGGCCACTTGTCAACCAGGATGGGCAGGTAGCTTTGGTATGACTGTGCTGAGTGGGGGGGGGGGGGGGGGAGTTTCTTTGAAGATGAAAGACATGGAGGGCAGGGGGGGATCGTCCCGATCAGCTCTGATCGGACCTTAACGAATGCGTGCTGTAAGCTCAGAGATTGATAGAAAGGTCCTTGAATCGAAAACATTGACATGATCCGTGATTGGGGAAGGAGTATGCATAGTCAAAATTGCACAATTCAGCAGAACGAGAATCAGTGGGCCATATGCCCCGAAACGCCAGAATATTCCAAGGACGTGGCCTCAACATCTTGAAAACCCTCCCCTCCAACGCAAGTTTATTTTTAAATGGCCGAAGCTCTGTGTGATCTGCCCCTCAGTTCTGACATTGGGGGGGGGGGCAGACGCAACGTGACCTCACTAACACTTACGCTCTTCTCCTTCCTCAGCATCCATTTCGTGGGGGGGGGGTGGTTAGAGGCTGACACAGAACTTCCATTACTGCCTTGGCAAAGATTCCGAAGTTTCACCAATAAAGGAGGAAATGAGACTGACTATTTCCTGAGTGGAAGTCAAAACTTTTCTATTCGTTTAGGACCTGGCCGAAGGAGCGAAGAAAAAAACGCTCTATTAACTCTTGGAAAGGCTTGGAACTTTCTGGATAAACAGTCCGCTCAGATCTGAGCATACCTACAGCCAAGGATTAATGTTATCAAAACATTTTTTTTTTCCCAGAATAATTGCTTACTGCCCGCTGTTTGCATCACAGGGCACTACTTCAGTGGGGTGCCGTCGGAGGGAAGAGCGGCTAATTGACACGGACCCGGGATCTGAGACGTGATGCGTTCAGGGAGGACCCGAGCCCGTGGCATTCGAGATTACACACTAGGTCAGCGTTGTGTGAGAGCTGCTATGCCTATGCATTGCGTCCGCTTGCTTTGGCTCCATCCAGCCATTCATCTTCCAAATGCCTATCCAGGATAAGGCCTGGAGCCTACCCCAGGTAGCACAGGGAATAAGGCAGGGGTGCAACATAGATGGGGTGCCAGTCACAGGGCACAAAGACACAAACCTAACCATCCATCTTCTATTCAGATGCTATTCAGATCCTCGACATACGATGAGATTTATTGGAATAATCCCAGTGAGTTCAATACATCATAAATCAAATATGATACATAAATAAGTAAAAAAAAATAACTGTCACCAAATAAGTGGTTAAACACAAAAGAGAAATCACAGCACGACACATCGTTAAACACGTCGTTATGAGATACCTAAGCTCGTGATCAGTACAGAGACCGGAAGCGTGGTTGGGTGGATGCTGCTATCGGTCATATCATTACAGTATCATATGGCATATCAGTAGCCCAGGGACAGATCAGAATTCAAAGGTGATAATTAGAGATGCACCAATCCAATATTCGATCCAGACCTATTTGACAGACTGGGTATCGGCCATGTGTGACTGATCTACTTACTTATTTTGTTTTTGGCAATCTGAGAGGTGGGAATGGCGTTTAATGGACTATCCCACTTAAAGCACAAGCAACTGTGCGAGACTATGGGTGACTATGGATGATTTGGGAGTCGCTAACCTGGACTGTCCTGCTAACTCGCTGCAGCTTGTGATACAAGAGGGGCTGCCATCGCAACAAAGTGTGACTGAGCTGACGCCAATGAGAGAAAAATTGTTAGAATTGTAAGCATTCGCCACTTGTGTATACTTGCTTTGAAGATATTCATATTGAACTGCAAATGCCTCAAAAATGCTTAAAACAAGACGTACAAATGAGGTGGAACAGTATGTTAGGTATGTTTGTAGTAGCCTAATTAAATATTTTGTCATACATTTTTTCCATCTGTATTTACTAGCTTAAAAAAAATTATATTTAAAGTATAACAAAGTAACAAGAGCTCTTGTATTGGAATCTGTATCAGTATCAGCAGTTCTGTATCAGAATCGGAACGGCACTGAAACAATGTAGATCGGCCCTTCCCTAGTGATGATAATTGTGGCATCATTGTGAAAGTCAAACCATCGTAAAGAAGCATCTGTACAACATTCAGGGTGACGGGGTGGGGGATCCTGAGCCTTTGCCAACATGGAGAGAGCATGCGACCTCCACACACAAGGAGAAGCCAGGGTGGAGACTCGAACCCTGGTGCTCGAGGTGTGAGGCAACAGTGCTAACCACTGCACCATCGTGTCGCCAAAGTCAGACTATGAGCGGTCAGAACTGCCAAGTCACCTAACTGCATGTTTATAGACTGCAGATGGAAGCCAGAACATTCAGAGAAAAGCCATGTGACATGGGAAGTGCATGCAAACTGCAAACGCATGGGGATTCAAACCCACAACATGGAGGTGTGAATTTAAAGTGCTACCCACTGAACAGCCATTACTGCCCCCATAACATGTATGGGTGGGGCACAGGAGGGCCTACAGAGCAATACATCAGGAAGCCTGTTCCTGTTTTATAAGACAATCACATCTGTGCAGAAAACCTTCAAAGGTCTGCTTATAGAAATCAAGCCATAAATACCTTATATAAACCAAAGTGCCTCTGGTTTATTTTTACTACAGGGCACTAATGACACTGAAAATATGTAGTAATAATTTTCAATAGCAAAACAGACCATTTACTTAGCAAAATAAATTACACGCAGTCATGTTTAGTTTTGGGGTGAACTGTCCCTTTAATTTGCTCCACAAAAACTAAAT
>JAODJW010000062.1:27940470-27987174 GCA_026777045.1 Hyperopisus bebe
GTGTGGTATGGTTACCTTACAGCCTCAAGCAGGAGAGCGAGGGCATAAGAGGCATTCAGTTTCCGTTAACACTGCTCATGTTTTACATATTTAGCGGATCGGGGGAGAAGGAATTCGAAGAGGATGGAATGGAAAAGGGACTCTAGGTCCACACACCGTACGGATATTACCACATCGGGAAAACCCGTCTCCTACTTCACAGCACCTTTCCCAGGAAGATGGGGGCCGGACGATGGAGGCAGGGGCCCGCCTTTGGGGGCCGACCTCGGTCCGATTTATATTACTGCGACAATTATCACGCCGCGACCTGTTAATTTCCCCAGCTTGGCCGACAGTATCGAGGACAGATTTTAGGCTCCCCCCCCCCCCTACAAAAACAAGAGCCTGAGTAACATTAACTTTACAGCCTTTGCAGGACAAGTGGGAACATTTCAGACAGGCGCTCAGAAGCAAAAGCGGCACGCGGAGGATGCGTACACAATGGCAGGGGAAAGAATGTGATATTGGGTGGACACAACTTAATAATTTAAAGGTCTATTTATTAGGGGGGATGAATGAAACCAAATTAAATACTGCGGGGTACATATCCCCTATCCCATCCCCAGGCCCCTCTGTCTAAGTCACAAAGGCACGAAGATCCGTAACCTTCCGACCGAAGATAAACTCCAGGGCAGGATTCGCTCTGTGGGCTGCACACCACCGCCAGGCACTCCGTCCAATTCTTAAGCTAGGGGGCGCCGCTTTATCCCGATTTAGAAGACAAGTAGGTGGTTTGAATCCAAACTGAAAGTGAAATCGTACAAAGAAAAAGCCGTGGCTTATCGCTCAGGGGCAGGCTCTAGGGGGACAGGGAGCACTGATGAGAATGGGGAGGGGCAGATCCAGTCATATTTTCCATAGTCAGACCTGACTGTTGATGTATTCCAGTGATGGGTGGGCGGGGCCTCGCATGACCCCGCCTCCGTCAGAGTGTGAGTTTCATTAAGGGTCCGGCTGCGGTCTGCCAGAGGGATTTCAGGTGAGGGGCGTCCCAGCCTGGGCTTTACTGTGCGGTGGAGTCGGGTAGAGGGGCATGATTCATCAATAAAGCATGCACAGTAGTCCAAACTATGCATTTACAACTGCCAGCCCTTAGCTTCTCTAGCCATTATTATCAACAGCAGATGTTTGGTTCGGAACAAAGTCAGAAGAGACAGCCTTACAAAAGACCAGAATTTTGTTTATCCAAATATGGTGGACCCCCTATGAATTACTCCAAGTGGGGCTTAGCAGGTTAAGACCCATGGTTGGAAAGACTACCAGTTAGTTTCCCGTGATCGGCAAGGTGATGAGCAAGGCCCTTATCCCCCAGCTGCCCCAGTGACGGCCTTTTGGATCAAAGCGTCTGCTAGAAAGAATGAAATGTAGTTGTGCCATAGCATAGAATGGGCTGCTGTGCATCTCTGAAGGTCTTGAGTTTGTATCGGTGTTCAGAAAGTAACTAGTACTAATCCCATAGCTGGCAGAGGGGTCTTATCACCCCTAGACCCTTGAACAAGGCTCTTAGTCCCAAAAACTGCTGCAGCGGCCCTGGATGAATAGCTGACCCCTAACTTTGCTCTCACCTGTATATCTGTGTATTCCTCTCACAGCTAAGCAGGATGGCATATGTGAAGATCGAATGGGAACCACTACAGGTAACCAAACGACCTTACACCTAACTTCTGCAATGACCCCCAGCCCCCAATCACTGCAATGCACTCATAAGGAACTGGGCTAAGAACTTTATTACTTGGATTTATATCTGGAATCTAGACTGATTCACTGACACAGTCCTGCTTCCCCAGAACTCCACAGGGAACTGCCGGGGATGTAATGGATGCCATAGTCCTGGCCAGTCACACATGGGGATTCACATGTGGGGAACGGGGGGGGTCAACATTAGTGTTCGATAAGAGGTGCAGACTCACTTCAGCGCGGTCGCGGTAACGGTAGCGGCTACAAACGGCAGACCTCACCTCATGCAGACCCACGATGAGCGAGGGGTCCAAGTAACCCAAGCTGCGTGTTATACATGAATTTGGGGGATCAAAGAAACACACACAGTTCAAACAAGAAGATCAAAAACCGAACAATCGGGGTCTTTGTAGGCTGGCGCAAAATATCAGGAAAATGATGATGGCAGCACTAAAAACGTGTGTGTGTGTGTGTGTGTGTGTGTGTGTGTGTGGCGGGGGGGGGGGCACTGTGCCGTTCTGGGCCCGGCATGTTCAAAGTGGCAACCTCCACCCCCAGCCACCCCCCAGGTTGCAAAGCTGTCCAGAGGGAACTGCTTGCCTCCATCTCACTGTTGCCAAGCCTCGTGCTCGGCGGGGAATAAGCCCCTCCCCCAGGGACCTTGACACTGAAAGAGATCCATTTAAAATAGCCTATGGATAAATAAACAGAGCGCCAGTTAACTGTAATTGGACAGGAAGCAGTCAGACACGGGCTCGTTTTGGAGCAGATCCTTCACAGGCCGCTAACGAACGCTGGGCCGACCTCTGGACTGACTGCTGGAAAGTCCCGGCTAAAGTCTCCTTCCTCCGACACGAGTCGGTGACGTCTTTCTCGTTTTGAGTTAGAACGAAAGGGAAGAGCGATCCGAGAGAAATAAACAGCCAAAAAGACTCTGCTGTGACCCACGCGACGCCCCATGCCTGGGCAGAGGTTCTCTGACAACCGCGCGGCCACAACGGCCTTCTCCCACGTATCCCAGAAGCCATCTGATCCGCATCTTATACCGTAGCCTCCCCCCAAGGAGCCCATAGCAAGGTAAACATGTCGCCGCCCCCCCTAATATATGGCACCGCTGAGACTCTCCTAGAGATTTATGCTCGTATAAAACATTCTAGGCCAATTGGCAAAGTGCAAGAAAAATCGCTTTAAATTTAACCGGACCGTTACGGCGAGACAGGGGCCGACGCGTATCCTCAGAATGGTGCGACATGGAGAGAAAGCAAGAAGGTGAGGGGAAGAGAGCGAATGCGGGAGCTTAAGTAATGCCAGCGTTAAAGGTTTTGGGGACAAGCCAAGAAGAACCTACAGAGGGGACAAATGAGGGCATGATGAGCAAGAGCAGGACAGGCTGGGTGAAGACCATCACATTACACTCACTCATGTATCTGACACTTCCATCCCAAGTGATTTACAGCAGATGCATTGCATGAGGGCTGGACAAGAACGTGGTCACAGCAAGACTGGAGTCTATCCCCCAAAAGCACAGGGGACCAATGAGAGTGACGCCTTGGACGACATTCACCACAGGGGAGTATTTAGAAATTCTGGGCCCCCTGACAAAATGTCACCCTGGGAGCCCCATTATATAAAAGTTTATATATTCAAGGCCCCCTGTAAAATACTAATCGGCCCAGGATATCCATGCCCCTACTGTACCGCTGATTGCAGGTCATATACTCACACAGAAGTAACCCAAAGGTCAACACGCAAACCCCCCCCCCCCCCCACCAAAGCTGCAGGTGTGAGATTACTGTCCTGTCCACTGAGCCACCAAACAACCATAAGCAGAAATTCACATTTCAAACCTAGAAATCACAAATCAAATGAAAACCACATGTTCTGGACCAAGGGGAGAAAAAGTGGACAGAATGAGACCAGGGCCATTATGCTCTAAAAACTTTATGATATGCTCTGTATGATGTATACAGTTTATTAAAAAAACACCAGGGACCAGGGTTCAAGTGGCTGCCATGGCTCTGTGCGTGTGGGGGGGGGTTATGGAAAATGGATGGATGGTTAAATAAAAGATAATTAGACATAGAAATATGTATATAGTTTAATATTAAACAGGAGTTTACATTTTTATGGTCGGCGGCCATCATGATGTCTGTTGAAGCGATTTTTTCTCAAGCAGCCAGACTTATCTATAGTCAGGGCAGTTTATTACTGCAATCACAATAGCCAGAAGGAGAATGTTCCAGAAGTTTACACACCTCCTAAGATTTTGAATATGGGTACAGATCGTCTACATGGAAGATCCAAACCCGTATTGGAGCAGATGAAGGGATGGGGGGGGGGGCGGGGCAGAAGGCCATTTGGGGAGATCCCTGGGACTCATCAGCATCTTCTCTCACTTCTGATGATGGCTCTCCGCCCTCCTATAAAAGCAGGAGTAGCTCTTGGCTGCTGTCTGGGTTAATGTGCTGCACTGGTCTTTAAGAGCAATCGAGCACAAACTGTAAAAGGGAAAGTCCTTGAGCAAAAAGTAATTGGTCACAGTCCACTCCGAGTCGAAGTGTCTGACTGCGCTCATATGGCCACCTAAAATGAGGTGTAACTTGAAAATGCCCTCGTAAAAAAACGGCCAGTCCTGGCGAACATCTGAAGGGAGATTTATGCTGGGACCCGAACATCCAGAAGCTCTGCAGGAGGCCGGGGAGGCTTGGACGCTCTCCTGCTGAACGCAAACGCTTTTCATTTTATACTGAGAAAATAAACACGACTGGCTCCCTTTCTCTTGCCACGTACTTCACGACATGCTAGGTCTCCGAATTCTCTCCACTCGCCTCTCAGGGGGATGCGATCTCGGGGTGGAAGCACAGGGGTGGCCTGACTGGAGAAGACTGGTGAGGTCTTAGTAGCTCTGTTGAAATCTGCTCCTTCTCATGGTGACATCTTTGTAAAGGGTTTACCTGAGGGAGATGAAGGGCTCAGAAGACTACACTTCCCATGAGGTTTAGTGCAGCCCAGAAGTCACCTGATTGTCCAACCAGGAGTCACCTGACTGTTCTTACAGCAGCAATGAAAAGTTTTACTGATGAGCAACACTCCCACTGGAAAGAAAAGACTGCTAAATAAAAATTTTATTTTGGATTTATTCTGTAGCTGAGAAAGAATCAGAGAGAGATTTCAAAACTGGTTTTGTGGGGGCGGGGATTATTTAAAAACCTCATAAATGTCACATTCCGTCCTCCACTGAACTTCAAGCTTGACATCACAACCTTTGTTGCCAAGACAAAAAAAAAAATAAGCCAAATCGAGAGCCAAATCCGAGCTACGTGAAAGGAGCTCATTCTCATTCATGGTGCAGGTGATTTACAGCATTACAGGATGGCATTAACGCTGAGAGGGAGCAGGAGCGAGGCTTCCTGTTTGAGGGGCACCTTGAAGCCTTTGGCAAGTAATGGGGGACACAGTCACGGCTCCAGAGTGGGCCACCAAGGCTGTTCAACAGCACTCTTAAAATAGGGAATGCAAACACACAGCGCAGCAGGAGAGCAGCTTCAGCACTTAAGGCTTTCTGGCAATATTTACTAGTTTAGACCTTTACAGGGAGGGCCCGCATGCTTTCATGGAACCTGGGCAGCAGGTGAGCCACAAGTGGCTAGATGATACCAGGTAAAATTAAGAAACTACTCGTCCAAATTAAAGACATGAGATTACCCCACAAATCTAACTACTTCCCATCTGCATTTTTGTCATTAACAAGTGACTCCTTTGAATCGGACAAATAAACAGTGTCTCATAAATAGCTGGTTGCTAAGTGACTGCGATTATAAAGTTATGCGATTAAAAGGCTAAGCGAATAACAGCAAAAAGCTTCCCAAAAATGACTATGGATCTATCGAGTCCCGTAGTACAATGTGGTTTTCAATTTAAGAAAAAAAACACACACACACACACACAAACACAATGTATTGGCATATACAGGAAGAGGGTCTGACAGACAGTCCTTTCAGGGATAGATTTCACTCTGGATAAACACAGTGAGACCTCTCTGGCGGCCGTCCTTACCCACACAAACACAAACACAAGCATTGGTTAGCTTCTCTGTGGTCCAGCTCACACACTGAGTATCCCCTTCACTCAAGCAAGCGTCTGAGCATGGACCCCCCCCCCCTTGCTCAGTGAAGCCTAAACTGTGACAGACATCAGCCGAGTGTTGCTCCTCTGAACAAGTCCCCGCCTTATGCCCAAGGCTCACGATGGAAGCCTGCTCAGACCAGAGCTCAGGGTTGCCAAAGCAGGAAAGAACTCGAGTTCATCCCTGCCCTCTCGTCTTTGTGCTAGAAAAGATAACACCACATGCAATACCACATATAAACCTATAACGTTAGTATGCTGGGGGGGGGTAGACATTGGACCCCTAGAGGTTTTTATTCTCTCTACTTTTTTTGGATTCGTCTGGCTTTATTTCATTCATTTCTTTATGTTCTCTATTCCCAATTTTTAAATGATCCTGTATGACTGATGCAGAAATGTATCACAACACAACCAAGTAAAATGTCTCAGGGCGACTCTGTCGTGAAAGGTACTATATAAAGATTTATTCAATTGAATTTAATATAAACCCATGTTGATAATGGTCCTTTTGACAGACTCAAGTACCGAATACCGTACTGCACTCACACTTAAAGCCTAAATACTGACAGACAAATAGCCATGTATTACCACTAGGGAACCCTGGACTAACTTAACGGTTTGTGATAAACTTCTAATGGGTGTTTAGTAGGAGCAAGCAGCCAAGATTACTTCTCAGCTTTTCTGTTCCACTTCTATTGACATTAAGGGAATAATATTAAATTCAAAGTTGTATTTGTTTAAGGATTAATACTCCAAAACACATCCCAGGATCCATCCGGCATGGCAAACTGAAAAATTATGAAGACCCTGGCCAGAAATCAAATAAAACTCATATATAAATAAAACTGTCCACTAGTCAAATTTATAAGTTTGCCCCCACACAAAACAGACTCCACAACACGCAGAGAAAGAGGAAACTGCAATTTCAGGCCAAGCTAAGTCCACAGCAGCGGCCTAAGAGGGCAACAGTCCAGTGGGTCTCGGTAAATCTCCAGTCTTTTTAAGAGCGAGGAAATAGGTTAACCTTGTCCAATCAAACACACGCTGAATTCAATTAGGTAATTATGGGCTCAGGTACAATGAAAACCAGAACGCCCTGCACCCTTCAGGACCGGAGCCATGTGCTTCTGGGTCCAAACACCAGGTGCACTTTGTGACCACAGTTCGGTTGAGCATGTGGAGGGAACGGGATCTTTCATGTGGTCCTACATACACCACAGGAGGAGAAAGGCGGTGGGCGGGCAGCCGCTGGCCTGAGCGGAAAGTTCATCCGAGGGGAACTCTAGATTTGGGAGTACCTTGGGTATAACAGAGAGTCTATGCAGGAATACCTTGGGTATAACAGAGAGTCTATGCAGGAGTACCTTGGGTATAACAGAGAGTCTATGCAGGAGTACCTTGGGTATAACAGAGAGTCTATGCAGGAGTACCTTGGGTATAACTGAGAGTCTATGCAGGCAGGCATGCGCACACACACACACACACACACACACACACACACAAAAACAACAGTGGAATGTCCCAGAATTTCAGCAGGACCTCATAAACACTGACAATGCTGAGCTCTAGGACGGAGGACCCAGGACTATGCGCAACTTTTCCAACTTTCAGATCTATTATGAGAAACCATTTGTTCAGAATAACCCAGAACTTCTTTCATCGTTACCTTTCCCTTATTGACTTGGAATAACATCAGATATCTGACCAATGGGTTGAAGAAAAATCTAGTGTAGGCTTGGGCATGATTTTGACCCATTCTTCTGAAGATAGCCTTAAAATCCTGAAGATTCCTGCTCTCTTGACATGTTAAACCAATGAAAATTGAATTCAGCACTTGGTACGTCCAAGAAGAATAACAACAATCTTTAAAAAGAAAATCAAAGATCATTTCCATTCAAGACTTCAAAAACAATAAAAACTATTTAAAAATACATTGAAGAATATTACTATTCTAAAAAAAAAAAAAAAACATACACACTAAGGTAGAAAACTGATCAGATCAGTATTTAGGCTGTAGACACAGAAAGTATCTTAAGTCTGAAATTCAAAATAAAACCTTGTACTCCATTCTAGGCCCTTAATTATACAGTATAGTCATAATTTTTCTACAAATCTGGTGTCTGTTCTTGTCAGATGACACACAGCACAACCAACTGCTGCTCATCTGAAGCAGACCGCAAGTTTGTATAATGCTGCAGTAGTACCACAAGCAAAGGAGCATGGGGAGACTTTCTCGATGCCGCGATTCCCCACGCTGAGCGGCCCATGACACGCTAAGCCAATGAAGAACTTTCCCATGTGTGATGTGGAATGAAGACCTACAGCTTTGCCACACCATGTCTGACATAATTAGCACAAGCGTGTCCAACTTCAGAAATAGGTAGGAGACAGATGACACCTTTTCACACCCAGTTGAAATGAAACAGACTTAAAGACCTGAGGCCAAAGAAAAAGTTTACATGGACCAACCTGTTAATCTACATCATAGACAAATTGGTACATGACCAAGCCGACCTGGCTGGTAAAGTGAGGAGGAATACACCTTACGTTTCATACAAAGGCTAAGGTGGATTACATAGTGGAGACAGCACAACACATCACCGGCAAGAGTCTCCCTGCCATTATTCAGGACATCTACTTCCAACGGTGTCTGCGGAAGGTACACAGCACCATCAGAGACCACAGCCACCCAACACGCGAGCTGTTGAGTCTGTTCCCATCTGGAAAGCCATACAGTAGCTTGGCTGCTCAGACCAACCAGACTCAAGAACCATCTCTACCATCAGGCCATCAGACTCCTCAACTCCAACACTTAACGCTACAAACATTTACTGGAATTATATTCAATTGTTCCCCAATATGCTTTTATAATTTTTCATTTTTCATGCTGAGACACTTGTTTTCCCGTTTATCCTCTTGTCCAATCAGTAAGTAGTTAGAAAGTAATTCTGCCTCCTATCGGTCAAATTAATATCAGCTGGGTTAGTACATGCTGATGGGCTATAAGAAGTTTTTTTGTCACCAAGGTGTCACACGAGAAACATCTCATGATGGGTAAAAGCAAAGACTTCTCCCAAGACTTTCACAACTTGATTGTTGCACAACATATTAATAGAACTGGTTACAGACATATTTCAAAACTTCTGAATCTTCCAGTGGCACCATTGGGGCCATTATAAGCAAGCAGAAGAAACATTAATCCAGCATCAACCAGCCACGCACAGGAGCTCCTCACAAGACTTCTGACCAGGGAGTCAGCAGGATAATCAGAAGAACAGCCCAAGAGCCAAGGACCACCCAGAAAGACTTGGAGGCAGCAGGCAATTGTTACAGAGCAAACAATAAGCAATGCACTCCATCAAAGCCTCTATGCGTGTTGAAGTTATTTTAAAGTTTGCTACAAAACATTTGGACAAGCCATAGAAATCCTGGGAGAATGTAGTCTGGTCAAACAAGACCAAAATTGAACTTTTTGGCTGTCATATTACACACCATGTTTGGAGGAGAAATGGCACTGCACATCGCCCCAAAAACGCCCGAAAGTGCACATCGCGCCAAAAACGCCCGAAAGTGCACATCGCGCCAAAAACGCCCAAAAGCGAACTGCACATCGGCAGAAAAACACTACACCAGCAGTGATGTTTGCAGGTGGAAGCATGATGATGCAGGGCTGGTCGCATCTCATGGTACTGGTAGACTTCATAGAATGGAAGGAACGATGAATGAGGCCATGTGCCTGAATGATGAGGACAATCTGTTTAGACAAACGGGCCAAACTCACAGAGAGCGCCGCAAGCCATTAGTTTATTCATACAGGTACAAACAAAAGCTTCGCCACTACGTAATAAATTTCAGTCAGTGTGTTCAATACTTAATTACACATGACTTTATATTTGTGGATTTCTTGAGGTAATACCAATGTTTGATGAAAAAATCATGTGAATAGCATCACTGGAAATATATTTACGAAAAAAAAAATGCTGATTGTTCAATACTCATTTCCCCCATTGTAGATGGTATTACAATAAAGACCCACTTGACTTGAGTAAAGGTAACTCACTAAAAATCTGAGAACGGGAGAGAAAAATTTTTGAAACTGTTATACATGTTATATAGTACACCTGCAGTCATGCCATGTCTGCTCACGACTGTCATGAGGTCAAGATTTTAAGAGCCCTGGCTTAGTGTGTTATCAGACTCCAGGGGAAGCAAAGACTCAAATCTATGTGAAGAGATGGAGTGTCAAACCTGAGATCCTAAGGAAGGGCTCTTCAAATCTAGACCCTGATTCCAAATCCAGGCCTTGTTTTCAGTTCTCCCAGGTAGTTAGTTTAACAATTACTTTTTCTGATTGGCCACAAAAGCTTCATACCTGGCTCACAGTAATGGAAAGCTGGAAAATCAGCACTCAAACCTTTAGGACCATGATGTGAATACCCCCGTCCTAAGGGAATACCCCTGAATGACAGTGAAAACATCACCATTCACAAAAGCACAGATAACAGCAAAACACTAATTCATAATAATTTAATTCTTCTTAAAATGTGTTCCTTTAAAATAAATATCTGTTATTATTGTACTGTTAAAAACAATCATCATCAAACATCGCGATAATTTGTACTTTAAGCTGCTGATGAATATTATCAAAACTAATTATGTCCAACAAAGATGCTAGGGTTAGCAATTACAATGTTTGGTTGTTTCAGTGTTGTCGTGTTCACCACTCCTGCACCTTCCTGGGGATCTCTTTCTAAAATATGACGCTGCTCTTTTCGGATATCCCGGAACACACCACCGTGCTCATATCAGTGCACAATTGTTCGCAACGTCGCTGCATTTTGGAGGAGGAGCTTGCCCTTGATTATATCCGTGTAATGACGATATACATACCCGCTAAAAGCAGCATGCAAAATCACACATACGTGCAGTTTTCGATGCTTGCACTTCACCATAAGCATTCAGGTATAAAATGCATGTTCGTAGATAATATAAAATCCACTTCCTAGGAGTATCAGAGTTTGATGGAATCACTCACTATCAACTTTAAGTAAATTATAGTGATAAATTTGTTTTTGCGATGGCACCTTGTACTTGCACGAGAAACTTTCTTCTCGCTTCCTACTTCGCTGATGAAAGTGAAACGGATTTATCACATCGGTGTAGTATTTTATTAGTATTGGTTTCTTTAAATGAGCATTCGTGTGGGTATATACATTATATAAATCATCAATAGTAAACGAAATTATTTACCAAAACGCTGGTCTTCCTCCCAGCCGGTGAGTGTAATGATCTGCACCTGGAGCAGGAGAGAGCCGACCCGGAAGTGTAAGAGTCGCCGGCTCCACGCGCCTTACGGGAGGGAGGATCGGATCGGATCGGATTGGATTGGATCGGACCGGACTGGACCGCCGACGTGCTCGTGGGCATCGTGGTGTATCTGCTGCAAATATACCTCCAGCGAGGCTTTATTGATTTTACAGTGCATTGCATTTTTTATGGTTAACCCAGCAGTGACCTGTTGTCTAACTGAAATGGTGTCGATGTATACGAAATATACTAAAATGTAATCGTTTATTTAATATCATCCAGGTTACTTACACCTTCAGTCTTAAAGATATCGTTTGTTACTATGAAAATGCACCCAAAACTCACTTAGAATATGTCAGTAACCTTTTTATTTTGTATGGGAAATGTTTTTTTTCCTCTCCATGCTTCCCACTTTTCTGGATGCTTTATTGATTTTACAGTGACTATATATGTATATATATATACACACACACACACACACAAAATTATATATAGTGCATGCAGATCCATGGCTGTCTCATGCAAACAATAAAAAAATTGTAAATGAGCCAAATTGTATTTTCTTAATAATTTAAATGTTATAATCATAAACGGTTAAAGATGAATTAAAATATCTCCCTTTATTTGCTATGCACACAGAGGTACGTTAACTGAATACTGCAGGCAGAAAACGGGGCGTTTTTCAGCAATAGCCCGGAGTTAGACTTGTGCGGCATTATTTACAGCCACTTTTAACATCAACACTGATAACCATTAACTCTTAACAGAAGGAATTCTTTCTACGTTAAAATAAGGCAACACTGTGATTTTGACACATTTTTTTACTTAACAGTTCCTTAATTCATCCCATTCCTCTAGCGGTCTCTGCTTATTGACATTTAGGAGCGTACAAAAATAAAAATGAACTTAAAAATTAACAAAAATAAAAATGAACTTATTGATGCAAAATTGTATAACAAAGACAGAGTTTGAATAGTAAGTATATGTTTTATCGTAATGCATTTGTCTTATTCTGTCTTGATCTTATCCTGTCTCATCCTATCCTATGTTGTCTCATCTTATCTCTGTATTAACAATTAACATCTCTACTAATCCTCTTTCCCGAGCCACAGCCCATCAGTCCATGGATTCTTGACAGGAGCTGCTGTCTCTGCTGTCCCAGATTTGATGCTCTGGGTGCCCCTGGCCACTCTCAGATCACAGTCCACAAGAGCCATTGCAGTCCATTCTTTGTTTTATTTGCTGAAGGTAGGCTAACAGGGGCCTCTTCATCGTGGCTCCTGCTTCCTCCCGGGGGGGTGGCCTGCCCCCCACTTGGGCCAGCCCTTTGACCACAGTCATTTCCTTGTCTTCCATTCTGGGACAGCTGATTGAAATCAATCTCCTTTTCAGACTGGCCAGCCTTAGCAGTATTCTGTTTTAAGACAAGGAAAGATTATTGATAAAGCACATTTTATACTGTAAGTCAAGAGTTCTGATAATGTCTCTTAATGGAGGGCTTTACTTTTGGCAAGTCCCATACCCTCGGTGTGGAATGGGGCAGGTCCCTATCATCTGTCCTCTTGATAACATCGTTGACCATCATAACTTCCTCCACTCTCCTGCTGTTCTCTTCCTTGGTTTCTGAATGTGTCAGATTCCTTATATGTTATTTAAAAATTGATGCTAATTCTGATTTTAGTCTTGATTAGTTTGATTTCTTTGCTCTCCATTTTTTTGACATTCAGAATCTTCAAAATATAGCCACTCGTTAAGATGCTCGAAAGAAATATGGGTTCTCGAGTACAGCGGTCGTAAGTAGATTAGGTCGTAAAAAGATTAGGTCATAAGTAGGTTAGGTTGTAAGTCGGCCCTTTATTTTATAGGCAGAAATGATCATATGCATATAACTGGTACACAAGTATAGGCGCAGCAATTTCTCACCCATTTAAAGCGCCCGGACTACAGGACTACAGTGGCAGGGATGAGAATCTGCACCTCCAAACACAGGGCTCTGGTACTCCCTTGGGAAGATAGGATTACTCCTTTGAGGTGAGGGGTCTCAGAAGACTCTGCCTTTAGTGAAAGACTTTAAGTGAGATTGAAAGGCAGGTTGGTTCGGTGGCTGCACAGCGGTTATAAAAAGCGACCTACAGTTTGCCAGTCAATCCCATTCCTCACCATCAGTCCTGAACTTTGGTTAGTGGGCAGTGGTGGCCTAATGGTTAGGGAAGCGCAGTTGTAATTGAAAGATTGTATGTTCGAATACCTAACCAGTGAGGCACCCTGAGCAAGGTACCGCCCCCCCCCCCCAAGCACTGCTCCCCAGGCACTGAATTAGCTGCCCCCTGCTATGGGTTTTATGCAGAGGACACGTTTTGTTGTTGTGCTGTGGTGTGTCTACGATGATCACTGATCACCAAATTCCAATTTGAATAACAAGATTGCAATTACAAGCGACAAAAATGAGGTTTCCCGTATAAGCTGTAGAGTGAGGACATTGAAATAGAGCCATTGTTTCTTCAGATTAAGAGGAGCCAGTTGGTTTGGATGTTTTGGGAATCTTACATGGATGCTACTTGGGCATCTCTAAGGGAACTGGAGGAGGCCCAGGACACACTGAAACAACTGTATCTCCCAGCTGGCTTGGGAACATCTAGGAAATCCCCAGAACAAGTCTGTGTCCATGAAGAATCTCCCATCTGACCTACTCAACATGCTGCCACCATGACTCTCACCTGGAAAAGCAATGGGAAAATGATAATGATGAAATCCAACCTTGAATTTTTATATACAACGGAATCCCAAATGGCACAGGTTGATTTCTTGCAGGCAGGTTGACGTCTTGCAGGCATTCTTTCTGTAATGCACTTCTGACATATAAAGGTTACATTCAAAACAAGAAAGGCACCAATCTATTTGAGGTAAATGTCTTTAGTAACCTTCCAATTAAAAGTCAAAATGACATATTCCAGAATTTTCCAGGCCAATCAGATAATCCCTACATTCTAAAGTAGATTTCTCTTGAACTCTTTGAACCAATAATATGAAACATCTGAGAGGAAAACATGCTGCATGTATTATTTGTTGTCACAATAGTTCTAAATCATACAAAACTGATTAACATTAACTTTATTTTTTCAAAAATAGGTTTGTTCTAGAAAGCTCTTTAATTAAAACATGGGAAAACAACAAGAGGGGGATAATTAAGTAACATTTCAAGTTAACAAGTTTTCCAGTGGAATATTTCTTAAGTTGACAAGTCCAGAAATAACAATTACTCCTAACTTTAAACATATGAAAACAACAGTTTACACAAGATTACATGCTCGCTTGCTGGTTTTGCAAACAGCTACTTGTGAAAAAGAGACCTTGGTTTTTGATGGTGATGATGCTTCTGTGGGAAAAAGCAGTTCATAGAACAGATATGACAGTTACATGGGCATTCTGGGTAGACAAAAAAATCCTCCTCTGTACTGTATTTCCTCTTATTTAACTATGTTATAACTTGCCATTTCCATAGTGCATTGGCTGAAGTTAAACCAAATTATATCCATGTATACATTTTTCAAAACACATAAAAGGCAGACTCAACTTTAAAGTGATTCGGACATAAGTCAAACCAGACAATAAAGTGTAAACATCCATTCATCCTCCAGCAGCTTACTTACCCTTTCCTAGCAAGCAGAGGACATAGGGAAGGGAACATCCTGGACCGAATTCCAGTCCAATCCAAGGCACAGGCACTACGAGAAAGTTCAATATACCAATTCACCAAAGTACATGTCCCTAGACTGCAGAATTAAAGCTGAAAACTACAACACGAGGTGGAATGGGATTCGTGACCCTAACCCCAGGGGCATGTTATCGAGGTACAGTGCCACCCATGCAGGATGAGTAATCCACACTGGTTTATTCTATTCCCTGTGAGATATTCTCTATTTTCCATATTCATGGACAGTGACAAACAAAAACCCACAGCCTTTCTACAGTGGTCTTGTGTCATTCTGGCAGCACATTCAAAGAAAACAATGTTTAATTTTATGCAGAAAGTATAAAATTTTCTGCCAAATGGGTTATTGATAGCGGATTATGTTAATAAATATATGTTTATTTATTTATTTTTATTGAGCTTTTGCTGCCAGTTGGCCTTTAGATGTTTGTTTTCAGTAGTGGTAGTTCCAGAAGCTGTAGTTATCTTGTAAAATGAGTTCTTGCAATAAAAGCATTTACAGGTCGAGATCACTGACTTAGAGAAAAGTAAAATGAGTGCAATTAGGTTAATTTATCTCTGGCATAAAATAATCTTGTAAAAGAACACAGTATTTTTTTTATTACACATAGATTTTAGTTTATAAAGCATGCCTCCTAAATTTTACTGTTGAAGTGAGATAAAAAATAAGGGACTTAAATCCTTCTTGTTATCTAAAAAAAGACTGCTGGTTAGTTACATCCTATATGAAACAGATGAGCAGCATTTCAAAGTTTCAGTTTATTTTCTGATTTCTAAAATGTACTATTATTACTTTTTAAAACAATTTATTTACACTTAAATATTTTAAGGCTCAAAAATTATGTCACTTTGTGTAATACAACAACATCAAAAGATTCTTAAATTTAAACAACCTGTGCTCAGGGCTTCTGAGTTACTTGGACAAAAGCAATGTGAAATTAATTTGTGTGTTCATCATTGATATTTATTATGAAGTTGTGCCAGATTAATGTCATTTGCAGGTGGCGTACCTCAAAAATTTCCCTTTTTCTTTCTGGTCTTCAGGCTTCCTGACAAAATGTTCATTGTTGTCAAGTCCATCCACCATGTTGATGGTCGACTTCTTTTACCTTCAGGTCCTCTAAGCACTGTAGTCTGAAGTGGAACTACAGTATCTTTGAAATGCCCAAAATAAGATTCAGAGTGGTCACTTGAGCTTCAGGGGACAGTCCAAGGTTGATGGGATCATGTGAATGCGTGTAAATATAAATGTATTGAAGGTAAACCAAATGTGTTTTGGAAGGTATTTTTTGAGTTTGAATAAGACTGTATCCAAATTCCTGTGGCATAGAACCACTTCAGATGTTCAAGTATAAAGATGAGAATTATGTTAGTCCATTAACGAAAGTCCTCTCTTCTGGCAAAAACAGGGTGGACCGCAACCCAGAATATTCCTGTGTGGAGGCAATCGATCAAAATATTAGACCATGGGCCACATAACTGGAGTGTTCAAAAATGTCTGTGAACACCTGGATATATTTTAAAATGTATATGAGGCACCACATTTTTCTTCTTCCCAGGGTACAAAATTCATCAGTAAGATTCTGGGCTTGCCATTCTATCTGGCCATTACTAAGATATACCCATAAAGCTATATATATCTGACTTGGCCATAACATTGACATACATTTGTACAATTGTGAACGCTACTGTGTGTATGAATTTTGATGTATTGGTTAGAAATTAGAACTGATGCAGTTTGAACTGAGATGATCTTCTTCCTAAAGAAAGCCGCTGTTTCGACATTACGTCTCTTCTCTATTGAACCATTAACATAGAAAATAGCACAATTAAAAAAACGTTGAAGTATTTTCAATAAATATGTATGGGTACAGAAACTGATGCCGACTAATGTTCTGGTGCGTAACAGTTTATAATTATAATGGAAACACCTAAAATTCTCACACATAATCTTGCGAACACATTCTGGGTCATATGTTCAGGCATATTGACCATCCTTTCACCACCTCCAAAATGATGCTTTGGGTGGACCAGCTCTGTCTGGGAAACCTGTGGGGTGTAAACACGACACTAGTGATTTCATGAGTAAGATAGCCTGGAACACGATCCGGTCCACACACTGAAGCCATTACCACCAGTCTTAGCCACAGCTTTGACGCATCCTATTGGTCACAATAAAAACATAAGGCCCGGGATCGACTGTAAATAGCAGCTAGTCTTGGTGGGTGGGAGAAAACGATGGTTACTATGGTGTCTCTGTGGAAAACCTTGTCGACAGTTTTTCAGACATTCAGACGATACCCACCCCTCACGATCTGGAAAAGAGAGCGGGGGCTTCCCGTGAGGTTCGACTGATGACAAATGGCACACTGACAGCTCAGTAGACCTTCCCAAATTGTCCCTGAGGGGAGAGATCATTCATCTTTGTTGCTGATCATCCAGTGGATTTAGTTTTACATCCCCTTTCCCAGGGCTGTAATCAAGGAGAACGGGCAGGTTTTCCCTCCGTGATTTTTTTCTTTCCCTTCCAGAACATGCCATAGTTTTTGTTTTGTCTCTCCATACCATCTTCAGTTAACTTTGTCCTTTAACAGTCCTACACTTGTTGATCAGGAGTTCATCCCTGCGAGCAGTCAGTCTGTCTGCTCAAATTGTTTGGATGATTCGAGTATGAGGTGTGGGATGCTGTCTCTGGAGGTTCTGTAGGAAAGTTCGGCTTTAGTGACTATTTCCATCGCCATAAGCTTCTCTGACTTGTACAGCTAATAATAGGAACAGCAGGCCAGATCTGAATCGTTTTGCATCGGCGTCAGACATAGTTCCTCCAATTTCATATCATAACAAGCAACTTCTCAAGGTTCTGACCGCCACCACAGGCTGACAACACAAACCTAAGACACCAAAGCTGCTTTAAATAGTCTGATTGTCAAGAACATAAAAGGAACTATGACAGTTGGGGCGGGGGGGGCTAAGACTTGTTTGTTTGAACATTAATTTAACTTGAAGCTTTATTTGAACATTGCGAAGGACATGCTGAACTATTCAAAATAGGGGAGCGCAATTGAACTGAAGCAATGAAATTCCACCCATAGTCCATTATCGCATCTTCAGGTTGTGCAGTAATAAAGCCAATCGCTGTGCAATGTTTGTAAACTCCAAGGAAGACTTTCTGAGAAAAGTATCAGATGAGAAACAGAGGCTGCGAATATCCCTGTAATTACTCAATCAGACAAGATTTTCCCTGGGCAAGCCGTGGGCCTCCTCCACGCGCCCTGACATTCTCACCCACACAAGCACTTACCCATAATGCCAATCTGCATCAGAGAGGGGCTGCCGCAGTCTGACACTGCGGCTGGTGAAAGCTACTCCACAGACAGAACACGACGTCACTGCTCCCTTGAAAACAGAAAAGCCTGCGACGGATTTAGCCGGCCTGCGGAATCCCACCTTCGTCAACAGGGTTTACAACCGAGCTATCTTTACCAGGGTCTTTGGAGCAGTAGCGAAATAAAGTAAACTCAGACTGTGAGTTATGCTGTGTGTTTACTGGCTGTGGAGATGTAGTTTGTGGTGAATCGCTGGGGTTTGGGCGAACGGGCCCGGGTGGTGTCTGTTTGGGGTTTATACCCAGGTCCAGCTGGCAAAGGCCCTGCCAACAGAGCTGAGGTGAACAAGTGAAGGGACCAGACTCTGGGCTGCTTGTGGTCAGGGAACGAGACTGTGCCCCCCTCCGTTCCCCGGGGATTCAGACCTGGAGCACATCCACGACCTCAGACTAGGCATCATAGTCAGAGGCGCTGAGTGCTTCAGGCATGCCAAAGAATCACAGAGGTCTGCCTTTTCGAGCTAACACTGGGCAAGAGGTAAATGCCCTGCCAATCATTCAATTCTTCCAATAACAATGGACTAATATCTCAAACAGACGGAAAAAATCATTTTCAGATACATACAGCCTTGCCCTCATATTCACTGTATACCTGTTACCAAACACTGAGTTTTGAGAAACAGCGATATGTCAACATTACCTGATTTAGTAAGAGGAGAAGCACAAGCTGCTTCAGAGCATTAGCACCTCACTGTGCCGTCCTGTGTTTTCATTGGAGGTTTACAAAAGAAACTGTACCATTTCTGTGAAAACATTCTGTATAATCATGATAATAACTATGCATTCCCGCCCCAGGCTAACAATACATTATTGTACAATTTGACGGCTTCACTCTGGACCTTGCCATCACTAATATAAAGTACCAGCGCTCGAGGCTGAAGGGGAGAAACTCCCTGAACATCAGTTTGAAGGGTATCACGGGTTATTATAGGTGTGCAGAATGAGTGGATGTCATAGTAGGAAAGAACTGCCTTTCATGGCATGAGCTACAGTACACAATAGCCCTTGGAAAATTTCACGTTTGTAAAACCATGAAGGACGGTTCACTTTTGTGACACGGTGAGGGAAGTGCTTTTCCTTTTTGTCGTCGCCAGTTCTACTTTCTGGTTCTTGGCCTGCTGGTGGGACCCAGCCGCACGTTAAGTCTTTATAAGACTGCAGGTGAATGAGTTTCTCACCAGGGGCCTGTGTTTTATTTCCATGGCTGTCAACGGCTGCTACAGACGACTAGCAGACGATGGCAAATCCTTACCTCTAGTTTCCGAAGAGCATACGTGCACCGGTTCTTTCCTGGAGCCCCGAAACACGACTCTTGAAGTAAACAAAGGCCTCGAATGGCACGAATGCTAAAGACGTACAGCATGTTTCCAGATACCTGTGAAAAACAGAGGAAGCACGCTGTTAGAGGCTCAATAGGCTGGAAGCATACGTGAAGCTGAATGTGTGCAGCACATTCACTGCAAAATGCAGTGAAACTGTTAAAGAATGAGACCGTTACCACATTGCTGGTTAG
Source organism: Hyperopisus bebe (assembly GCA_026777045.1). Lineage (NCBI taxonomy): Eukaryota > Metazoa > Chordata > Actinopteri > Osteoglossiformes > Mormyridae > Hyperopisus > Hyperopisus bebe. The sequence goes on from JAODJW010000062.1 coordinate 27,960,229, forward strand.
TAGCCTCTTTGTCTCGAGATAAGCCCTCTGGTTTAGGCTTGGCACCAGTCTGTGGCGGCATCGTTCTCTCTGTGGAGTTCTCTGGTACACATGTGCTACATTATTGTGACATTTTCCAGTATAGTTAGTCTAGGCTGTAGGATAGCCACTTAATACAGCAGACCACAAGAGAAACCCTCGAGGACAGATGGCGCCCATATCAAAGAATGTTCTTATCTTAATTTCCAGAAAAACAACAAGATCATTTATGTCACTTGGTAACTTTAGATGACACACTGCCCCAGTTCCAAAATGCTGTACATTTTAAATTAAACCCACCTAATGTATATATTCTGCCCCCCCCCCCATCCTCTGTTTCTGGCAAAGCACAGAAATAGCAGGTTTTCAACACTGGCAGTAAAACATGTTCAGAAACACATGCTTTTGTCAGCTTGGCTCCTTCATAATTCTTGTGGTTAGTTTACTGTGGTTTCCATTTGGAAAGGTGTCCTTTGATATGATGTTAAAGTGGCCTTGTGTAATTCATACCTCTTAATTTTTCTGCCCGGCTGTGTCTAGGGACAGCTGAGCGGGGGCCAGCCTGCGGAGGACAGCACCAGTGAAGAATGGAGTTTCCGGTTGAAACCAGAGGGAGGAGGCTGCCAATGAACACGTCTTGTTTTGAGGTATAAAGTGGGTGCAGACCCAGTGTTGATTGGACCATATTGCTCATTTCCATTTCTGGAATGGAACCCGGCAGAAAAGTAAACTCTATAACAAAGAGGCTGGTCCTACTCTACATGGACCATCATGGACAGCCAGCATGGAGATTGAAGCCATGCTCTGGCATCTGTCTGCTCACAGATGAAATAGTCTGAATTCTTCTCATGTTTCACATCTGACTCTACAACACAAAGGAAATCAGACCCTACCAGTGGCTATTAATAGCAGGGACCACAGACGACACCATATATCGACATTGGTGCCCGACGTGTCTCTGTGTGTGTGTCAGCTCTCCAGGTTTTGGGGAGAATAGGTTCCACCTGGGAGCCATTTGACGAGGGTCCCCTACGATGCTCTTCAGGATTCTTCTCCACCTCAGTGACCTAAACACTTGCATTTAATTTATTCTTGGTCTCAGAGACCTAGGAGAGATTTAATGCATACACTATACATCTTCCTGTTAATGTGACTCAAACTAATTAGGAAACTCATTGTTGCTTATTTCTTGGAGTATGTCTTTTGTTCCTGTACCTAAGGATTTTTGTTTATAAACTTATCAAACGCATCATACCAGGAAACACAGGGAACAAAGCTGAGGATACCGTAGATCAGGAGTCTCAAACTCCAGTCCTGGGGGGCTGGACCCCTACACAGCTTTTGGTTTACCCTCATTTAACACACCTGATTAAACTCCTTGTGCTAATTACCACACAACTCTTGAGCTGAATCATTTGTGGTGGAACAGGGAAAGAACTAAGCTACACAGGGCTCCGGCCCTCCAGGACTGGAGTTTGACACCCCTGCCCTAGATACCAGTGATGCAATTCACCCTGTTTCTGGAGTGTGGGAGGAAGTGCACACAAAACACAGAGGAAATGTTCAAAATCCACACAAAACCCTCAATTCTGGCAGCGTAACAACACGCTCAAGCCACTGAGCTAATATGCAACAAACACTCATTTTAAGTAAACCAGAATAGTCACTGCTTTTGTAACTGTCTTTAATTTACTAAATAAAATGATTAACTGGGCTTTGTTTTTCAAGTTTTGTAGTACGAGTTACCCACATGCGCATAAATACAGCATGTTTTGAGTAATGATGTCCAGAGACAATTTTGTTATTGAAATGAGAGTAAGCCATGAGCAACAGTCGAGAGTATATTTCATTATATTGAGGTGAATCTAATTATAGTTTATAAGAAACAAGATTAAAAAAAAAAACCTTGTTGATAATTTGTAAAACTTGGAATGAAGTGAATAGTAACAATTTATAATAAACTCCCAGAGGCTAATGTATTCCAAACGTTAACATAATATGAGACAAATTACAATTAGTAAAAATATTTTGTGACTTTATAATGTGCTTTAGTTGATTGTTAGGTATTTGATCAACCATTACTAAATGTTGAATGAATAAATTATTTTACTAATGAACCACATATTCTAGGGAGATGCAAATACTGTTATGTCTGCAGGCTAATTTGTATGATTAGTAAATGAATGTTGTTGGTTGCTTTTATTGTGCTTTTCGTACAAATAGAAAGTGACTGAGAGGTGAAATTTAATTCCAGTATTTAAAATTAGAGTCCCAATTATCTTCATTTAGGACAAGAGGGAATGGAAAATGAAGAATGAATGCAAGTAACTTTAATCTGGTTAAAGGAACTGGAAAGATAAATCAGGAGCAGTCCTTCCTTGCTTGAACACTTGTGCCCTAAGACAGGATTCTAGGAAGTCTAGTATTTTCCAAGTAGAAGCTCCTGATGCCCCCACAAGCCTGCCTTGTCTTTCAAATAGCCATATTCAACATGGCCCCTATCCTATGTCATCCCAATGTGTGATGCTGGACCCCTCCCAAGGGGGTGGAAGTGCAGTCAGTGAGTTCAGTCTCCCATACACCTTGCTAAACCCGGTGAAGAGGTGGAGCAAGTCCACTATGACTACCAAGACTAGAGGGACCCCTCAAGGTGAGAGAACTGTGCAGGTTGCTGTAGTATAATATGGGCAAAAGCACTGACCTGGGGGGGTGAGTGAAATATTCCTCATTACACAGTTGGTCTCCGATGAATCAAGGATGAAACCAGAAATTCCTCACTCAGCTTTGTATATAAGATGCCTTGGTGGAGGCAACGCTTCTACTAAAATAATAGAATCTGAATCCGAAAACCTCTTAAAGGCCTCTAAAGTCATCTCAGGTTCATCTGTTGCAAGCCATCTTTCAATGTGCTGTTCTGCCTCAATGGATATAAAAGAATGACTGACAGCACCAGACCCAGAAATATGATTGGCATTGTACTTTCAGAGTATCTGATCTTTTTAGAAGCATCCGATCAGCCTACTGCAGAAGAGTCCTAATCAACATTACACAGGCTGGCTTCTCCTCCACAGAACATCTCGCATGGTGCGAGGGACATTTTTCAGTGAGATATGTAGGTTAGTGAAAAGCAAAGGTCACAGGGATAAATAGACCAAGGTGTTAGGATATAATTGGCTCGGATCTGAGGTGCACGGATTAGTGATGTAATGTGATGCAACAAGCCACTGGCTCCCGATGGGAAACCAGGTGGTAGCAGCCATCACGGTGCGGGCGCTCAGGATGGTCACCATGATCTGTTAAGAGACACCAAGAGAGGAGAAAAGAAAGAGAACAACTGCATTTCACTGCCCCTCTGGAGTAGAGTGAATTAGTGAATTATTTAGTTTTTCAGTTGGTATTTAAAATTTTCTAGGCCTGAGGTGTTTTTATCTGAAATGAAGTCCCCTGAAAACATTCAGTCATTAAATCAGTATCAGTTAACCCTTTACGATGAGCCGAGGTATTTTCTAAGCTATTTGTAGCAGAGCAGAGTTTGCTGGGGCGAGGTGGGGAAAGTCTGAGCGATGTGTGGTAAAGGAGTGAGCGTGTGGGCTACCGTCTGGTCGGGGAGACCGGCTTGCCACTTTGAGTTTTCACCGAAATGCTCAGCGAGTTCGGATGGCGAGTGACTGAGCGGCCATCCAAAACCACGGCCCTCAGCCGAAGACCGGAAAACCCTCGGCCAGACAGCAGGAGTGGAAACTCAGAAGTTCACTGGAGACCAAGATTAGGAGGGACACTACATAAACAACAGGGGTGTGTTGGACAAACCGCTACACCGTGGCTTGGAACGCTCCCACACTGTAACCCACTCAAAAAGACTTGGGGGGGGGGGGGGGGGTTATTCCTCAATTAAAGACATTTCAGGTGTGAACAACTGTAAAGTTTTTTAAATTCATACACACACACACACACATATAATATTAATATTATAATACTGGGATTAATTATTTAATAATGTGCCTCAAAGTTCTTCCTAAGTACATGGTTCAGATGAAAAGTAGCATGCTGGTTTTGTCACATAACTTCTAGAAAGTTACATTCCCCAGTTTTAATCTATCAATATCCTAATCGCAGTTCATCTCATAAAGGAATTAAGGAACTCAAATAAATTCCCTTTCCTTTCCCACTCAGGGTCTGGTAGTAAAATATAACCTTATAAACAATCATTTTCAGTTCAGTTTATTTCCAAATAAAAGACAGAAAAAGCCAAATAGTTAAAATGTGTCAGCTGTGTGTGAAAGAGAGATCGTGTTCTTCATTGTGCTCGTTCCGGTTCAAAGCTTGCCGTGGTGAGTAAGCTTATGCATGCATCCAATTACACAGGCAGCACGTCTTCTGTTACCACAAGGCGGAGATGATGACTCGCAAATGATGTCAGGAGACGTTAACCTTGTATATATGTTGAAAATCCAATGTGCCTTACGATTGAGCACAGAGGGCCTCAGTTGAGGTTGTGCATCTAAGGTTGCGAGTTCTGATAGAAAAGCTGTTACAAGTAGGCGTACTCTGAAGAAAACAACGAAAAGAAGATTGATCCTTGTATCTAGACCTTTCCAAAATCTATCTAGATACCAGCTCCCACTGGATTGCAAATGATGAAGAGGAAATAAGACTGATACGAATTTCAGCTTTTCCTAAATCAGTGAGTATTTTCATTTTTATTTGTTCACAGTTCACATTTATACTGTCATACTTAATACAAGTTTAATGTCATCTATATTGTTATAGTTCAGAAAAAAACTGATAAAAATTAGATGCTACTAAATAAGTGCATGTGTTATTTCATGTTTTTCTTTCAATAAAGTGGCATATAGGCCCTAGCACTGAAAAATAAATGTTGGCCTTTTGTAGAGAAGATAATTATAAAACAGGTCATATTTCATGCTTTTTTCTGTGCTATTTGGACATTCTTACAGATTTATTCCCTGAGTTGCGATAAATGCACACGTTCGCATTATTCATGTGGCTGTCAGATTGAATGCAAGACCTCGGGGCTGGCAGAACAGTCCTCGTGTGGTCAATTTACCTCACAAAGCATGGTATTGTTTTGTTGACTTAAAATTTAATAGGGAACACTCAATAAAACAATGTGTAACCAATTCCCCTAGATAAATGGAGCCTGGTATGAAAGTGTACAGACACCAGGGCCCTTGGGGGAGGTAGACCTCGAGCAAGCTAATTCCAAAGCCAACAAACTAAACAAACATGACAGCTAATGTGTCTGAATACCAGCAACAGAAAGAGCAACAAAAAAAACCTGGTCCCCAAAGGACATTTGAGTTAGACAAGTTCCAAGTTTTCTCTGGATGTGGGTAGCAGCCTAGCACAACCAGTAAAAGCTTCTCTACTGAGATGGTCAGATACCTTTGGAGGTATCCGGAGGGACGGATGTCACTCTCTCCTCTTCTCACACTTAGCCACACCTCTTCCGGTCTTTCTCACATCGGGTTAAACAAGGGCCAGCCTTGGGCTACATGTATGCCATGCAAAGAGGCAGGCTGCAGATTAAGCTGTGGTTTCTGGCTGAGAGAAACCAGGAAGGGACCAGGTTTGCCAAGAAGTCCAGCGCTCCCCTCACTTCGCAGCTCCCTATTTTAATGTCCATCACCTTCTATGTCCACCGTGATTTTGTACCTGCAATGAATTTTATAAGATTTAGCCAATTGATTATTAACATTACAAGTTATGATTTGCAAATACATTTCACTATTCTGGTACAAGTTTTCAGAAAACCTGGTACAACAAGAAAATGCTGTGTATATATGTAAACCATTGGGAAATTTATATATAAATAAACTTAATTTCCTTCACCAACACTCCATTGCTATGTTTCAATAAACCCTTCCTTAAGAGGTCTAATTGTAATGGATCCTCATTGCAGTATAGCTAATTAGCAGGTGTCATGCAATTCAGATTCTTATAAAACTTGCATCAGTTGGATACACAGATGTAAAAGACACCATTGACCGTATTGTGTTTAAGACCGTGCTGCTCTCGCATTGTCATCATGCACAAGGATGTTAAATAGTATGAGCAGACTGGCTGGCGCTGATCCAGCCAAGAGGCTCTGAGGAGGGTCCCACAACACATTTGCAGCAAAATACAAAAGGCCCCTGTGTTGTTTTCCAGAACAGTGCCGTGATATGGTTCAATCAAATCTTAGGAACAGAAAACAGCTGGCCAATACCATAAGAATGCATTGTTGGCCGTGTGTTTCCGTTCTCACTTCCTATTTAGCACGGGTGGGGGGGGTTTCGGAACAACTGGACACAGTGGGGATTTACCCAGCAGTTGTCCTCTTGACAACGACCAGATAAGGATGTTTAGATCAGAATGTAACGGGCGACTTTAAGAGAGGCGGGATGGGATTGTCAAATCAGAATGTGAGAGATTCCGCTTAAAACTCTGTCTCAAGACATCGTCTGTGGTCCTCCTTCCATTAGTCTTTCTCTCTCTTATCTGCTTCTCCGGGTCAGAATTATGCCCACAGCCTCTCGGGAACAGTAGACAAGTCTTCCTGTTTCACCAGATTTTTTTTGGGCCAGAATGTAAAGGCAAGGCCTAAAGAACATTATATTTAACTGGAAGTGGACTGCTTACTTGAGCTGACAATCAGATACTCAGGAAAGAAACATCATAATTATATTCATAACGTCAATGTGCGTGCAAATGTAGAAACAGCCCTGGGGGCCGTGTCAAACAAAGCCCGGGATCTGGCTGCCACCAACGCCAGATCGATGTCTTCTGTCGAACTAGTTCCCTCGCTATGTTTCAGTGAGCAAGGGTAGGGGAGACGGGGAGAAGGCATGAGGGACACAACAGTACGTGCCTTTGTCAGAGAGCCTGTTTTCGAAAGGGGCGAAGAAAACTCCATAAGATTAAAAGCAGGGTTTTTTTTTTTGATGCATGCTGCATTCTGCCAAAACGCAGCAATTTTCTAGGAATCAAAAACAGCTTTCCTGGCCCAGTTCCCCGCTTTGCTGTTGGCTGCCAGGAAAGTTTTTTTTTTTTTTTACCTGTTTATATGCAGGTAAAGTGGACCTTGCAGAGGGGAATCGAATGAGCTTTATTTTCCTACCGAACCCGAGGCAGGATACGAGTGGCTGGAGGCCGCCACAGATGACCCTCACCTATCCGGCTGGCCTTCTCTATGGCTAGGCTATAGGCGGCACCGTAACAGCTACAGTATGAGGAGTTCTCATCATCCTGTTAACGCTATTCACCCAACCACGGGTAAACCACAAAGCACTTAGGAAACTAATTTGTTGCCAACCAGCATGAATCTGCCACCCAAGGCTATTCTTTCAAGGCAAGTTTCATTAATTATTCTCAGTCCAACCCTAACTAAAATGTTTAAGGAATTGTATTATCTTAAACAAGTCACTGAGTTCACCCTTCAGACACTGTTCAATCTACATAAATGGCTTTTATTTAGTCTTTCTTTCGACTTACTAGTTACAGGTATGTGAACATTGTACAAGGGAAATACAGGTGAGTTATTTCAGAAGGCATTTGTAAGCAATCCAAAAACTTCTGAGCACACACTGATACAACTACCCTGAGAAAACTATGACCAGCTATGAGACCCTGTGTGACTCTGTGTACTCACCCTCCCAGGATGGGTGGCTACTGAAACCGCACCCTTGGCAGCTTTTGATAAGATATTTTGTTCTACAGTAGAAATATACTCATTTTAAAGGATCGCACCATTGCTGTACTGCAACGTGTTTGTACTGGAGTTATTTCCTTATTATACAATTAAGTCATCAGTCCACCCTGCATGAAAGAATTGCGCAGGAATTTAGACAAAGATCTCACCATTGGCTTGACAGGTCAGTTAGAGATAATTTAGTATAGGAAGTGGAAAAAAAAGCATTTTCACTATATCCATCTGTCATAATTGCTTATGAAGTACAGTGTCACGGTGACCCTGGAGCCTCACCGAGGAAGCACAGAGCACAGTTTAGGGAACACTGTGGACAGGATGCAGGTCTATCCCAGAGCAGAAACACACGCATCACACAAACTATTGGTGCTGAAAAATCACTGACAACCGGGAGGCAGGATTTCCCCTCGGAGGTCTAGACACGAGTCGTAGTCCAACGGCTCTCCTCCATGAGCAAATTAGTCATATTTTAATATAGGGTTTTAGTGACATTTTGAAATGCTGCCTTGTTTCCAGAGCTTAAAAGGTGATCAAGGGGTTGAACTCCAGGAAGGATCTGACGAGCTATTTCTTATGATTCTCTCCAGCCGAGAGGAAGCTAATGAAATAAGGGTCAGATTAGTAATTAGGGCAGTGTGGGCGAAACAGCACTCAAATCCTGGCTCCTGGTGTTTCCGTGGCATCTTATCAGACTCCCCCTTGACATCATCTACCGTCACAGTGGGGGCCGACGCAGACCTCCTCCCTGAGCTGACCTTGGAGGTCAGCGTGGGCACGGAGAGGCTGCACCCCAAAAGAAAATAGTACAGTCAGACAGACGCTGCAGGGCACGCGCTCTCCTCTCAGCTAGGCTAAAGAACGCGAGCTGTAACACCAGCAAGCCGGCTGAGACCTGGAGGAGTGTGGCCAGCACTGGCCCCATGACCCAGCTCGTCCGGGAGATTGTTCGCTTTGCACTTGGAGTTTTGGAGCAGATTCTGCTGAGCGAGATGTGGCCTTCATAGGCCAAAACCTCATTTGAGCTGTTAGGTGTCTCCCTGGGCATGATTTGGGATGCGAAAGGAATGTTTCCTATGAACAAGTGCCAGTGGAAAGGGCTATGAGTTAAATTACCCATAAAGCGTTTGTTTTCTGTGTTTAGTGTTCCACTAGTACAAAAGGCAATGAGCAGCCCTCTGAAGCAGAGAGCTGCACAGGGATGATATCTATCCCCATCCTCATTCATCCCTGCAAACATCTAAACCATCCCTACATGCATGGGAACCATGCACCATCACAGCAACAGTACAGTGTAAAATTAAACATCTCCATATTTGCCTTTAAATATCTTAATTATTAAATTACTCGACACTGCCACAAGGTGGTGTTCAGCTGAGAACAAATCATTTAACAAAGGCATTTATAATTAATATAGCACATAAGAATATGCATATGCGAACAATTTCCACAGTATTACCTCTTTCCCCATTCCTGTGCAACCCTCTACACTAAAGCTCTGAATAATGCTTTTAATTACAGCAGTAATAGCACGAACTTGCACAGCAGAGACGTGTAAAGGCTGAATTTCCTTCCTCCAAGATTCATATTTTTCTGTTGTTACTATTGTGAACTTTATTGATGTTTGACCCTTAAGATCACTGATAGCTTGTTTTTTACTGGTATTCAGGTCCACAGTTGTTTTGCAGGGTCAGATAAGACACCACAGCTTTCCTGGATATATTCTCAGTGAGGCAGCAACACAACTTTTCTGTGACTCGGGAGAGTTTTAAAGTCATAGGGAGGTGTCCTGAGTCTCCATCTGGCCGCAGTTTGAAATGTGTCTGAGGAATATACTGTAAAGCAAGTTCAGCCTAATAATGTCACCAATGAAAAAATTTCAATGTGATAGTAGAAGAAGATGGCAGAGACAGAGCCCCGTCAATGGAAGAATGGGAACACTATAAATACCACACAAGGACACTAAAGTGTCAAAAGAAAATTCCTGTTTAATGTAGATGGATTCCTTATCTTGCTGGTCATGGTGAATATAAATCCAGTGTTTCCCAATCCGGTCCTCAGGGACCCGCAGCTGGTCCACGTTTTTGTTACCACCAAGCTCCCTGCCAGACAGTCCACATTTTTATCATATTATTTAGACACATATACTGATGTATATGCATTATAGCCACTACAATAGAAGTTGATGGAAAAACAGCACCATTATGAATAGCGATCTTTCATGATTATCTTCTCACAAATACGTAATTAAGTGGAACACTGTGCTTTGTAGTTTACTTAGAAAGTGATGGTGTCATTTTTCAGTTATACTACAACAATGCCCATATTCCTTTGAACTTCTAAGGAACTTCTGTTCCTTAGAATTAATTTAAAAAAAAGAGAGAACGTGTCCTCTTTATATTATAATTGGTACAGGTTCATTTCCCTCAACAGGTGTGTTTGGAAAGCTGCTTAACCTGAATTGTCACAGTTCATGTTCAGCTTTATAAATGAGTTACAAATGTACAATCTATATGATTCTGATTCTGAAAGAGTACACTAAACATGTAAGTAATAACATCATAATGATTTTTTTCATAATTCAGTATTAAAAAAATCTTGCATTGTTCACACATTTCATACTTTAAATTTAAATTGTGTACAGGGTGGGGTGACCATTCAGAGGAGCAAAAATTACTTTTTTTCTCAGTGAGATATACCCTTGTCTTAACTCCCCCAACACGATACCCATAAAGCCTTGGTGAACTGAGTCTGAGCTGAGTCGAAACCCACCTCAGGGACTGGGTGTCACTTGGGCGCCCCCTTCCTGCCAATGCCGGCTTAGCAGGTCGACTCCCAAGCAGGGCTTGCTGCAGGCTCTTTCTCATAAGAGTTCCAGATGTGCACCGTGTACAGACAGCATGCTGCACTTCTGCCCATCAGTACCAACTCAGCTGCAGCTGCTGCCGGTACCCCTGCCCAGCTGCCTCTGTCACGGATCCCAGCTCCACTTCAGCCTCGACAGCCAGAGGAGTCGCCAGCACGGCTAAAACTACAGCACTCTTTCTTCTTTTTATCCTTATTTTCCTTCTTTTATACCAGGAAGTTTTATTTCAAAAAGTAAGCAAACTGCTCAAGGCATGTGGAGATAATGCTGACTGGAAGAGAACATGATCAAAAGTTTTTTTTCCCCCCTCTACAATAACTTCACATTTAATCATCTGTTTCATCAAACTGTGGCATGATCACCAGGGTTGAGCCTTATTTTGCTTTTCGTTTCAGCCTGGAAAACTTTGTTTCAGAAGCCAGCAGAGAGAAGTGTCCAAACTTTTGCAAGTTTTGGGAACGTAAGTTTTGATCACCTCCTCCTGATTTCTTCTGATTTTGCAATGAGGCTGCACTTTGAAAACTTTCCATAATGGCTTTAGTGACTGATGCAGCCTTATTTTCAGAAGAGGCATTTTTTTCAGAAAAATGATTATGTGATGTTTATACTCCAAGACAATACACTGTGAAATAAAATGCAGATGACACCCCTACTGGTTTAATTTGCAAATAAAATTGAATGACTATTAGGACTATGTGTTATATACTTAACCATATTAAACTGGAAAGGGCAGGCTGTGAACTTTGCCTATTGCATGTTCAAACCTGAACACTGTTTCCCTTCCACAGGAATCTGAATTCAGCATGTTTTGTTCTAGAAGACTATTCCAGCAGTGGAGCTTTGCTGTATTTCTCCTCTGCTCTCCTGTTCCTTATTACGGGAGGCATACTGACGCAGTCACTAACAGAACGTAAGTGCACCTTTTTACTTACCTTATAATGTTTTACTGCCCATCTACTTGAAATCCGACTTACTCAAAAATATATATATACTTGCACAAGAAACTTTTTTCCATTTTAAACTGCATACAGTTTCAAACCAATTTAGATTTTTTTTTCCATCAATGCGATTAATATTCCTCTTATTGACAATAACAGTAACAGCATGTCTAAAATGTTATTATTGCTAATAGATACTCAAGTACTCTTTGCATTATCAATATTGTTGTTCCCAATATTAAAAATCAGAGGTTTATAATGTGCTTTGATCCATCATAAGGTACAGGGCTTTATGACAGCACTGAATCTCAATACCCGGTCTCATGTAAGTCCAAACTGCTGGATCCCTGAGTTCTTATTGTAAGTGTCGACTGGATCAGGAGAAGGCCTTGCACAAAATGCCCTAGTCAATCAGCAATTGTGCAATGGCCTGCTACCTACATTGTTGTTCCTGCTCCTGAGGTTCAGTTTGGGGGCTCTCGCTAAAGCGGCATCAGCTAGAGTTGTGATGGCGAGTGCTTGTCAGCAGGGCTGCTGAAAGAGGCCGGGCCCAGGAAAGGCAGGTTCCTGAGAGTTTTCACCTGGGGGAGGTGGTGACGTGAGGACTAAACCAACTTATTTGTAAAAGCCTCCCTTCATTTTGCACCTGGCTGAACCAGGTTTTTACCTGAGCTTGAGAGATATTCTTTAGGGCTGTTAGCTAATGCACAACGTCTATGATAATGAACTATGATATTTCATGCATTATATTTCCACTCGGATTTGCAGTTTAGCATTGATGTGACGGGACCTGTCAGGTTTGCTCACAGCACAGTCGCCTTTGCAAATGCAATTCGTTTCAGCAGTTTTTTGGCACCAAGGATCGTATGATATTAGCTATTTTAAAAAATGTATACTAATACAGGTTTTGATCTCTAAACACATTGGCTGTGCCGGGATCAAGATGCAGGAGTTTAAACATACAAAAAATTGAAAATTACTCACAGGGATGGGGGAATTGATAGCATATGTAGTCATTGTATAATGGCTTGATCTCCTCATCGATGAAGTGGACTTTTTGTTTAACACGCATGTGAATGATTGACATTTACGGTTTTAAAGTTTGCAGTTAAAAACAATGTTACATTGATGATATTGCAGCTTTTGTCTCATCTATAATATTACTCAATGCAAATTTTTTAAGTAAACATTTTTAAATACTATTAAAATGCCGCTAAATGCAATGCTGATTTTTACGCACTACAAATGTTTTTTTTATGTCTGCTAAATTATAAATATACTCAGAGTTGCCAAACATTTTTGGTAAAGCTACGAAAAAACGCCAGTGAAACTTACTACAGTCATTAGTCTTACTCAAGTCTAAAGAACTTGGAGAATTATATAGGAACAGTATCTTATCTGTACAGCGTTATGAAATGCTTAATGCCATAGTGAATACGTATTTATAAAGTTAGACACCAAGCGCCCAGTCACTACCACCCGTGTGATCTTGTAGTCCCTGGGTGTAAATGACCCGCTCAGGGCGAAAGACTCCGGTGGGGTGCGGACTGTCTGGACGGGCGGAAGACTCACCCTTTCGGCTTCACTCTTTTCCGAGCAATTAAGTCGGAGCAGATAGAGAGCGGGGAGACGCAGAGCGGTGAAACAACAAACTGACTCCGAAAGACAATAAAGCTAAGGATCGCCGTGAGGTGTAAACAGAACGAACACTGTCAGCGAGCTTCGCCGGAACAGGCAGGGAGAACCGAGTCTCGCGGGCGTCAGGAGGCACGCGGGTGCCGCACCTGCTTCCGCGCGACTGTCGCGCACCACGCTTGTCACTGATTCCGCGATTTTAGTAACTGCCCGTGGTGACAAACCGACCCTGCGAAAAGAGAGTAAAATAAATACATTCATACTTACAGGAACGGCAGTTTTACAGCATAAATATGATGAGGTGCATTATAGTAATAGTATCAACAATACTGATGATGATGAATCACTCATTCTCTTTAATTAATTCATTCAATAAATTACCTGTTAACTATTATTTTTAATATCCTTAACCGGTGAACAGGGAGGTTTCCTCTTTCAACAGAAGTGGCACCCTTTAACACTTTTCAGCAGACAAGGTAAAGTCATCGGAACATTTCTGGCGTGAGGGCACCTAACGTATAATTTTCACATTAGCAGGCCGTGACAACGCGCTCTCCTTCGTAAATTACTAGGTAGGCAGATGCTTAGAAAGTGGTACAGAGGTTACACACGAGGCTCAAGTTGGATTTCTAGTTCTGCTTTAGCCGAGGACTAAAAGAGCGACGGGTTTCACGGCCTACACCCAGCGAAGGCTGCCCTCCTAATAGTGAGAATAGTACGGCACGGAGAACGTGCCACCCGAAAGGAAACAGGGCTGCCGGCATACGCAAATCAATAACTGGGCGCAATGGCATCTCCCTGCGACGAGTCCCTTCCGTCCACGCGGGCACTGTCCGACACGGCGGAAATGCCGAGCGCGCGCGCACCGAGAAATTCCAGATCATGCTTCCCTTGTCCTCATTTGCACGGTCTGTTTCTTGGACACATTATTACAGGGATTTCACGTTCGTACAGTAACACAGGCCCTGTTTAGACTTGGTTTTAAAATGTCTTGAGCGATCGGATCATAAGTAGACAGCAAAGACACATCGCCTACACCTGTGTTTATCATACGTCTCCAAAGTGTCCAGTTGACCAGTTGTGTTCAGATTTCGTTATTACCCCGCGCACGGCATAGTAACGTCCTTATCGGGGACGTCTACACTACAAAAGATATGTGCCATATCGGCAAGTAATTTGAGTGATCAGATCACAATGCATATTGGTAGTCGTTAACACTTATATTTAGCGCTATCTGCTTGCGATCTGATAGCCCAAGACGTATTTAGAAACAAGTGTAAACAGGGCCGTACATGAGCTACGTTTGTTAAGCAGTTGCTCCTCATCTTAAGAAAATATAAAAATAAAATGCCATTAACACGTGGCAGTAGTTTGCAGCCAGAATATTTAATGTGTGCACATTTACCTTGCTTTGACGCCTCTCCTTGCGTCCTGCTATTAGTGTTATTATTTATTTATTTATTTATTTATTTATTTTGCGAAGCAGAATACGCTTACCCAAGCTTTAGACATTGTGTCTGCTTAGCCCAACCTTTCTCACCCCATTGTACTAATACACGTACAGTGAGCTGTTAACCTTCAGAACTGCTTAGTCTATTATTCTGTTTAGGTAAACTTCAATCTCACACCCTCATTCTGTACCTCAGCCTCCCACCACCAAATCATTTATCCCACCCCTTAGCGTTAGATAACATGATAAATTTTACCATACCTCTCCCCTCTCTTTCCCCATGGTCACTCCTGTGTTCTCTAAATCAAGAAAACATTTGTATAAGAGATTATATAATTTACATATGCCGTAGTCAGCCAATACCGAAGTGGTAAAATAAGAGGTCTTGTCACCCAAAAACAACATTGGACTCCATCAAGGTAACAGCAGACAGTCCCGCTGTTGTGCCCTTACGCAATTTGCTGAACTTGAATTACTTTGATAAAGCATCCAACTGTATAAAAATATAAAATTATCACTTACTCCTTTTGGATGAAGAGAGACTAAGTAAGGTAGATATGGTCTATTTATGCTGCCATCTACTGATGGTTTTAAAACATAACTCATCTCCAAGTGAATTGCCATTGTTATATTAAAACATTGAAAACTGAATCATGTCGTGTTTTACAAAATATTATATGGAATACTGTGATTTTCTTTTCCCTTTAACTTGGCATTATGCAAGATGCTTGTAGGTTTTGTTTTGTGTCTAGCTTTCTAGGCTAGCACTTAGGATGTTTCCAAAGCTTGTATGTTTTAAATCCATGCACACTTAAGTTGTGTTTGTCGTTGTTATTTTGTCTCATGAGTGTTTTTGGAAAAAAATGGAAAGGTGTGGGGTAAATATAGACAAGCACTTGCGTCACAGCAGTGGTAAACAATGAACGACTGAGTGTCCTGGGAGTTTTTAAAAAATTTGCTCAGTTTTGCCTAGATTTATTAATAGTTTTATACTTTCAAGACATAAAACTCGATGTTTAGCTGTATTCATATATTTCTGGATGAAGATTAATTTCAGAGAGTGTGTGCGTCGATAAACATGTGTGAACATGAGTCAGACTTTACAGTCTGTAAAAATACGGAAACTCTTACAGACTTCCCAACTTGAATGGAATACAATCGGCCCAATAAACAGGCACCAACTACCGGGGTTAAAACATGTTAGTTTTGCCTTAAAAGGATAACCTTGGAGCCAAACACAGAGCTATATCTGTCAATGATTTAAGTGGGTGTTTAGGTTTTCACCATGGAGATTTTTTTTTCATGTAACACAGGATTAATTTTCTCTGTTGAATGTATTTCCACGGAACTGAATCCTGTGTAGGAGCTGAGCCTCAAAATGTCTCATACAGCTTTCCCGTATAAACAAGCCACCGGCGCTGTAAAGTGGTTTTTGTGCATCGGCACCGGGTGCCAGCTCCCTTGCAGCCGAGGGTGGTACCGATCGGATTTATTTTAGTTAGGGTGCGAGGACCTGGAACTTTATGGGCTTCAGGTAAATAAAATATCAGACTGCCGATGGAGGTTGGCCAAGTTTCGGTAGACTTTGATTGCCTTAAGTAATACCACATTGAACAAGGGCCACTCGGCAATTTTGGCAGGGGGCTGATTATCTCTGTGTATGAAATTCCAGGGGAGACGGGCTTGGGAACTAAATCAGGAGGGAAATAAAAAGGGGGAACCTGGGCTGTGTGTGGGTTCATGTGTGACACGCGTGTAGCATGGAGTGAAGTTAATCCCTGTGTAACCATGCATGGCAGCATGTTCTTGCGTCTCACATTTATCCCAGAAAGCATTCCAGTGGGAGTGGCAGGTTTTTGAAGCCAGGGTAACTGAGATTTAATATGTCCCGGTCATAATTAAGGATTCAGGTGAAGCATAAAACAGGAACCATCCAGAATCTGCTGGATTTTGAGATTCATCAATGCTGCTGTTTAACAAATTTTCACACTCCTTGTTAGTTCATACAGAGAAAGTCTTCTGTTTTTTTGTTTACGGGACAGTCTCATCCTTTAGCTCAGTCTCACCTCTTCCTCATGCCTTCTCATCCTCACTCCATAGGAGGCGCTCTGTGAGTCATGCCCAGCTGATGCATGATAAGGGGCGCACGCTGCAGGACTTCAAGCGGCGCATGTGGCTACAAGAGCTGCTGGACGAGGTGCACACGGCGGAGAGCCGGGAGCCGCTTGGCAGGAGCACCCCCGGAGGGACGGTGGGTGGCACCACTGGGGGGACTGGTGGGGGCAGCCTCCACCCCAAACCCTCTGGAAGCACCAAGAACTACCCCATGGGCTTCCCTCAGGAGGAGGAAGGCACCAACCTGCCCCAGGAGACTAATAAGTCTGCCAGCAAGGGTGCCAGCAAGAAGAAAAAGAAGGGAAGAACTGGAAAGCGACGGGACACTGAAAAGAAGAGGCGGCGGACACGCTCTGTACTGGGGCCCGGGAGTGGCTGGCCCCTGGACTGGAGGCGGAGCTTCAAACTGCCCAAAAAACTTCACTAAGACCCTGTCAGCCTCTGACAAAGGTAAATACAGTACCTGCTGATGGATAGATGGCTGGATGGAGGGATGCCTGGATGTTTTATGGCAGCATAAAGCATCAGATGTTAACGAGAAGGTTCCCCCGACATAGCCAGCGCTGAGGAATGAAAACTAAATCCAGCTCATGTAAGGGAAGGTTAAATCCAGAACGTTCCACTGGCTCTCCTCCCTTAAACACATGGGGCAGCAGAACTGAGGAGTCTGACGGTCTCGGCGCCGTGGCGTCGTTCGAACCCCGCCAGGCTGCACGTCTTCGTCCCGCCGCTCTGAGCTTCCGTCTCGAGGATTGGGGGGGGGTGTTTTCTCAGTGTGGGGTGTCTGTTTTGCATAATGGCAAGCATGTGGCCCAGACACCCTCCCCCCACCCCTGTGAGGAGCTGAGAAGGCATCAGAGTGAGGGGCCAGCTCTCCCAGGCTCTCTTGCATGAGGGCCCCCTTCCAGTCGGTGCCACTCCCGCCTCAGCCTGATGTAAAACAGGCCTCCATGCTGGCCCAGGAACACAGACTCAGTGCCGGGCTGTTCTTGGGGAGGGGCTGAGTTCATTCAGCCTGGACATGCGAAATCATGCTGTCCAAGATATTAGCTAATCCTGATGGCCTCTTACCTCCCACATTAGATACAGAGGTAGACTAAAAGGAAAAAATATACAATAATAACATTAATGACATAATCTTACCTTCACATAAATGTGTATACACTTATATGTATATACAGTACTTCTGTTTATAAACTTTTGAAAAGGAGGCTACAATTTTTGATTGCAAGGTTTCCTAACTGTATGTTTTTATTTGTTTTAAATATGTTTTTAAATTAATGTTGATGCTGAATAAAAGTGTAATTATTCAGCTGCTTGGTTATTGGCTGACAAAAATGTCAAATACATAAACCAAATTGACAAAGTTTACATAATCACAAATTACAATAAATCTTGTACCTTTAATATGTTTTTTTGTTTTATTCTGTTCATTTTTCTAGTGATATTAAAATGTATAGGAGGCATTTGTAGTACAGTAAACAAATAGCCATTCTTAGCTTTCTTTTGTTTCCTGTTTACAGATGACCCAGACACATTTGAGTGGGACATCCAAGGACTCATTACCGTTTTCTGTAATAATGATTGTTCTGAAGGTAATAGAGAAAATATTTATTGTTTGTAAATAATTTAAACACACCAGGATAGTGACTTTGGTAATAAAATCGTTATTCAATGCTCTGTGGAGCTTTTGATTATTGTGAAATTTTCCTTTGGTCGGACTACACCGATTATAAATGTCAGATTTGCCATAATTTATTTTTTTTCTCTTAATAATGTTTATATTTATTTTGTAAATGTGTAATGCTGCTGCTGATTTTATATATTTTTGTAACATAATGCACTTTAGATAAATGAGTATATATATCAAGTCATTTTGTTCATTGAAGTAATAAAGTGTTCTCTTTTTGTGGTTTATTTTTATTTTGAAAATCCTGAATGCTTGTATATTACTTGTATATATTTAGCTTGATATCACCAAACTGGTTTGTCCCCCAAAGAACATGTATGTCAATCGAGTTTCCGGCATATCTGATCTAGGACCTGTTGCATATACTCTCTGTGTACGTAATGGCTCAAATCTCTTCTCAATACCTCACCTACAGCACATCTCCATTCATCAAAGAAACAGCTCCCTCTGTATGCAAACTGAACACCTAGGACTTGTTTAACACTTGCACTGAGATGACATCCTGTTTTGAAATGATTATACAGTTAGCAGTAAGCATATTGATTTTCTTTATTTTCTTTTTTTTGGCAGAGTCTTGTTAACAAATGATGTTTATGTCTTTCATTTTAAATAATATCATGTCCAAGGGCTTTTATAACAGGCACTGGTGCCTTGTAGTCTCAAAGCATTTTACACAAAGGAAAATGCATTTGGATGAAACAGAATAAAGATCTTATTTTAAATTCTGGTTAAGTGTCCTCCTTCCTCTAAACCACCAAACTATTATCCATTTATTTTTATAGGGGTTTTCCCTTCAGGTATATTTCAGGTTTGCATTAATAACATGAAAAGAAATATTTTATGATATGCAACAAGTGCACTGAGACGCTATTTCATCCAGTCATACTATAGTACAAAAAATAACAGCGTGCAATAAATATTAAATAATCAGATGTACAATAGCAAAGTGAACACAAGTAAGACCCGTCACTTAGACACATTACTATTTGTATTTTCTACTCGGCGTTTGGAGAGACACTAGAAAGGCCTTGTGCTGAACAGACTTGGTTGATATTGAGCTGGGTATTTGTAGCAGTGGTTTTATGTTCATAGGGAAAAATATGTTTTATATAATAGGGATGTCCCAAATACAACTGGGATGTTGTAATACAATTTCTGGTAATTGGTAATAATATATTAGTAGATTGTAAACATCATTTTGACCTTGATAAAACGTTTTCTAATTTTCTCTGGAACTGTTAGACTGTGTGGGTGTATGATACTTCATCATTTAGCCCTGTAGAGGTTCCTTGCTTACCACTTTGCCGGGCTCAGATCCAGCCCTGTCCCATTGCAGATCTTCCCCATGTCGCAAAGGTTTCCACCTGCTGCTCCAGTTTCTTCCCACATGCCAAAGACCTGCAGTTAACCTGCAGACTGACTGGCATCTGTAAATTTCCTGTACTGTATGATTGTGTATGAATGCATGCATGTCTGCGTCCTGCTATGGACTGGCATCCTGTCCAGGGTGCCTCATGCTCCCTACTGCCTGTGATTCAGGGGGCCTTGACCCCACATAACCCTGTTAAGGATAAGCAGTTGGAATATGGATAAATGGATAGAAATTTAATAACGTAAACAATTAAGGCCTTCTTTCAGGCAATTAACCTTACCATTCGTCATTGGATTATTTTAAAATGTTTAAATTTGGCCAAAATAGATAGGATGAGCGCTCTGTATAATGACAAATAAAAAATAACAGTAGAGAGAACTGTCTGTGACTAGACTACGTAACGTTATTGCTGATCTGTGATTTATCTCAGCATTTTACAATTTTCATGTGTCATCTGCCTTCAAGAAAGTCCATGTTTTTGTTGGAAGGATCAACTCAAGTCAAAAGCCTGGAAAACTATCCACAGTCAATCGTTTAATATCATCTAAATGGAAAAAATGGTGCAGGCCTTTCAGGATCGTCATTTGAAAAAGTAGTGACAGACTCTAATTCAATTTTTTTTTTCTTTCTGTGTATTTGTGTTTCCATAGATACAATTCTAAATTGTGTCAGTTCTGCAGAAATTAGCAAATAGATTAAGTTTCACCATGAAGTTTATAATGGAGCCGCATATTTTACAAATCAGTGACATTTACGGTTTAAACAAAACTCTCCTGATGGGTTAATTTCATATTCATTTACAGTACCTGTACGAGGCAACTTTTCCTTAGCTAAGAAATCACTCCCATATGCTGTTTCTGCCACTTTTACCAAGCTGATACTTCAATTAATCCCAGAGTTTGAAAGGTTCCAGAGAAATACAGAAATGCAACGATAGTAAATATTTGGACTCTTAATCCAGTCAGAGTTCTACCAAAATGTCTTCAGCAATTTTTTGATGACATGCAATTCATTTATTTATTTTCATTAATTTATTGTCGCAGATATGTAATCCTGTTCAAAGAAATTACTCTGAATCCTGTAATGGTGCACATATATTAATTATAAAGCTTAATAGTGTTGAGTTCCTGCTCTAGCCAATACAACAGTGAAATGGCAATTATCGAAAATAAATAAATAAATAAAATTACGGATTTTGGCCAACACTGGAGGGATCAGCCTCATAGGAGTAAAGCAGCGGTGGCCGATCTTATCCGCAAAGGGCCGCTGTTGATGTAGGTTTTTGCTGCAACTCCCTAATTATTTACTAATCAGAGGACTGATTGGCTGAAGAGTCCTCACACCTGGGTTTAAACAGCTGACCTAAAGGTCATCCCAAAAACCTCAACCTAAGACTGGCAACGCCTTGAGTAAGGGTAAAGAATATTCAATAATGTAAGCAGTTACATGCACTCTTGTTAAGTAAACGTATGTATTGTGAAAGGTGCTAGACAAAAATAAGTTGAATTTCGGAGGCGCAGAGCACAATTTGGTTGTTTCACGTTTCTAACGAAGAAGAGATGAACTTCTCAGCGCCTTTGTCTTCACTGACTTTCTTCTAGCATAAACTTACTGTATATGGAGCTTAAAAACACTATTGGTCTCGCAGTGAGGAGGTGCAGAGCTGAACGACAGTCTTTATGAAGGGAGGGGAGTTCAGTGTTGGCTACCTCAGTTTCCTGTGACCCCCACAGCATCTCCCTGAGCTTTCTAACAGAGCGCTTGGGGGAAACGGGATCCCTAATGAAGTCCTCAGGAGTGCGATCGGATTGCCAGGCTGCTCCTGAGACAAGGTCCCAGGCTCCACCCTTCTGTTCATCTGCCACCGCAGCTTACCGTAAGGACTGTCACTCAACCCCCCTCCAAAAAAGAAAATCCTAAACCATTTCCCCTACATGTTACCTGAACGCAGGTCATTTCACAGAGGTAGGAATACAATATTGCATGTCTCGTGGTATGGGTGGTCCTGCCAATCCTCTGGGGGGTATGTGGAGGTACGATAGATGGATGGAAGGATGGATGGGGTTAGTCGAAACATTTTTATATACGTTTTGTAAGATTTTCTCAGCTTCTTTGTCCATTTTGCCATGATTCAGGTTGTGCAGTCCTGTCATCAGTGGGCGGGAAATGGTGCGGCGGACTGCAGGTGACCAAACCAATGGAAATGCAGCCAGATTCAGGAGGATGATAACGAATGTTATATGAAATGCTAGACAAACTCCGAGGTAGATATACACTACTCCACTCAAGTACACAAACTACACACTCAACTCAGAGGCAAATGTTTTGTTTATGATTAACTCCCACAAACGTTTGCTTAATACCACAACAGTCTCCTTTCAAGTAATTATGCTTTATCTTCAATACAGTCACTAAGCTCCCCATAATTTAAGGAGAATATGAACTTTGAGAGTTTAGCACTTTTTAAAATTTACACCGGTCATTTGTCAAAAGGTTTTTTTTTCCTTCTTTTTTTAAATCAACTTGACCATGAACATGAAGTTAGGCTGGAATGGGTTTCAGTGTCCAAAGTCATAACATGAGAAGCAGTTGGCTGAAAGATTTAGATTTTCATTGGCCTTAGGAAGATTCTGGAAAGCAGTTCACGTTTCACTCATAAAAAAACCACAACCTCAGTCAGTATTTTAATTAGAATAATTACATTGTATGTATAAATGAAATAGCATTTAAGAAATCCTGAATTTTCTAAGATCCAGGTCTCTCCCTGTGACCCTGACCAGACTCATGGATGGATTTTATCATTCCCATATTTCATACTGTTTACTGCTATATAGATCACAACAGAGTCAATAAATAAAAACTTCATAACTAATTGTGTGTTCATGTCCGGGAATGGAAAAGCTCCTGCAATATAACAAGAAACCAGTGACATTTTAGGCATAAACTCAGTGCTGCAGCAAGCAAGCAAGCAGAACTCTGCTCATTCACATTCCATTGGGGAAGTTTGTTTCGGAAAGTGACAGCGCATTGACATGAAAATGTGTATCATGTGCACACTGGGAATCCCCCCAGTTGGTACACTGCACTTCCCAAAATCACCACGTCTCCAAGACCCCACCTGAAGAATAGAAGTTGTTGACATCTTAATTAAGCTTACCTCTGCACATACGAAGCCAGCTCTGAAGAGGACCAGAGGAAAATGGAGAGGGCCAAAACAGAAATCCATCAGGGTGGCCAGTCTTACTGCTGGAAGTGAAATCCTCTCACATGACGTTTTTTATCATCAAGTGTCCTTGCCTGTCCTTCTTAAGCAAATAGCAGAACCTTTAACTACTTCATTGCCAGAACAACACCATATCATGTCAATACTATTCTCCAAAAAAATAGACTGTAAAGAAAGTTAATGTTGAAGGCTTTGGATGAGGAGCAGCATGCCAGATTTTGACATCACAAGGCTTAGCTGGCTAGTTATAATGCCAAAAAGATCTTGACAGCTTCTTACACAAATAAACTCAGATTCTTTGGATGGGAGGCTGGGTGAAAACACATTCAACAGCTATTCATACTGTTCATATTTGATCCAATACTCCCTTCTGGCTAGACCAGTGTGGCACTTGGGTCTGTTCCTTCAAAAGGGGGGGAAGGATAAATGGCTAAAGCCAACAGAATCACACAAGCAGACGTGACAACTCATGGGAAGAGATCGATCAGGCTGATAAATTGATCAAGGAACACTCTGTTTTCACTGGTCAGCTGGCACATATAATGTCAAGCAGAAACACAATGGTTTGTTTTTGGAGTCACAGGCTTCACAGGAGTAGGAAGCAACTGCTCAGTTTGTGTCATGGGCCACCACGCTAGGGGCAAACAACTATGGGCTTCTAGTTAGCAAGACCAATAACCAGCACAGACATACGTTTGATACAGTTAATGGATTTTGATCTGGTATCCGCTCCATCAGAAATGTGAGGCCATTGATGCAAAAAACGAGGACGGGTCGTCAGGCTTACTTCCAGCGTGGTTCGCTTTGTGAGGGAGGATGAGAAGACTTCACATCAAAATAAACACAAACGTGAGTGGACTTAGGAAAAGGAGTCCACCTTAATGGCTTTCATATCCCCACCCAGGATCAGGCCACGGCTTTCAGATAAGAGCAATTGAGTGTGATTTTTAAACAGCAATTTACAGAATTGCAAACGGAAATGTGGGAGTTTCAGCCTTCTTGATGTCTTGTGATTTTCCTCAAGCTCACATCATTCAAAGGTGCTTGAGTTAATGCAGGCAATTTAAAATAGGCGAATCAAACAGCCGGTAAAACATGGAGTGGCATGACTGTCTGGTAAACATCTCAAGGTGTAGGTTTGATTTTGGACCTAATCTTCCCTGAGGACAGGTTGCTCTTTGCCCACGAGCAATCTCAAGTCTCCTGCCACAATGCTTCAAGCAATTTGGTGACTACATCAGTTTTTGCTCTGAGCTCCAGTGAGTGGATGTATAGGGTGCAAAATGGATTTTAATTGGATTACCAAATTAGAGGCACCAATATGCCAAGGCAAGTGAAGAATCATTTCATTTATCCCCTTTCAAATGGACCTGTAGCTCTCCTAAAGGGCTCAGGCTTTGACAGCTCTGGCAAGCCAAACGAGCAAAAAGACTTGACTAAAATAACCCGCATACATGTAGAGCATT
Source organism: Hyperopisus bebe (assembly GCA_026777045.1). Classification (NCBI taxonomy): domain Eukaryota; kingdom Metazoa; phylum Chordata; class Actinopteri; order Osteoglossiformes; family Mormyridae; genus Hyperopisus; species Hyperopisus bebe. The sequence continues at coordinate 27,984,707 of JAODJW010000062.1, forward strand.
TGCTTATCCACAGGGAAGACAGCTGCAGGTCTTTGAGGGAGAGCATGAACTACATTCAAGCTCAGCTTTATACACCTGTCATAACCTGCATCTCCAAACACCTGCAAATGGGTCAGTCCTAGCCTGTCTGACAGCTTCTGTGATCATGCTCAGAGATCAGCCTCTGAATTACATGACATAATACACACTTAATTTCGCTCCTGGAAGCCTGCACGCAGGTTTATGAGCTGTCATCACCCACAAGCACTTAATTATTTCCATTTTCTACCAGACATTCATTTGAAGGATGGAGCATTTGCCGAGTTTATGGCCAAAACGTCCAGCGCAAATGGAAAACCTAATTTAATTGGCCATTAACCGGACCACATAAACCTGAGAGATGGCTGAAATGAAGAGGGACCAGGCGGCTGGCCTCCAGGAACTAAGCTTGGAAGCCCAGCTATTTTATTTCTAGTTTCGACATTTTTCTGGGAAGCCCATACCCTTGCAAACCCCCCACCCCAACGCAAGTTGCCAAGTGACTGGCGTGAACTTTCAAGGAATGGAGATACTTTTTTCGTATTAAATAAAAAAATCTTCAATCAAACAGAATGAAATGAGCAGTTGTGAAATCAGGCTCTCCAAGATCTAGTTTGCACCTCCAATACCCCTCACATTCCACTAGAGGGAGCCAACTGCTTGGCAGGGAAACAACAGTCCTAATGTGACCAGCAGGGGGAACAAAAAAAATAAATCCAGAATCTGACGCTCTACATGCTTTTAACAATGCTGCTCAGCGTCAACACCGGGGTAATCTATCACTGGTACAGAAAGGTTTCATAAGGTTCCTTGTGTTTCCATTGTATCAGCCAGTTGTAATTGCTTGGCAACCACCAATAAATTTCATTGCATGCACATTTAATGTTTATGACCTAGAAAATCTAGTGGATTGAACGTTTAAATTTGGACGGCTCCGTACACTCGTAGAGAGGTACAACTGCCCTCTTCACTACTTGTGATTACTTCCACATTTACAGCAATTCACGGTTTCTGCTTTGCTAAGCATTATCAAAGAGAACACAGTTTCTCTTAACCATCAATATGTCAGACATTTTATTGCATTTGTCCCCACTGGGTTAAAAAACAGCACCGTTGTAAGACTGGTACCCATAACTGAATCTAACGCCTGATTAGCCAATCCAAACCGTGACCACGTTCAAAGCAGCAACAGCAGACATCAGCAACATCTTGACTTCCTGGGCTTGTAGCTCTGAAGAGCACAGCGGCACGATTTAAACTCCACAGCAGAATCAGTCATAATGTACCTACAAAGCACCACGTCAAACGCATAATTAATATTCTGGCACAAAAACTGACGGCCTTTGATAACAGCGCTATTCACGGTATACCTCGCTTTGTCAGGATTCATCACCGACAACAAAGAGGATACAATAAAGTACTGTGACGTACATTCAGTTTGTTAGAACACAGAGGATTTAACAATACTGGACGCCATCAGCAAGACTGCCAGTCATAAAACAGGGAGAACACGCTGTCCGAAAAAAAAAAAAAAACAGGAAAACATAGGGATAAAACTTTTCTTTTAATTCTCAAATACACACAGGAAAGTCTGGATGTTCGACTTAGAAGAAGGTGTTTGGTCTCTTGGTGGTGAAACGTGGCTTGTGTTGACGCCGCAGCACCCTGTGGGGAAGCGGGAACTTGATCTTGGAGTCCTGTTGGCAGGAGAGATACGAGTTACCCACCACGCCACCAGAGAAGCGAGAACACGCCTTTCTACAGCCGATCGATCAATGACGCCGGACGGCTCCTTACTTTTTTTCAGAAAGATCGCTAACTTGGAAAAGTGAAACGGTTAGAACCAAGGAACGTCCAGATCTTAATAACACACATCCATTCCTGCGGAAATACTGTCACCAGCTTTCAGAACCACCAGATTAGAAGACTGCAAAACTTTTAACTGGAAGAGGAAGCTGGCATTTATGTTGCGGGTGTTTAAACCAGAGCTAACAAAAACGCCAGCCTGGTGAGAGACCCGCTAAATCCAATGGGTAGACTGGGAACTCCTGGCATCACGGCACAGAGTTTCCTCATCTGGGACAATATTTAAGGGATGTGTTGTAGAGGATTAGGTTCATACGAAGTTTTATTTACTATGTTTATATATTTCCTAAATATTTTTAATAGACAGCTCCAGAAAAAAAATTAAGAGATCACTTCATATTTTCAAAAAATCTGCATTGTTAAATCCTGGCTTAATCCTGGTTCTGCTGGCAGAAGGCTACACTGCGAGGCAGGCTGCTTCCAGGCTCAAAGTTTCTAAGACCGCAGTACACAAGAGCAAGGTGAAGCAGGAGACACTGGCAATGACTAAAAACCACCCAGGTAGGAAAGCCCCCTGTAAATGAGAAGCAGGGAAGAGCCAGACTGGAGTTTGCAAATATATATATGTATATTACACAGGTACA
>JAODJW010000062.1:27999075-28038152 GCA_026777045.1 Hyperopisus bebe
TCAGCTGTTTTGGTATGTTTCTTATATATGTTGTTTCATTGCATGGTCTTCAGTGAGTTGATAGGCTGGCTTTAATGTATCCAACAAAACAATGTGTCGAATGCAAGCACCAATGTCTACGTGATCTTTGTAAAACTAACTAGTCCGATGTACAGCTGCATGTGTCAAGTATATGTTAAATTGGCTTAAAACCGAAGTAACATACATATACGTGTTAACATGTTGTTGAGCAAAAATTTTGAAGATGGTGCTGTCGATTTTACCCAAAATTCTATTACATCTGTATAATTATCTATATATGATCTGGCCTAAGAGAATAGGCATTGTCCACAGTGCAAAGCTTACTTAATGTTTCTTTAAAACAAAAAGATCGGCTGTTCATCATTAGAAATGTTTTGTTAGCATTATAAGAGGAAAGCCAGAATAGATGTCTCAATAATTGAATTATGATTAGGCTTTATAAGGTATCCTGATGCTGAGGATCATTCACAACTAACTAGGAACTATGATCATGCTTTTCTTTGACTCCCAGCTTTGTGACCATGTCTCCATCCTAGAAAAGGTTAATAGCCTGGCTTATTTAATATAGGCTAAAGCTTCAGATGCCAAAGAAATAACGAGGACCGGTGACTGTAGCCTATAAGCCTTTGTGGCCGTATACAGTCTGCATTAATTGAACCTCCTTAGTTTGATTTAGCACGTTTTCAATGTAGGTGACGCGCTTTCGGTAAAAAAGGTCAATTTGCCTATCAAGTGAAATTCATATGAATTATCTATCCGTATCGCAGGAATAATAATGAGTTTGACCGCAAAAACGTATGAAGCTAGCACAAGTATTTATTAAAGCAACGTTTTTGTTTGTGGTAATCGCAGAGTTTAATTATAATTTAAATTGTTTTCTTGGTGTTTTTTGAATGGCTTTATCCGAGACAACGATGCATTTGTATGCAGTGGATTATGGAAGCAGTATAACGATAGTATTTAACTCAAAGTAGAATATTTAAATTAAACCCAGCTGGTGTATATGGGTTTACACAATTCATCAGCAGATTAATTGTGATGTATTTTCAGTTGGTCTCTCTAGTAGGTGAACTATGTTCAAAATAGACACATTGATACAGATCACTGTTTCTAAACCTAACCTATTGATTAGTTAATTATGTTGTAATGCCTTCATGAAACCTCTTAGAAACCCTACAGAAAGTCCAGTGCAAGGACAGATATGCATATTTTACTCGACTTCTAATACAGTGTTCATACTGAAAGTAAGACAGGCCTATATGGTGCACCGCAGAATGAAGATGATGAACTGGGTGTTTGTATGTAAACTGAAAACTGGATAAAGGGGAAGTCTATTACAGGAACTCAGACTGCTAAATGCAGTTCTTTCTGAGCAGATAACAAGGAGCAAAGATGTGTTCAGTTTCATGTTTTGGAACCGTCGTTCAGTTGATCATTAAAATGTAAATCAATGAACACAACTTACAGCTGCTTTTCGTGGAAAGACGATAGGGAGGCAGAAAGAGCTTGACGCTGAAGGACACATGGGTTTAGAACCTTGTCGTATCGGGCGGAGGGCGGTACTTGCCTCGTGCTCGCGTTCGATTTCACAGGCGAGCAAAGCGCATGTGGAGCGTTATGGTCTGTACCGTCTGACCCTGCACTTCGTGTCTCCTCCTAGTTTGGCCAGTAGGTGTTCCTGCTCAGGGGGCAAGGAAAACACACTAGGGGCTTAAGGGCAAGCAACAGGGAGGAGAACAGGATGGCCGGTGACACCTACTGGCCAAACGGGAAAGAGACATGAAGGGGAGAGTTGGACAGTACAGACCCTGACAGTGGAGTATCTGCATGTGTTTTTGTTTCAGCTGAAGACCGTTTCATTGCTGTCACATTTACATTTAGAGAACTGGTACTTAGAATAGATAGATGGATAGGCTTTGTTTGTTTTTCATTTATTTCCTTATTCTGTCTCACAAAGTAGAATACAGTGATTTTGTTGTATTTTATAAGTGTTAGAGCAACCTTTGTTATGAGAACAAGAAAGTTCTATGAGTTTGAATTGGGTTCACCTGTTCTGGAACCTTTAAAGTCTGGTTTGTTACATCAAGCCATTTCAGTCAGATTTGATTTACATGTTCTGCGCTGCTGCTGTTTACAACTGTTGCATGCAGAGTAGTGCAGGCCTTTATTTAGACCCATTTGCGGATTGCATTGTGTGATTTGTGTGAGAGGGCGTGACCTGACAGATCTTCAGCACGTTATGACCGCTAAGGCACAAATGAGGTTGATTTTTAGAAGGTCAAATTTATGATGACGTGGCTGGAAAGTAGCCCTCAAGTTTCGGCCCGTGCCCGCTTATGGGCGACGGCTGGGAGAGGAAGGATCTCGGTTCTTTATCGGATTGACGCAGATGGGCAGACCACCCGCGGTGGGTCCCTTCTGTCGCTGGAGATTAGCTCCCTGCAGACGGAGACCTGCAACTTCTCCAGAATGCGGCTTTTCAGGGTGTGCCTTAGGTTAGCCACAAACTGTAATGGTTTCTATTTAACAATAGACAAAGCCACCTCCGTTTTCTCTCTTCCCTTTCGGGGGTTCAGACGTCCTCATGCATCACTGCGTGGGGCTGCAAAGCAGCTTTGTGTCCCTGACTTGCTGCCTGACCACAGCTGGCTCACGTTTAACTTCCTCCTGTTTCAGCCAGAGGTAGAAAAAGCTGCTCTGATGCGAAGCACAGCTTTATTTCAGGGAGTGATCGTTGCAGAAAGTCAGAAGTAGAGAGGAAGCACGGTTGTACAGATGTAAGGTATCACTAATGGACAGAGAGATGCCGTACAGTCGACATAAAATGTATGTTCCTGTTCTTCAGTTGTTCTGTGGTTTCTGTCCAGTGTACTGTGCTTTTCTGCTCTGGGCAGAGCAGTGTGGTAGCAGACTTCGTTGTTAAGCTCCTTTTAGGTTTATAATGCAATAAAATAGATTTCCTGCAAGACTTTGTGCGTGAGTCACACGCCAGAAGCGTGATAGTTGGCAATGCTGCCTCTGGAGGAAATTCCCCTTCTCTCGCTAAAATCAGATCCTCGTCCACCTGTCATTCAATTCGAGCAGGTATGACAGATGGCTTTTTCCCTTCATTTCCGTATCAGAAAATCGAAAGGAATACACTGCAGTACATTTTGTGTGTTTTGTCTATTCCTTCTGAAAGTCTTAACATGAAATGCAGGCAAAGGTTGCAGTAATGTTACCGTAGAGACAATAAAGGACGTCTTAATGTGAATAGTATGTTTGTTTAACTCCTGATCATCTAAGCTTTGAGGATTAAAACCTGCGTTCAAAGGGGCTTCCAACAGTTGCTTTCTACACCTCTACTCTAGCTCCTGTTGTCTTTCTTGTCTTTCTACATAAGTAATATAATTTTTCATTGTTTTTTCGTGGCTGGTCGACCCAGATCAAGAGATTGGAAGATGGATTTTTTGGATGCTTTTTTGTTTGTTGAAATTCTGTATAGTACTCTAGGGGGCAGCTATATGTTAGCCTCATGTGAAGTCTTTGAACGGAGAAACGTTTACCTCCACATTGAAAGGGTCTCACTAATCAGAGAGGCCGTTGGTAGACTTAACTGCTGAACTCGTTGAGAATCCAGATCTATCTCGTGGGAGTTTTACTTGCACAAAAATGTTCTGAGGGCCAAAAGAAAAATGATTGGTTCAGAGAGAGAACCAATCAGATTCTGGGGTGGTGGGTCCAAGATATCTGACTGGTTGGTCCTGCTTCCTCTAGTTGCTTGGACTATACTCCGCTTCACTATAATCTGATTGGTTCAGAGAGAACAATCATTTCCCCTTCTGTCCTCAGAATATTTTTTTATGTTAGTAAAACTCCCCTGAGACTAGATCTCAAATGAAGAAATGCCAGCCTAACAAGCATAATTCTCAAGGCCTCCTCAAGTCACACACAGCTGCTGGTATTTCCCTAAACTTCAGACCTGGTTTTCATCAATGCTTACAATGCAGACTGCGATCTCTGTTGTATCATACCAGTCATTTCACAGGCCAGCGAGTTTAAACCTGGTTTTACATGAAACCCATCCATTTTCTCAGAATTCTTTTCTTTCCTTATCAGCGATAGCTACTTTGGTAGCTACTTTGGAGACGTTTTTGTTAGCATAACATTATTGCATAGAATCATCAGCTAAATTTTAATGACATGACAAGGATAACTTCAAGTCTTTCTCCTTGAACCATAGACATTGTGTGTTTCTATCGGGGTTAATCGCAACTCACAGGCTGACTTCCACAGAGATCATTTTACACATCCAGCCTGTGAGTTGCGATTAACCCCGATGCCTGTAATGCCAGCCCATTGCATCCTTTTCTCTGTTTCCAGTTGTTCCCACTTCTACAGCTGGTTTTTGGCCCACACCTTTTAGGAAAATACACAGAGCTGCAGGACACAACAGTGGCAGCTGACCCAAAACTCTTTGATGCACCAAACCTGGCCCAATGGAAGTTGAATATACTGGTGCCGCTTCCGGTTAAGATACTCTTCCGTCTTGTTATGGTCCGCGTCCGGAAATAGCATAACTGGCGTGCTTTCTGCTGGCTGTCCCTGGAGATTTCTCTGGGGCTTCCGGTATGTGCCAGCTGGCTGCTGCCCATGGAGAAGGAACATCTGGCCTCTTGGTAACTCTTCTCTCTGCCCCTAACCCATTTCTCTGGGACAGCTTCCAGAATCGATTGCTGGATACTGCTGGAACTGTGGCTCGGCTGATGAACCTGAAGCGGGTTGTTGACATCGAGAGAGTCATCTTGTTCCTTTGTGTTTATCGCTTTCTAGTTCCTGAACCAGACTCTGTCATTTACAGAAGCAGTGTTTCAGTCTGCTGTGGAGTTGAATCCAAATTCAGACACTCCAAAGAGTGTCCTGAAGCTCCTGAACTGGAGAAACTTCAGCCAGAAGAATCAGGAGATTATGTGCTGTCAGAATCGGTAGTTTATGGCCTGTGAGGACTGGAAATCCCTCCTGTGAGGCGGAACGCCCAGCACTGATGTTTATCGCTAGCTGGTGTGTGGTGGCTGGCATGGTTATTGCTGAGGAAGATGCTGAAAATAATGGATGGATGGATGGGCATTTATAAGACATAAACAAGAGGGGGAACACCCAACACTGATGTTTATCACTGGCTAGTGTTGTGGCTGGCATGTTCATTGCTGACGAAGATACTGAAAATGATGGAAGATGGATGGATGGATGGATGGATGGATGGAGGGAGGGATGGATGGACGGACATTTATAACATATAAATATCTTGACATTAGGCCTGTTTTAATGATATGCCAAAGCCATTTCTGGAATGCATTTCTGTGGAGGGTGAACAGGAATAACTACAGACAGGAACCTGAGTCCTTATGACCTGCTACCTGCCAGAGCATGAGGAGAGCCACTGAGACCAGAGCAGAGCTGCCTGTGAAACCGTATAGGCTGGTGTATAAGCTCCTGTCAGTCTTTGGTGAAGTCAGCATCCATGAATATGAATAGGCACCTCAGCCCATGAAAAAGCAATTGCACTCGGGTATTTGAAAGTGGTGGGGACAGTTAAACCCCAGCCCTCATATCCTGTTGGAACCTCACTGTCTTTATCAGATTCAAGGTCGTGTACCTCTCCACCCTTGTGGGAAAACATTCCCCAGAATACATCTGTGTGCCTAAATTTGAATTATCGATGCCAATTTCTGCTGCAATGTGTCTAGAATACAAATGAATATGTATTAATAGTGTCTGTAATGAGCAAAGCTTGCTTTATGATCTGGTATAATAAAGACTGGCATTAGGGAATTTCAGGTAATTTAGTGAGTTATAGTATCTCATAAGAAGATATATTCAGCATTGTTACAGAAGAGCTTACTTAATTACCTAATTAGTGTGGCATAGTGAGGTAGCTAACTGGAGATTTGCTTGAACCTGGTTTTTGGATAAATTCATTACATCCACAGAGTAAGTCATGCAGAAGCTTGTAATTTCGAATGGCAATCTGTAAGAGCATGACGAGTGCAATGTCAGTCTGATCCCCCCCCCCAAGCTGCTGTGCTGTATTTTGCACATGGTTCGTCTGCTGTTGTTATTTATCACAGTGGCAAAATCTGGAAGTGGAACCTAGTCTGTTTTCTGTTCCGTTCCTTTGGCTGAAGATTGTAGTCAAAACACAGTATATGAAGGGGAATAGGGATAAGGTAATCTTTATTGATGGCCTCTATCCTCAAATGATACAGCGCTTTGTTGTCCTCCTAAAATGGTACTTTTCTGTGCACGGAATTCTGAAATACACTGTAGTACACTGCTGTATGTGGTCTCCTGCAATGGTACTTCCCTATGCATGTTCTCCTGAAATGTTACATCTTTAAGAATGATCTTCTGAAGTGGTACATCTATATAAATGGCCTCCTGAAATGGTATTTCTCTATGCACATCCTCCTGAAACGGTAGACAGGACTGAATCTAGAGGATCCACACCCAGCTACCACATGGCATTTGGGGTTCACTGCTGTTACCTCGCATTCTTCTCTCTGTGACCAATGACCCATCGACCTGCGTGTTTCCAACCCTCTAGTGAACATGAGCAGTATCAGAGCATGAAGTCGCATGACTAGGACTGCACAATATCACATTTCGATATGTGACATTTCAGTAAATACTGCGATATTTATTTTTTTAAAAAAGGAGTTGAAATTATGCAAAATAAACTCTAGCTGAATAGTACTTATCTAACAATAGAGTGTGTCTAGTAAGTTGGCAGTGTTGCCACAAGTTTTCAACAGACACAAAGCAGTGCTGACAAATGGAATGTGATTATTGCATGTGCGCAATGATGATGCTGGAGCGATATATGATGCAGTCCTACTTAAAACCCCATGTCTACTGTGCTGGTGTGTTTATGTACCTTACAGGCTATTTAATTAGCCACATGAGTCTAGGATTAATAAATCTCAAAAAAATAGTCTTTTGGAGCCTGTCATTGTAATGTACCATTTAATCATGCAAAGTGCTTTTATTGAGGCTAAACTGTATGTTTCCTGATAGTTCTTCATCCCACGTGAAAGTGCATCATATGGACTGTCTAAATGGTTCCTTGGTGATGTTTTTAGTGCTGAGTGATCTCAGTCTGACCATATGAGGTAGACGCCTGCACGTCCCATCTAGTAGACGCCATATTCCTTAACGCTCTTCATGGGACATGCTGCTTCAGACAGCAAGCAAGACCTTTGATTCTGTGAGTCTGTGATTTGCCTCCCCCTCTTGTCTCAACACCAGGCCTGCTCAGTTTAAAGATTCAGGGTCCAGCAGATATCTAACCGATAAAGCCCTCTAAGAGTGTTCATCTAAATGGATACTCCTAGCAGCTTGAATCATGGCTGTAGCTATCTGGCAGTGGGGTGTAGGGCTGATGGGATTATTCGACATAGCTGATGACGTAAATGCTGAAAATGCGTCAACCTCAGTATTTTAAGTTGATGCATTGTTTTAATTATTTTAATGAAATTACCTTTGTGATTTCTGAAACACATCTTTCTGACAAATGTTTTCGTTCAGTATCACTACATAATTGTGGGAGTATTTCAAATTACCACAAATCAAAATGGTGGTTTTACACTGTGCAGAGTTTCGGCACTGGTGATATACACAAGCCCCTGTAGAGGCAGCTATTTTGGGTGACTGACCCCCAGAAAAGGTAAAACCACCTTAAATGTGGTTTATTCATGTTTATTAAATCGACATTATTATGGAGAGCTTTTTAGTATCTTTTGTCCTTGTATCTGCTGAATACATTTGTTAATAAAGCCATAAAAATGACTGCTGCTACTTCCAAAGAATAAGTGAAGAAAATGTTTAGTCTAGAATCTGGGCTTATTCTATGTTGAATGACGGTGCCAGTGTGTGTTTGTGTGCATTGGGCTTGTTGGGACCAATGTTGTTATTATAGTAAACTAAAACAAAAATTAAAAAAATAATAATCCATCCATCCACACATTTTCTGAAACTGCTTAATCCCAACTGAGGTCGCGGGGGGGACCGGAGCCCATCCCAGGAACAATGGGCACAGGTGGGAACCAACCCTGGGCAGTCGCCAACACACCGCAGGGCGCAAAAATAATAATAATAATTGAAATGAAATAAAAATACATTTACCAAAAAACTTGCCAGACTGTAGACTGCAAAAAGTACTGGCATCCACCAACGTCTTTTACCATTTTCCAAAATATCTCCTCTTCTTATGGTGTGGTTGCTGAACTGTGCCTTTTTTAACTTAAGTACTTATCGCTTCCATGATTTACCAAAATAGTAGCATGTGGTTTTGCTAACCGAGTTTGTTAAACATAAGGATACTCCGAATTTATACAGGTTACAAACTTATGGGCATCACAGTATGCATCTCATTAATATTTTAGGTGTGCTACTAGTCTGCTTATTGAATTGTGGCAGTAAGTAATGTCTGTATAGTGCCGAAAAGCCGATGTCCTTTATCTAATCCCTGCAAGGACATTCAGTTTGTTGCTGTCAAAATAAAATGAAATTAACCAGTCAATTCAGATTAATCGACCATTCGGTAAAGTAGTTGATAGATTAATTGATAGAAAAATAGCCGTTAGCAGCAGCCCTAGTGGAGGGCATGAGTAAAAAGTCAGTCCTGACAGCTGTGACATCAAGGAAAGACATCCAAGTTCCTCTCAAGAAAAGTTCATTCCTGCAAACACAAGGCTACACAACCACCCACTCAACATGCAAACAAACTTGCAGTGTTTATGTGAGCCCACAGGGGGCGTAGTTGTTAAGGAGGTGAACTTCTACCAGATCATTTCCCAGATAGAGGGCCTTATTTTGCACATCATTTAAGTCTCTCTAAGTCCATCAGCAGATTGAATAGGTAATACAGACATTACATGTGGTGTCATCAGCCGGCGAAAGTTATCTCCCCAAAGGCCTGGAAGTCATTCTGGAGGAAGAGAAATGGGGACATAGAGCAGGCAGCAAATGGAGATGTAAAACTGCTAAACAAGCAGGATTCAGACACCATGCACAGCAGGGCACCAGTGCAGGGACAGCAAGGCTGTCTTTCTGCAGACTGCTGCCTTGTTCTTTTATGTTTTACGTTGACAGGTGTGATCAAAGCCGCCGTTCACGTCTGCAGCAGCCACGTCGTCATGACCTATATTTATACTGCTCTCTGGAATCATCCCAAATCTCTTAACCAAACAACAAATCGCAGTAAAGCGTACATATGCTTTGTAGCTGGCCAGGGGGATTGGCACGTTTTGTTTGTAAAACAATGCCAGTTGAATACATAAAAATGCCCCCACTCTCATAACTCAATAACCCCGATCACTGAATTTCCTTTTTTTTAGAGAATGCGGTTATTTTTCAGTTTCAGAAGTGCTGGATAAGACATGCCAGATTGAGATGAAGCAGATCGAGAGACCAATTTAGACACAGGCTACAATACTGCACAAAAAATGACAACTCGGGTATCTCTATCTATCTGTCTGTCTGTCTGATCTTAGGGATGTGCCTCAGTTTCAAAGTCACGGTTCGGTACATTTTCGGTATAGCGGAGGTAAAAGAAACAAAACATAAATATTTTTTTTCTTTATTAAACTGTGGTTTACTGAACAATGTATGATTGTCAGTCTCTGTCAGTACTGCTGCAACTTACTGATAAAAAACTAAAATTTACTTAAAAGTAAATCAAAATAAATATTCTCTCAAAAAAATTAAATTAACATCCATTAAGGTGCACATTTAGAAAATTAGCTGTACCCGAGCTGTACTGTATTCACCTTAGCAGCTTTCAGCTTCGTGTTAGAACTATGCAACACAAATATTGTCTCAAAAAATGCAAAGCATAACAAAATAAAAATCCATTATGGTGCACCATTTTAAAAAATACCTGCGCTGTACTTGTACTTCACATTAACAACTTCCGGCTTCCCGTTAGGACGTACGCGCGCATGCGTAGTGGCGCGGCTTAATCCACCCCTTTCTGAATGCTGCTCGAGGGAAACACACTTAACACTTTTGCTGCATTCGTTCGCCACATTTGCGTATCGAATCAAAAGACCCGTACTGAAAACTTTCCATACGAATACGTATACCGTTAAACTTATAATATATAATATATATTCATAAATTCATGTACATGGTGACAATGACGTTCTCAACCACCATGCCACCTGCTGTCAAGTGGAAGCAAAGGGTGGTTTATCGAAAGCCGCTGAGTCATTACATTACACTGTTTTTTATCTACTGTGTTGTATATATGTATATGCATGTGCTATGTAGCTACACATATACATACATGATATTAACAGCATATAAATGTATTCATAAATGTCTGTGGATGGGGAAATCTTTAAAAGCAGGGAGGGTGGGGGGACACTGGTTTCTATGTAGAGACTGAATTACCTTGAAAGGGAATAAACAGATTGCTGAAAATGTCAGTTTCCAGATAGAATAATCTCCTGTGTAATTATATTGGCTCAACTTATTTGTTGTACATTTCCTGATTGTAATGTTAGGCTTGCAAATGGGAACAAAGTCTTGTCCGGATTAAACATTTAACTTATTTTAAATATTTTTAACGTAATGGGTCCATGACGGGTGCCTGTCAAAATCCATGGTTGTGGTATGAATTGTAAGACTGGCCATTTGCGATGGTGCTAACTTATCTGATCTGGTGTAGCTGGTCGCCGGCAGCACAAAGGGAGTCCTGAGCACTCAGCCAGCCCATTCAGCTCGGAAACATCAAAGGCGTGCATTAGTGACGTTAGCGACGCTGTCCCCGGTGGCACACGAGGCTCGGCGAGCCGCGCAAACGCAGGGACGCGCGATCAGGCGTAACCAGAAAAACGGATCCAGAAATCCAATTAAATTTGTCCCCGTCTGTGATATGCAGATGCCTCGCTAATTCAGCTAGAGACACTGACAGATGCATGAGGGTGTTTTGTACTGTATTCATTTATTTTTATTATATAGGCACAAACCCTAATGGATCCAACTTATGGCGTGAATTAATGTAAATTATATGATGGTTGCTATAGGAACAAACACATTAATTTGTCCTGCCTCTCGGTAATGCACCATTGTGACGTAAACCGTTTGGGATGTTAAGGGCCTAAATGACACACCATAAATATACATACCAAAGACACATGGCAGAAGTGTGGGATTTCATGCTTCTTAGTTATGTTTTCACAAGTTTTCTCAACACACGTCTATTGCAGATCCAAACCGTATAACAATGAACATTTTAACAGATAGCACTGCATTGTTCTGGGCTTTGGTGGCCTATCCCATGTGTGTATGTGTGTGTGTGGATTGATGATTCACAACCCCCCTTCTCTCCCAACTCCAGGCTGCTTCAAGGACGACAGGATTGTATTCTGGACTTGGATGTTCTCCACCTACTTCATGGAAAAGTGGACTCCACGCCAGGATGACATGCTCTTCTATGTGCGCAGGAAGCCGGCATACAACGCCGAGAACATTGATGGGAAGAAGGTGAACGCGCGTGCGCGCACGCACACACACACGCACACACGCACACACGCACACACACACACACACACACACACACACACACACACACACACACACACACACACAGGGCTAAAAAAAAACAGAATTGAAAGGACCATGAGACTGTGAATCAGCCTGTATGAAAGTTAGTTATAGTCTACAAAGCACAAAAATGGGACTAACAGTGACCACATATATATTCCACACAGCCATCCTCCCCGAGCATCCGGCCTCCAGTCTACTGTGCGCCCCCATGTGGAGAGCAGTGGTAGCGTAGCGCCCCTTTGACCTGCGGCGGACAAATTCTTACAGAAGCTATAATTAGTTTTGCCTTCCAGGAGCATCGTGCCGCATTAGACAACGCAGGAATCTCCTGGGCAGGAAATTCAGTACAGCGCTGGCGATTTGTGGACCATCTGTCTCTCCCATGTAGCGAATGCAGTCACTGCAAGAGGATAACGAGTTCAAAGTATCCTTAATCACTGCTGTTCTATTCACCATCAGATTCCCTGATGGATTCTCCATGGGGGTGGATCGATTCCTTTTGGATCATTAAACGGTCCGGCTAAAATGGCTAATGCATCACCATTTGGTCAGAGACAGCTTTACCGCTCGGTCATCTTTGATCTGTAAAAAGAAACCGCGAAGGCTGGATCGTACCGGCCCGCTGTGCTAATGGCAGGCCTACTGAAATGCGGCCTGCTTTCTCGGCCCCTGGCATTTCCTGCCTCATACAGAGGCCTACTTCCTTTTATTCCCTGAGGCCATGCTCGGTTTGCTTCAGGTTTGTTTCAGCTCAAACTCCCCGTAGCAGTAACGTGGTCTGACTGGTGCTGAGATGATCACCTGCAAGACTGTACAGAGAAGCTTCTTCAGTTTGAGTTGATGTGCTCCATTTCAGCCCCTGTGTCGAAAGCAAGCAAACACATCATTTACAGCCAAATTTAGCTGATAATCTGGAGGGTCACACTCTTCTTACAAACAGACTTCCTTGAAATACTATAGATAAATATGGAGAATGCACAAGGAGACCCTGGACCAGTGGAAACTAGCATTTATGTTGAATGGATGCAGGCCCAGACTGGCAGTAGGAAGTTTGTCAAGGTTAATGACCAATACACCTAGACCACACGTCAGTTTCTAGTGGTACTTCACTTGACATGCTCCAGTCGAATTTCCGGCCATATAAACGGATTGACATGTGTTGCAGACGATAATAATAAAGCCTCCAGCTTGCTGTAGAGGCCTAGCCGGTCTGCTGGTGCTGCCTGCAGCGAGAGGAGCAGCAGGGCACAGACCTGAGCTGGCCAATGGTCCTTCGGCTCCTGTGGAGCAGGCATCCATTGAAAAATCTGTCACCTTTCCCACCAAAATGAAGGCGTGCCATTGGTAGTTTAAGTCACATGGTTGGATGGCAGTTTGTACCATGAAAATTGGGTTAATCAATTAATACATGGCTGTTTGCGGCATAATGCTGCTTTTCAAAGCAGAGCTAACACATCATTTTGCAGTCAATATTTTATTGGTGGCTTGTTTGGCTGTTTGTATTGTCAGTTTCGAGCCATCCAGCGACCCCGATTGACCCCACTGCTGATGCCTCACATATCTATTCATGTGAAACCCTGACAGTCTGTGTAGTTATGGTCCATATGCTCTGAATCTGGAATCTGGATCTTCTCTGCCTTGTTATAGGCAGCGGTATTGGATGTTGGATGGGTGTGGGTAAATGGTTTTGCCGTTCCTACCACAAGGGGGCCCCCTGCTATTCTCTGGGACCACCCTCCGTCTATCTGTGTTGGGAAAGCCCCGACTTCAGCTCATCCACCAGTGGTGGCAGATGTTAAGAGAACCCTGGAGATTCATAGTAATTAATTGTAAATTGATTCATTTAGATTTGGAATAAATGAAATGGCCATGATGCAAATAGATTGTGGGTGTTTTGATCTGAGATTTTTGCCTTCCCCCATTCACTCAGGAAGAGCCTCACCCATAGCATGGGTGCCACACGAATGGAAGAGTTCTTCTTGATCGGCGTTTCTGTGTCTCCCTTTGGGAGAACCCCCCCCCCCCCCTAAAATTACACCCTGACAGCAAGGGGGCACCTGGAGCTGTTAAGGCTTCCTCTCTATCCTCCAGGCTCCTGATTAGAGTTGGATGTCACCTGAACCAAAGGATGGCAAAAAGCACCAAGGACCCTCCTCACTATTAGCCGCATGTTCTTCTCGCTCAGGCCGTGGAGGGACTTTATCTTCCAGAAAACACCATGGAGAGTCTGTAACACACTGCAGCACAAGACCGGCAAGGACAATGTTAGCCAACCAGGAAATGCAGAACAGTGCAAGAGTGCAAGACAAAAATGCATCTACTTATTGCACAAAATTAATAATTCTACTGGGAACCAGTGAGCCATGAATTCATCATATATCATATTTCATTTCATTTCCTTTCATTTCAACTTCACCACTCCATAATCAGGCTCCGCTCTACTTTTTCAGGGGCTGTAGGCCCCCCACCAATAAATATGATAATTTCACTTCTTCCAAAGCGCAGGTAATTTGAGGGCCTTATGACTAGGACTGAAGTACCGTTCTGCATAGTATTGTAATAAAGTATTTATCTGTCTGTCTTGTGCTTTTCAGAGATATAAGGTTCTCCTTAATTCAGTTGACAGTAAAGTACCGGCCACCTTTAGTGGGAAGGACCATGCGAGGTAAATGGGTGTTGCCGGTCCTTTGTCGCTATGGTAACAGCACAGGTCTGCACGGGCCATGTTTCCTCATATGTGTCGACCCAGCGACCACCAGAGCACCTTAACGTCACAAGATCAATGGCCTTATTGCAACAGTTCCTCTGGTTTGATAATTCCTGATTTAATTGCCCAACAGTGCAGTTTGAGCACTTAAACTGACCAAACAGCTGCAAGTCTGGGGGTCTTTACCTTTTCAGTCGGACATTTAAAGCTACGAGTTTCTGCTGCTGTCACACACACTATGTGAGTTGAGCAGTGGTTGAATTCGCTTAGCGAAAACTCAATTTTAGACCAGGTTTGAAGAGTTTTGCATTGATTGGCTTCTTTGGGGACAACTGTTATTACATTTTAAAGCTGAATAAATATTGAACTGTGGTTTCTTTTTATTGTGTTTTTTCCTTGTGACGTTTCATAGCCACAGATGGTCAAGGCAATGCTATCAAAAGTTAGCATATTTGTGCAGGTTTGCCATGTGGTCTACGTGGTCTACAGGCCCATCATATCGGGTCACTGTCTCATCATGGTATTCTTCCTGCCTGCCAGTCATCTCTCTCTCTTGAATCTCCCTGGTCTCATAGAAACAGACTTTATATCGCAAAGGCTCATGAGGTCGGCTTTGGGGCAAGGTGTATTTATTCGCTAACTGTGACTGTTGCTTCAGCGTTGAGCGTTTGGTCCCGGTCCATGTGAAATGGCAGCGTATATGTCCCACCAGTGTGGGCGGATAAGAGCTGGGAAACGAGACAGCCGGTCTTGGCTTAATGGCGGATTTGGAAGAAGCTCAGTCTAATATGGTGGCATGAACAGCAACAGTTGCCGGTGCGACAGCCGACCAATCAGAGTGCAGGTGATGTCATCTACAGTCACCTCTGTGTTCCAAATTGAACTGAAACCTCTTGAGCTGAAGCCAGTGACCTCTAGTTGATTTTGGACGGATGAGTTCCCAGCTCAACGAATGCAACGTCAGCATATTACTGGTTATGTGCATGTATGATATCCCACGAAGCAAAATGTCTACCAAATAAAAATAATATCGCTGTGTCTTCTGGGTAAACTGATGATACTGCGGGGGGGTGGTGAGCTATGGCTGTATTCCAGACATGGTTTGTAAATGAGGTTTTGTTTGTGGGTGCTCTTGGGGGTGGGGGTGGTTGCGTAATTGCCACAGTTGGAGAGAGGATCCTTCTCCATGACAAAGAAGCGCTGTCAGGCGGATGAGGTCACCTATCTATCGATGAAAGTGACCTTAATCCCAAAAAAAAAAAAACAAATCCCCCGCCCATTTTCCTCTCCGTGCCTTACAGTGTGCTGCCAGTCAGAGATTGGCTCAGAATTTCACATTCACTGTAATAAATCACCATAATAACCATGCTTTGTTCTTCTCTCAGAACAAATTCTCTCTGCTGATTTCTGTTACTCTTTGATTTCATTAAAATTTTTATTACACAGAAATTAGACTCTTCTTGGGCTCCTGTATGGGAATTAAAATTTTCCGTCCATCGTAGCGGAATGATTAACCTTTTATTGTATTAATGTCTCAGTGGAAAAAATGTGTTCCTATTTCAGATGTCCTTCTCTTTATATAACGGGTGACAGGGTCTAGTTTTAGATGAGAGTAGCACTCGTATTTATGGAGGTGCTGGTCCCTTTTCCTCTTGCCAGGTGGAGGTGGAGGTATACAGGAGGGACTCCAAGAAACTACCCGGACTGGGGGACCCGGACATCGACTGGGAGGACAGTGTCTATCTGAACCTCATCCTGCAGAAGGTACCGAAGAGATTTAAGTATGTAAATAAAATGTGTGATTTTTTGTGGCTTGTGCTCAGCCGGATGAAGGCGCAGGCTGTGTTTGGGGTGGTGGTGAAGATAGACATGGTGACTTCATGGCTGAACACATCCATGTTTTTGAAATGGCTTAAGAAACAGGAGTGAAGGAACTGGGACTTTGACCTTGGGCATCCTACTTAAATTTATAATGAATTCCTTCTGTAAATCTCAGCCCCTATGAAGCCATATGCACTATGTTTTTCTACAATATATATAAGTCTGCTGCCAGACATTGATATATTATGTGGATTCATTATAGGTTGCCTGTAGGGATATTCTGTTATGCATGTAAGCTCACAGCTGTTAGTCACTGTCCCCCAGCTGGACTATGTGGTCACCTGTGCCGTCTGCACGCGCTCAGAGGCGGGCGACATACACATCCACAAGAAGAAGTCGCAGGTGCGAGTCCGATCACATGATCACTTTGAATTTGAAACGTTCACAATGTTTGTGAATTACTTTTTTAAGCGGGAGGGGGCTGCATAGGATGCTAACACTGAAAAGATTAAAGCTGACTGCATCATGTGACATCACCTGTGTCTCTAAACCATGATTGTCGCATCTTCCCTCCATTACACAGCAAGTGTTCGCCTCTCCAAGCAAGCACCCCATGGACAGCAAAGGCGAGGAGTCCAAGATTAGCTACCCCAACATCTTCTTCATGATCGACAACTTTGAGGAGGTAATGCCCATGTGTTGGGATAATCCAATCAGGTTTCTATTCTCCCATAGTGACAACACTGAAGCACAGCATGATGTTTTCACTCTTCAGGGGTGTGAAGCTCCCTCTTACTCAATAGTCATATGTCAGTTGGGGGTATGGGGCATCATTCCGAAGATATGAGCCTGACTGACTTTCGCAGTCAATACTGCGATGATAGGCTTTAGATGCACTTCTTGCTGTAGTGCCCTTAAGTAGACGAAACTGGTAATGATTAAATCAGTTAAATGAGATGTCAGTATGTTGCTTTAATAAATGATGGTGATTGCTGCTTGGTCAACAGTTCATAGTTCTTAAAATGTTCAATGGTGGATATACCACTCTATATATTATGTATCTCAGCATATGCTGAAAGATGTGAAAGCAGTAGGGTCACATGATGAACTGCTACTAGCCTGTGTGTTGAAATTGCAGTTAACATGTGACATATACACGTAATGGTGTATTGACTTCTAGGTCAGGGATAGGCAATCTTATCCAGAAAGGGCTGTTGTGTGTGTGGGTTTTCACTGCAACACCTTAATTCAGTGTTTCCTAATCCGGTCCTTGGGGACCCACGGTTGGTCCATGTTTTTGCTCCCTCCGAGCTCTGGGAGGGAGCAAAATCGTGGACTGTCTGTGGGTCCCTGAGGACCACATTTGGAAACACTGCCCTAATTAGATCTCTAATTAGAGAACCGATTGACTGAGGAGTCCTCACACCTGGGTGTGAACAGCTGACCTAAAGGTTATCCCAAAAACCTGCATACACACCGGCCCTTTGCGGATATGATTGCCCACCCCTGGTGTAGTGTAGTGAAATATGTGGCACAAAGGTGCAGTCACATGCTGAAACCTGCCACGTGTGGTAGGCTTTTGGCGACATGACAGTGGGGGAGGGTGAGATGGTCTGCGTGGAACTGGTGGCCAGCGACAAGAGCAACACCTTCCAGGGTGTCATCTTCCAGGGGTCCATCCGGTATGAGGCCCTCAGGAAGGTCTATGACAACCGGGTAAGAGCCCAACCATGCTCGTCGTCTTCGCAGAACATATCCAGAACATGAAGCTGAGGACAGGACAAGCCAAAAGTGCTCAACTTACTTATAAAACTGTACATCTTAAACCAGAAGTCATATCAAACATTTCACGTTCTTCTCCAGAATATATACCCTTATGGAAATTAATCGAGACAAGTAGTAATGTTTGTGCAATCTGATTTTCAGTCTCATTCTGGAAAGCCAACAATATGCCTTCATCAGTCACTTTTTCAGTGTGTTGGGGTTACATCATCATATGTAGGAAATTTCATTATTGTTATATTTCCTGATGGGTCAGGCATCTTTCAGCATGGTCTCGCCCTGTACCATATGTCAAAAAGGGTGAGGAATTTCATGAACAAGAAGAAAATCAGGGTTCAGGACTGGCCTGGAAACTCTCTGGATTTAAACCCTATAGAGAATCTGTGGTCAATCTGCAAGCAGCGCCTTCGTGGAATGGACTGTACCACAAAAGATAAGCTTTTTCAGGTGTTAATTTAAGTACGGTACTGGGACCCCCCAAGATCATCAAAGACTGCTCAGAATTGTTGGATTTTATACCAAATTGCATCCAAGTGCTACTAAAAAACTGAGGTCATATTATACAGTATATTGAAATGTTAATATGTTGAACTCGTTTTGATTAATTTGCACAAGGGTGTATAAATAGGCTTTGATGTGTAACACTGAGCCATAGAAACTTCATAGGTGAGATGATGCAGAGATTATATAAACTCAAAATCTGAAAAAGTGAATGATAGACTTGAGATAGCTCCCATTGCTCATTGTAAAAGTGTGACCTCATGTGTTATCCATCAGCTCTCCAAATTACCCTTCAATCCAAGTCATTTGTTCAGTGTTTTTTTTTGTCCCTTCCGTTACTGCAAGGAGTGAGATAAAGCTAAAATAGATCACACAGCCATTATGTCACCCAAATCTGTCTCCGAAACATTTATCATCCCTGAGACCAAGCTTGTCAGTGCAATGGGGTCTCTTCTACATGCAGACCCAAGAGACTTTCCAAAAATATGCACCTTAAATTTGACTCAGTTATTCAGTTTATTTCTGCATCTATTTCAGGATGAATGTTTTAGTTGGATGTGATATGATATAAGATGATCAAATATCTTGTAGCATGCATCATCAGCATAAAATAAGTACCAGACGTTATTCTTGGCACGTCGATCATGCACATGCTCAGTAACTGCAAGAATGAAGGGGTGGAAGCCCTCATTAAGCTTTACTCCCTTTCCTCATGTGCACAGGTGAGTGTGGCTGCCAAGATGGCACAGAGAGTGTCCTTTGGCTTCTACAAGTACAACAACATGGAGTTTGTCCGCATGAAGGGACCCCAGGGGAAGGGCCATGCAGAGATGGCAGTTAGCCGCGTGCCAACCGGAGACACCTCGCCCTGCAACACCGAGGAGGACATGGACTCGCCCCTGCACGAGCGGGTCTGTAACCCCTGACAGCTTCACTCCTCTAACCTTACCCACAGGTCCTGTTAAACATGGCCTGTTGGACATGCTTGCTCGTGTATGCTAATGCAGAAGGATGTGGTGCACAACACACTGAACGAGTCGCGCAAATGAATCTGCTGTAATGTGCTGAGCTCTCCTCTGAACCTAACTCCCGTCTGTCTCACTGGAGACTCGTGCAAATTGAAACCAAAGACTGAGCCTTTCAAATATTCATGTTCGTCTCTGCTGCCAAGCCCATCCTGGGACTACAGCTGGCTTACTTTCCATTTGCCATGCTCCGATGTGTGATGATCCACTGTGCTTCTGCCGTTGCGTATTGATATTTTCCTAGCCTGATGTCTTTCGGATTAGCTACCATTTGGAACCTCAATTAAAGCGGATCTTGTAGGACACGAGACAACAGAGTCTGAGACCAACTTGTCAACGATAGCTTGAAGCTGTTGATTTGGTGGATTCAAAAGCTTGTCCAGTTGGTCCTTACAAAACCAGCTTTGCCAATGTAACCATGCCAACACCACCACCAACAGGAGGACCTACAGAGTATGGTTTAGAGAGTTGAATATTGTAAGTGCCAATAAAACAGGTGCTAAGTTTCACAGGATCTTCCCAATATGGGTTTTCCTTTTTGAGAGCTAATGAGGATGCTATAAGCAACGTTGACTCCTTAGCCCCATCCTCCGCCTCACATCCTCTTGCTCCACCCATGTCATCACTGTCTCAGGTCACCTCCTTCAGCACACCACCCACCCCGGAGAGGAACCGGCCCTCCTTCTTCTCCCCTTCCCTACGCCGCAAGGTACCGCGCAATTACGTTGCTGAGATGAAGAAATCACACTCCGCTAACGACAGCGAGGAGTTTTACCGTGAGGACAGTGGAGGAGGTGAGGGGGGCTATCAAGACAGATCCCTCTCTGTCTCCTCCGTGCTTCATTGAAGAAAGGCCCTTTTTCGCTTATTGCTTCTTGACCAGCTAGCTGTTATCATCCTACTTTCCTGCAGGAATAGAGATGCTTTTATGTTTTAGATTGGTAGTCCAACTGCAACTAATGATTCAGCTTGGGAATCTCTGTGTGGGGTTTGAAGGCTGAGATGCAATGGGGGACCCAAGTCTGCCTTGTTCTTAGTAAACCTTGATCCTCTTGATTCTTTGCCTACTTTAGGTTAACAACTTCTTGACAGGGTGATCGTCTCTTTTTACCGATAGATCTTCAAAAGGCCACCAACTTGCGCTCGCGGTCACTGTCAGGCACAGGCCGCTCCCTGGTGGGCTCCTGGCTCAAACTGAACCGAACTGAGGACATTTTCCTGCTGTATGCCCACCTCACCTACGTCACGCTACCCGTGCACCGAATAACTACAGGTGAGGTATACAGTGGGGAAGGTGGCTCTGATCCTAACCGTGATTAGTGTTCATAATCAGCAAATTTTGTTGTATTTGGCCCTGAAGTGGCTATTAAGGATGTACTCGCACTAGGTGATCCAAACTGGCTCTGTACCGTGACCAGGCCTGTTTGAAAAGGGGGGCTGGGGTACAGTTCAGTTTTACTCAGGCATGGTATGCATAGTGTGATCAGCAAACATGCTCGAACATGGAACAAAGACATGACATCAAGGATGCGACTAGCACTTGTATGCACACATGTAAACTATATACATGAACCAGACCCGGAAGGTAGGCCGTACAGATCGGGTAGGCCGCACAGACCAGGTAGGCCGCACAGACCGGGTAGGCCGCACAGATCAGGCTTTAGATAACGGGTATAAAAATCAGTCTAGAAGCCGGGTTTTCGTTATGTTTATTAAATGTTTCAGACTTTAAACTGCAAAAAGTACTGACACACCACCGACGTCTTTATATTTCATTATTTCACAGTATTTCCTTTTTTAAAAGACTTTGTGGCTGCTGAGATGTTGTGTCCCTTTCTTTACAACCACATCAGTGCGGATCGCTTTCATGATACCAAACAGCAGCGTATGGTGTGCTCCGCTAAGCAAATTGAATAAACATAAGACTGAAAATGAATTTATACAGGTTACTAAGTTTTGGGCATCACAATACACCTCTCATTAATATTTTAGGTGTATAATACTGAAAAACTGGCACCTAGACAGATTTTTACATCTGTTATCTAATGTCCTTGAAAGGAAAACATATAACAAAAATGGCGGCAAAGGGAACACTTTGGTTTGTGGCAGTGGTGCAGTGTTTGCTGGTAATCTGGGCTGATGAGAGTGTCCAGGAACAACTGGATGCAACCCACAAAAACTCTGAGATATTTGGTAAAATACAGAACTGTCTTTTTATACGCGCAGCATGATTTAAATGAAAATCATTGCGTTGCATACTTGATAAATCAATAGTGGGCCGTGTATGATAATACGCCCAAAACAACTCCAAATAAGTCGCAAAATTAGGACATAAATTAGAACTCCATTTTCTGTGTTTTTTCAACAAATGTTGCACAGCGATGACAAAAGCGTGCTCGGGCCCTGAACGTTAAGCGAAACGTGAGTGCAGAAAAATGGGAGACTGGGGAGGCAGAACAATTGTGAGTACGCGCTAAGACAGGGGTGACAAACTCCAGTCCTGGGGGGCCGGAGCCCTGCACAGTTTTTGGTTTACCCTCGTTTAACACACCTGATTCAACTCCTTGTGCTAATTACCACGCAGCTCTTGAGCAGAATCATTTGTAGTGGAAGGGGGAAAGAACTAAGCTACACAGGGCTCCGCCCCCCCAGGACTGGAGTTGGGCACCCCTGCCCTAAGAGGTTTTACTGAGGGAAACTTTGCCAAGCTTAGACAAAGAAGTGACACTAATTGTTGATTATGCCTTGGATTTATCATAATCTGGGTTTGCTGCTGCCACCAAACTAAAGCTATATGTAGGCCAGCCAGTTGTAGAAATCCAATAACAGCCCACTTATTAAACCTTCTGAAAAAGAATATTAGAAGATGTATATTGTTTAGTTAAAACTGCACAAAATGTGGTTTCAGGATTACATTTGTGCTGTTTCCAAGACTAATGTTGCATAAATTAAATCGGGAAATTAATTATGAACAAAATCATTAAAAAAAAATAATTCCTTGTTTCCAGATATCCTGGAAGTGAGACAAAAGCCCATCCTGATGACATAGCGGACGCTGCGAGCAACTTCCTCGAACTCACTGCCAAGTGCCTATTTGCATCAGGCCGCAGACAACACTACCACCTAGTGTCAAGACGGGAAGCCAGAAAGAGTGACAAGGCGGTGTTTCACGATGAGGAACAGGGGGAAACAATAGCAAACCAGCCATTCAGAAGTGCCTCTACCTTTGCCATCTGACACCTGTTCACAGGAGGAACAAGGCCGTCTGAAGCGACAGACCCCATTCGCTGACTCTAACCATCCTGCAGTTTCCTGTTGGGATTATCCGTAGCCCTCGACTGATGCACCGTTTATTAAACTTTGATCCGAAGGCAACGTCTCTACTTTCCTGTAAATACCTGCCACTCAGCTACTCACCGAAAGGCCTTTAGTTGGCTGTGTTGTGTAGCTTTTGCACTATGTTGTACTTTTGACACAGGATTCCTTTTTTAGGGATGTACCTTTAAGGGTTATGCTTGGTCTTGTGGCCTTTGGTGTTTTTTGGTTTCTTTATATCAGCAGTGTTGGAGGCTGGATTACTGTATATTAACTGCTGTTGACCTAGTCGAATGTAACTAGGCAGTACGCGTATTGTATCCCTGCTAATCTTTTACGGCAACCTCACTGATAGAGAGGTTTCTTTTTCAATGAAGTATTTTAAACTTTAATGTTAACACATTATGTGTATAGGGAATTTACACTGAGAGTAATTATAAGGACACATTGTGAGAGCAATTTCAGTAAATAGGACGCTAATAGAGCAGTTGTTAATAATGTTGCTAAAACCCAAATATCACAAACTGATGTTTATTTGATATGCGATGTACAGAAAGTATTAACGGTGATAGTGTGCATGGGTAGAGCACCTGCTCACTTCCTGTCCTGTGCTTTGGCATATTTCCTCTCTCTACAAGGAGACAAACCATCGGAGGGGTATGGAAGTTAAGGCAGGTACAGCTAATCAGTTGGTGGAACCAGAGTCACTGCACTCCGGTGGTTTCCAAAAATAAACATCCAGTAAAGTGAATTCATGTACATCCTCCTGACAAGCTAACGGTTTTACTAGCTTGAGCTGAACAGAAAGTTTGGATATTTCTGAGTCAACGAACTTGTAAATATTCACTCCTGTCTCCTGAACCTCAGGTAACGGCAGATGCTTAACTCACAGCAGAGGCAGTTAACAGGACAGCAAAGCTATACTGTTATTTTCTGTACTCCTCATGACCCTGATCTGGAGTAGTCACTAGAGGATGGATGGATGGGTCTCCTATACTTTAATGCCTACCCATGAGGTGTAACAAAATATGGACATGGCGTTTCACTGTAATTATCTTCTCTATATAGCTGACTTTCCATATCATGATCAACTATGTACCCATTCATAAAATCCAAGCTTTGTTTTATAAAGTAGTATCATTCTGAGAGCAACATGAACCATCCTTCACGATACTTCATTCAACCACGTCTGTTTCTGTTGAATACTTGCCGGCAAAAGTTTGACTAAAGTTTTGTATCTCTAACACGTCCCCGAGCATCTCCCAGTCCCTTTGACTGAGCTTTCCATTTCTGAGAGCTTCGCAATTTTTTTATGTTCACTTTGCCTTTTACGGTGGATGGGAGTGCCTTCAGGCTGAGGCAGAAATGCGGTGTTCTCACGGATGGAAGAGGAAGAATGTTGACCTACCCGACTGGTCGCTGTCACGGCGACAGATGGGAGCCCACCAGGGTAGAACGTTACACCAGCAGGGGAAACTGCATCTGGAACACTTGGACACGGACCACCAAAGTACATGCCATGGGCTGCAGACGGACACCGTACTTAGAGACGCCAAAGCACAGCTCCTGGGAGCGTTGCACACAGAGGAGCAGCCATGCTAGTACGCTGGCCATAGTCCCGTGGTCTAGTACAACTGTGTACTGGCTGACCCAGAGCTCTTCAGAAAACCAGTGCTTGAAGAACCCCTTTAATGATCTGAGCTTCCTGATTATCCCAACTTAACTCCATCCAGTGATATACACCTGTAACGGGTTCTATGAGGATCTTAGCTTCTCATTCTACTGCTCAGAAGCCCAGTGAGCAAACGTCCTCTTGAGTGAAACTTATGACTGCTTTGTGAGAGCTGAGCAAAACTGCAAAACCACAAAGACCGATGTGTAATCTGAGCATTTTGCTATCTGAGGACAAGTACACTTGAGCAGCATTAGGAACTGATTTTCCAGTAATTTCTCACCTTTCCTTGTTTAATTTGTATGCTTATGCTGATGTATACAGACAGGAAGATGTTCATTCTGGAAGCCTGTTTTGTGGTGACACAGTTCAAATGCTTTAAACATTTTTTTAAATATTAACATAAATCCATGTGCATGTTGTCATAATTTGAATTTTTTCTCCTAATTCCCTAAAATACAAAAGTTATCAGAAACCATCCCAGCTATGACTCATAGCTGCTTCAGCAAATTACTTTTGTTATTAATCTTGCAGGTTGAATCCACTCACGGTCCACGTCAGGACAGGATGTGACCAGACACACCTTCAGGGCACCCATAAAGTAAACACGCTACCTAGAAAAAAATCCTTCAAACACAATGTCTAACACGTCTACTCTTGATGTTATTCATAACCCACATGACTTGAGGTAAGAAACAGGAGTCGTCTAAACTTCACAGTAACTAAAAAGGGGACCCATCCTTCACAGTTACCGAGTAGGTTAGTAGCAGGTTTAGCAAGTTTATCCAATGCTTATAGAAGGAAAACTGTAGATGGCTCTGCTGTAAAAGCAGGCTAGTAATACCCTTAGAGTACTAGAGAATATTTATAAAGGATTATGTCGATCTTCTTTTCCCATGAATTTGCATTCAAGCAATTCAAGAGGCCCGAACACTCCAGATGTTTAATGTATGCTGCTGCCATCATCTCCCTGGAAGCCGGTCTCTGAATATTTAACTGTGCAGAAGGAACCTGGAAATCCAGCCCCTGCTCCTTCCAACCAAGGGGTGAAGGAAGGCAGCCCAGATCCTCACCAGGAAGAGTGGTGTGTAAGCAACGTCAGGATAATGAAGATACTCTAGACCGCAGACAGACATTTTTCCAATCTCAGTTTAATGTTTGAGTCAGTGTTAGGGTTAGCAAACACATACACGGCAGAGTAACAGCACATGGACCCTGCAGAACTAACAAACTGGTTAAAACCTAATTCAAAATTGGTTAAGTTAGCAGGTGATCGTTACCTGCTTTCCAATTAAAACTTTACTTTCTGCAGCTTTGCTTTTTGATTAGAAAAAATATATTTAAGCTTTTCAGAAAGGTTATCACTGAGAGCCAGGAGAATTTGAATTCCGAACACCTAATTTGCGAAGACCTGAAACACCAGAGATCACAAAACAGGCCACAGTCTGTGAAAGTGAATGTGCAGTGATTTATTGACCAACCATTCATACAAATGTGTCAGGCCGCGTTGCCTGGTGGGAGTCACCTCTGCTGGAGCAGCATGAAGGACACTTGGATGATGATGATGATGATGATTATAAAAAAAACAAAAAAAAAAAAACAACAGTCACTCAGCAACACCAGTGTGGACGATATGAAAGCATAGACGAGCTGAACAGCCGCAGACTCACAGATTCATCCGTAACACTTACATTTAAAAAGTGTGGGGGCCCTGTACAATACTATCCTCTTTGGGGAAGTGGGGGTCAGATATGGTGGGGAGGTGACTGAAAAGGACTCGAATCCGCCAGTCGGAGTTGAAAAGGTCTCATCCAGCTCACTCAGCACAGGCAACTACCACTCCTGAATAAATATTCCCCATCACATCACTCACAGAGAAGTGGCTGAAGCTTTAAAAAAATAATAATATAGAGATCTGTTTAGCCGAGGGCCCAATGACCCCGTGACACTCAAAACAAAGACTTTGTGAAATCACGTTTCCTTTAATTTACAAAAAAATACAAAGCAAGAAAATGCCTAAATGAGCAACAGGGTGCCAGAACAGCAGAGCCAGTAATAACGTCTCCAATTACAGAAGCAAAACTGCAGACTTAGTAATTCCTGAAGGTTCAATTTCCTCATTAACCAGTAGCATGACATACAGAATCACAGCGGACTTGCTCCTACCCACACTCACATCCTCAAAATGTTTTGTTCCTTTCTGCCACAATAGTGTCCGAATTAATCAGTACCGCAGTTTAAAATCTTCGGGTGGATGGTGGCTTAGCAGCGGCTGGCCGACTGACCTCAATCTTCCACTGAACTACAGGATAGCAGCAAAAGTTCACGACTGACGGAATGTTTCTGACTCCTGGGAGCCTTTTCTGACTCGTTTTCCACGTTTAAAAAAAATAAATCTTCAAAATGGTTCAATAAACAATATCCCCTAAGTTTCTGAAAAGAAACCTTTTTGCATGAGCAGTTTGGCCAGAAGCGAGGGTGTCTCACGCCTAGAAGCATGGCAAAAAAATAATCCAATTTCACAGTATGACAACTGACTACTTAATCTAAAATATATACAGGCATGCTACTTAGCGACTTTCATTACAAAACTGTACCAGGGGACAAAGTATGTGAACCTCGAGTTACCACAACACGGTCTAGGGCCGGATTATCGCACATTCGACAACGAGGGACCGAAGGGCGTGGAGGGGAGGCAGAGGTAAGGGGGAAGGTGATCTGCTAAAAGGGACATGGCCTGTAGGGACGCCATTGGCGTTTGTTCAGTCCCGGCTGGGGGGCGGAGCCTCACGCCCTCTTTTCGAGCAGGATTTTGTGCAGTTCGTCTGCGTCCTCGGCCGTTTTGACCCGGATGAGCAGCGGCACAGGGTTGGTGGGACTCTTCTCATCCACGGGGGGGTTGGGCACGCACACCACCATCACGTTATTCTTGCCCGTACGTGAGCAGGGCATGGAGGCGGGCAACAGAATATTCAGGAGGATGTTTCCTGGGGAGAGACAGGATCCTTTTAAAACAGCTTCATGTCTCAGAAGACAAGCAAATAAAAGGCAGAACACCTGAATAGAACAGACAACAGGGGAAGACTTCAGTGGAAAGCAATACAGATGGAATTTTCCATCCATCATCTGTAACTGCTAATCCCATTCAGGGTTGCGGGGCAGATGGAATTTTCTTTTGAACAAAATAAAACATTTTGGCGTCCTGTCAGGATAACCAGCTGAGGTCTTGAACTGTGTAGCTTAACACCAGGGAGAAAACACAGATGTTTTTAAACTATACTAACATACGGCAGTAACAGTAAAGCAAGGTTTACGCAACAGGCATTTCTCAGCGTGGCCACTAGAGGGAAGACAAGCGTTTGTATTAAAACCATCGACACCAAACAGCCTATGCCAGCTTACATCAGCAGGTACTTTCCTCAAACACAAATCACACTCCCCCTTTTAACCCACTAATACTATTAACACAAGTAAAACTAACTGAATTAGCTGAAAGCACAGAGGAGGGCTCGCCTTACCCAGGTTGGTGTCCGCCCGCACCAGGAGCTGAGTCTTCCCATCGGCGGCCTGCTTCAGATGCAGCGTCCCCACTCCCTTCTCCTTAAACTCATTCTCTTTCTTATAAAACAGTTTGCACCTAAAAAAATCAAGAAAATTCCAAGCGTGACGGAGAACATTCCAGAAGTGTCATTTTGCTTCGTACTACAGTAAGGAGATTGTCCCATTAAACACACTTGGTGAGTATTAGTGTCCCCAAACTGATCGGGGGGCCCATTTACATGCCCATAAGCATTCAGCAGCGATAACATCTCCCTGCTCGTGATTAACATGCCTCGGTATCACTGGGCTATCTGGCACATGGCTGCTCTACACACCAACAGCCCCCTTCTACTTCTCCCCGTTCGCGGTCACGCTCGGACAGAGACCCACTTCTTAGAGTAGAACGCGTCGTCCTCCTTGACCTCCGTGACCACAGGCTTCGGGGGCTCCTCTGACCCCTCCTCGGCGCCTCCGTTCTCATCTGCGTGGAGGGAGGGACGACACACAGAGCCATAAGCGTCAGGGATGGAATGGCGATTCGGAAAGAATGATAACTCAAAGGCCCGTAAGGGAGCCCAAATGGGCTTTGAGCAATTTACACTGGACTCCTGTAGATATACAACAGGCAAAGTGTTATACCGTGATACTAATTACTTTGAGTAAACATGCAGCAAACTGCCCACTTGAGATGAACAGCATGACTGACAGTAAGCTTATTATGCCGACTCTGGAGCGTCAGTGCAGTGAGACACTGGCCACAAATGACATTCACATATTCGTGAATAATAACCTGATGGCAGCTGCGATTCAGACAAGATTAATATCTTAGGAAGTAAAAAAGGAAACAAATACTTTTTTAAATAAGCAAAAAAAAAAAAACGAATCACAGAGAAACTGCACTGTCTGGGCGCAGGCACAGTGACAGGCCACTTAAAGGGGGGGGGGGGGACTTCTGCATATAACCCCGTCCCGTCCAGCCTAACCCTGCTAGCATCGGCGTCCCCTCAGAGGTACAGGGGGCTTTACCTTTCCCTTCGGCACTGTTTGTCGTCTCCGCCTTGGCGCCGCCAAAGGAGAAGCCACTCGGCGTGACGGCGGCCCCGTGGCCCCCGAAGAGGGAGGTGGAGGAGCTCTGGGTGGAGAAGGAGAAGCTGGCCGCTCCGCCGGCACCCAGGGGACCCAACAGCGAGGCGTCCACCTTCTTGCCGAAGTTAAACGTGACGCCGGATGGAACCGTCTGCGGGGCGGTGCTCTCTTTTTCCTGAGCGAGCAGAGTTGCCCCTGGCAAGGAAGCTATCCCACTGCTGCCTCCGGTGGAGGATGCAGGAGCGGAGGCAGCAGCCACGGCCCCGGCGGGCTGGGAGCCCCCCTGCTTGGCTGCCTCGCCCTCTGAGCCCCCGCCATACTGCCGCTCGATGCTGGCCAGGTGCTGCTCGTAGTCGCGGAAGATGGGGTTGAGGTCGCACAGCGGGTTGTCGTTGACGTGCTTGGTGATCCAGTCGCGCACAGAGTAGTTGAGCGCCGTCAGCTGCCGGCTGTACTCCCGGCTGTTCTGAGGACTCTGAGCTGCACCGGGGGCGGGGCCATTGGGCTGCCTGCCGCCCACGTCAGTGGCCGGGGGTTGGGAAGAGGCGGGGCCGTTGAACGCCAATGAGCCTGAGTGGGAGGGAGATTAACAGAGTAACAGAGCTCGGCTTCTACATTTCCCCTCCTTCCTGATAAATAAAGCTACAGTCAATGAACAGCTCCAGGATCGTGGTGCTCCTCGCTCCGCGTCTGTTCTGATAGACGGCACACCGCCGCATCGGGCATCTGCGTCCCTACTGCGCGACTGCCACCATGCTGTTTGGCAGCATGACTGCCAAACCGCTGCAGCAGACGGCCACCTCTCTGGAGGAGGGGGTGGAGGCAGATGGAGGCAGATGGTGCAGCGCGCACAGAGTCTCAGCCTGGCCCCTCGCATACGTCAACCCACAGGCACCTGCACAAAACACTTCAGTGCGCGTTTTCTAACCCTGTCTGAAAAGGCGGGTATCCGGTTTGGACACAGCACCACAGAAAACCAGAATAAAAACTTTAAAAGGCTACTGTTCAAGATTCAGTCTGGTGTCACTTTACACGCTATACTGACAACGATTGGTACCGGACTGCCATATTATCCAAGGTGCTCCCTGTCTCGTGTCCCCTGCTACCCGAGATGATGACGGCTAGCCTCTAGTGTATTAACAGTTATAGAATGCAAAT
This sequence comes from Hyperopisus bebe, assembly GCA_026777045.1. Taxonomy (NCBI): domain Eukaryota; kingdom Metazoa; phylum Chordata; class Actinopteri; order Osteoglossiformes; family Mormyridae; genus Hyperopisus; species Hyperopisus bebe. The sequence goes on from JAODJW010000062.1 coordinate 28,029,293, forward strand.
GGTCAATAATTGGTTAATGCCCCAAGAGACAGTTGACATTCAACACACTTCTCTGAGTCATGCCAGCTTGTTTGTTCTCTATAGTCCAAAAGGAGGGAGTCAACTTTGATTTTACTGGAAACAACCAAACTCTGGAGACAGGCGAGTTCCACAGTAGGGCTGAAACGATTACTCAATCTGATTCATAAAAATCCTCCAGGCATATTTCTCTGCCTTGATCACTGGCTTTGTGATCCTCAGTACTATTATGCACAGACTGCAGCAGCGTATGGGCAATATTAACTGGAGCACCGGGAGAGAAGCCTATTGGGGTGTGGAGTAATGAAGAAAAACGAAAATATGGAAAATCAAATGGAAGAGACGAGTGGTAGAAAACAGCAGGAAATATTGACAGATTCAAAGAAAATCCTGCACAATACAAACACTGTGAGTTCTAAAGTTGAAATGTTCAACCTCCCCAAAGTTTTTGCCATTTTCTACCACTCGTCGCTTCCTTTTGCACCATTCAAGGGTTTTATCAAGTTATTAGCCTCAATTTGAAAGGCAGCTTGCAGAGGATGGTGGCGCTAATTATATCGATCACAGAAAACTTTATTTTATATTGTTACAATGCTGCTGCAAAAAGTTTAATGACATCAAAAATTTGCTTGGAGCATTCACTGAAGAGTTACAAACTGCTCACTCTGTCCACTACCATTAGACTGGTAAACATATAAATCTCTTAAAATATTGATAAAATGGGGGACCTATCTGTTGGCAGCTAATTATGCTAGCGACTAGCACCAACAGATTACCTTGCACTTTAACCTTTATACCACAAAAGCAGCACGAGATAGCATATAAAGGTTAAAATGCACAATAATTTCTTGCCATATCAGTGCAAATGCACATAAAATAAGTACGCCTTCGCACTGTTACAACAATCGATTGCTGCACGTATCACTTTCAAATGTGAATGTATACTTGCATATGTGGATTGCTGAACATAATACTGCCTTTGTGATAATTGGTTTAATCTAAATAAATTAAAGACAGGTCCAGTGTGAAAAATAGTGATATGCAGCTAACATTGCTTGGACCCCTAATAATAGAACCTTTCTGTACACAATATCTGACTATGGAATACGCACGTAATTCACTTATAACTCAGCTGTAGAATCAATGTTTTTTCGCAACACAAATGTAATGTTCTCCTTGGGTTTCAAGCATTTGTTGTTTGTGGGCGTATCCGCAGTCACCTTGAGCCACTTCTGATTGGTGAGCATGACAGGCATGCGAGGAGCACAACACTTCCGATTGGTTAGAATAACACACAAGGATGATGGCATGAATTTGTAAAACTATTCTCATGATAGTTTTAAACCCTGGGTCAGAGGGTTTTACAATGCATATCCTAATTCGCAGCCTTTGTGATGCTAATCTGGTTGTTTCAAATCAGGATTTTGATTTGAAATCGATAAATTGTTCAGCCCTACTTCAGATTTTGGTCTGAGTATTATTATATGTGCAGATGGCTCAACCATGTTCACCACTAACAGCATTCTGAACATGCTCGTGTGCCATCCACACGTACACATTTCATATTTTAAGCTTTTCAGTAAATGTTTACTTTAGCAGTAAGTACAGATGCAACATGGCAGTTAACACACTGAGTGGATTGCATCTTTTGTTTTGACTGAATTTGCAATTTTATGCGTTAAAACTTTGGTTTTTGTAACATGAAAACCACTTTGTTTATTCAAAGACCTGGGTAGCAAGTTTTTTCATTTAGTCTCCACACTTGATCGAATACTTATTTTATCTGATTACTCAATTAATTGTAAAAATAATTGATGGAAAGCTCAATTATAAAAATAATCAATAGTGCAGCGTTATTCCACAGTGATTAATTTTAACGTATAATAGGAAAAAAATATTACAAGCATGAGACAAAAGAGAACGAGAAGGTGGATAAGCACTTGGTAAGTAAACGTGAGAAGTAAACATTGTCATCAAACCTGTCTGAGACCCTTGACAAAAACAAGGTGTTCTTAGCTTCTACAGTAAAATACACATTCCAGTATATTTCCAGAAACTACCAATTAGTCACTGAAATTTTTGAAAAAAAAAAAAACCACACAAACCGGGCCATTTCTCTAGTTCTGTTAGCAAGGGAGGACTGTGCTCGGTCATCAGCGCATACACTGCAAACAGAAGCTAGCCAAAATTCATCATACAAGCATGATCATACACTGCAGACTGCTAAACATTAAAGTTGATAATAGCAGTCAAAGCCTATCCAGCTTTCAGTAGATATTGGTAATAAAAACTGTACAAAAAGAAACTACAATAAATACGAGCCAAATGTAGAGTTATGCAGAAACAGTCATTGTGACATCTGATAAAAATTCTGCTGCAATACACTGAAGGTGAGAGTTAACAGCCCATGAAGCAATAACCTCAAAGCGACTCAAAGTTTTTTTTTTTTTTTTTTTTAACAACAGAAGGGGAAAAGTTCTAGGAGGACACTGGACCTGGCCCAATCAGATTTGACAGTTACGGGCAAAGTTACTTTGAAAGTGAACAAGCAAAGTTTCAGGCAAGGATTTTTCCATTAAACGTGAAGCCAAACCATCACTAAGACCAGGAATAAAAAGGGACTAGAGTAACACAGAATAAAACTGCCCTGATTTCCAATTAAAATGGAAGAGGATATGGTTAAGGTCCAACTTCACCCCATGAATATCTGGCAAACCCAGAACCCATTATCAGGCAGACTAGTGGTACCTACCTGTGGTGGTCTTTGCTGTGGGGGTGGAGCCAAGTGTAGAGAGGGTAGGCGGGGCAACTGCACCACCATTCCCATTCGTCAGACTGGGCAGGGTCTTGAAGCCGGTGCCATTCCCCAAGCCTGAAAATGAGGCTGCTCCTCCCCCTGTCCCCATTGAGGTCATTGAAAAACCTTTAAAGCCTTTGAAAGCACCTCCGCCCTCACCCTATGGAGAGAGGGGGACTGTTCAGCGAGGAGGATCATTTTCCTACTTGTAACAGCACTTTTAGGCAGATACACGTGGGCTCTGTGAACATCCCATCATCTGACCGGAGATGATCATCACGCATTCACAATTTCTGGGTGCAATCAGGCCAAAGTGGTGCGTTACCTCAGTCGCCATGTTTCTGCGTTTTGCCTTCTTGATTGGCCGGTTCTTCAGTACATCTTCACTTGCAAGGGAGAACGTTCCGGGCTATGGGAGGGGTATTTCAATGAAGAAAAATTAAAGATTCAAGAGGTTTATTCATCACGTACAGAGTTGTACACATACAACATGTAGTGAAATGTAACCATGGTCACTCTAAGCAGCTGTGCATGATAATAAAATATAGAGAAAAAATAAGGAAAAATAATAATATAGGCTAAATATATATATATATATATGAAATATTTAGCTGTGTTTAATAAAGGTGTTATACAACAGGCTTATGGGGTCCATCTCACCACAATGGTGAAGAAGATAATCCTAAGCTAACAACCATGATTTTATGCAGGTAGTAGGAAGACAGTCCAATGAAAGATCTGAGGTCAGTGTCATGATGCCGGATTTCTTGCTACCTTGTCAGACTTAACATTCCCCAGTTTAAATAGACTAGTAAATTTGCTTACTTACAATTAACGCTGGCTACCTTAAATCCAAAAAGTTATATGGCTAAGTAAGGAATTTCACTTTGTGATGCAGGTCCCGGGTCCGCACGGATCCCTGCTGCATTACAGATAAATTGGAGCTTTCCCTATCTGAACTCCCTCATGTGCTCAGACATATTCTGGGCTTTACGTGCTGGCTCATCTGTAAATGTGCAGACTAAGATGGCATGATCTCACACTGTCTGTCACCCAGAAGTCAAACTGGGCAACTCAGACAAGCAACATGACAATTTCAGCCTGCACCAAATCAATCTGGGGATTGGGGGGGGGGGGGGGGGGGTGTTACAGAGCGAAGTCTCTTGTACCTTACCTCTTCTCCTTCATCTTCTTGATCCCAATTCCGGTCGGTTAACTCTTTATCTGCTATCCTCTTCGCCATCACAGCTCTGATCGCTTTAAAATTAAGGCAAACAGTTTCAGTCGAACATGCAGAACGTTTTAATCATACAGACTGCATCAAACACCCAAGTCATTTCAAATTTTTCTGGGTGGCCCAGAATAAAACTATACAATCCCACTTCTACAAATCTAAAGTGAAGACAACCGCTGAATGGACAGTAGTGTCGTTTTTGCCTTATCATAAAACTTTTTCGCCCGATAAACAACCAATATAAGCATTGGCAAGACTCTTATTCAGTTGAGACATAAAAAACATAAAAGGTGCCATAATACTTCTAGCTATAAGAAGAACAGTGACATCTGAGAAAGTTATTATTAAAAGGTGACCGAAAAAATAGAGATTGTTTTTACTTTATAACACGATAAACGGCACCCCTATATAGACATAGATCTGATGTGAATGTCTACATTTAAACTCAAAACGAAATAAATGGAGACTAGACACACTATTGTTCCAGAATATAAAGCGAAATTAAATTATTCTGAACACTTCTTTAGTAGTTGACTTTTAGTTAGCCATCTTAAGCACTTAAGCACCATACCTTAACGTATCATCAAACCCATCACAAATCTCACTGCATTTATAAGCAAACTCAGCCACGATAAAACCTTGGGGCTACTCTTCAGCTGTGACACTGCTTAAAAAACGTCTTTATTCGCCATCTGTCTATCCCGCTCTGTAAACTACTAGCTTCACCTTTTCTGGCTTTAACTACCGGTGTCGTCAGACATCCATGCCGTTTCACCGCCTTGGTACCGGGCAATAACAAGCGCGACACCAGCAAACATACCTTTATCCCAAACGAAACAAGTCCCCAACTGCCCCCAATAGCGACGCCGATATCCAGGTTCTCGAAACTGCAACAAATGATTAGTTTTATACCCAAATCAACTTTACGCTTGTCCCCCTTCACGCCGCCATTTTATGACACCGAATAACCGCGCGTCTCGCCTCCCTCGCCGCGCAAGCGTGAAGAGGGAAGCCGCCATCGGTGCATCCTGGGAAAGGTAGTTCCGGCGCCTTTCCTCACCCATTATCACGTTCAATAACGGTTTGATGTAAAGGATTCACGACAGAGAGCTGTTTTTCGGGTTTCGTGCATTTGATAAGGGGAGTTAGCAATTTTGCAACTGAAAGCCCGCTCTGTTTTGTATGGTTTTCTGATAATTACATACTGGGTACTTTTCCTCCTGAAGGAATTATAACTGACATTAAGCTACATAACACAATAACATTCAATGATTTTTTAATTAAATCAAAACTAATTAAATGGATATTTTTGTTTGGAGGGTTTCTGGAAAGATGGTCTCAGTATGAAATCTTAGATCAACTAGGCCTCAGCTGCAAGGAAACAAACACAGGACCTTAGAGATTGCTGGAAAGATAATAATACACTATGGACTTCAGGGGCAGGTGGCTGAGCCCCAAGCTCTAAAGGTTCTAGATAATTCCAGCCAAACCAGGAACAGGTGCTAGAAAAAGGAGGAGGAGAGCAGAGAGCCTAGCAACAGCAGGAGACCCCTGACCAGCTGGCAAAAAGGCACAAGTGGAAACCTTACAATTATTCAAGGACGTTCAAGAAGCTGTCCGCGCAGTTTTGTATGCATATTGTAGAGCTTTCCATTCTTAAAGGAATAGTTATTATTTTGTGTTTGTAACTTGCTTTGTTTATATGCAATGGAAGAAAATCACAGAGCTCAGTGCCCTGCTAAAATGTAAGGACTTAAATATTCCCAGGTGCATAATGGCTGAATGCATTTCCTCCATTTTGGTGGTTTAATAGCTTTATAACCTCAAAACTAGAATTTCCAGTGTCTGTAAAGCACTAAAGCTTATGTTTTTTTACACCCCTGAAGCGCTTCCCTAAAGTGTATCCATTTGGACATTTGTGAGCCCAGCAGATACTGTTACATGATCTTGAAACAGGAGTCTGCTTCACAATGCTGGAGGGGAGCAAGACCTCAAGTCGAGATTTCAGGCTTGACGAAGCTGTGGGCCAATAAAGAAAGTGAAACCTCCACTTTGAAGGTGTGACATCAAGACTCTTAGCGAACATGGACAACAGAAGATTATAGGACACATGCTGGGAGGTGTGTGGATGTTGGGGTATTTCAGCAATTGATTAACATCATTGATTATTATATTTGGGTACTGCATTATTCCCATAAAATGTTTAATTGATTCATTCCTTAAACTTTAACTAATCTGCCTTGATTTATTTCAAGAAATGAAACTGCTTTTGGTTAATTCAGTAACGGAATTAGGCAGCTTTGATTGTCATCCATCTATCTTCTGAGTGTCTTTTCACTTTTCCATCTATCCATCTTTCAGGGTGATGATGAGCCTGAAACCTGTACCCTTGGGGGCTCAGGGCACAGGGTAGTGGGACACCCTGGGAATCATGTCATTTTCGTTTTATTATATACTTTGAATCCAATCATGCACACAAAGATAACATATCTGTTTCATTGGTACACTTAATACATCAAAATTTGGTGAGATAATGCATCAAAAGCAAGAATACACAAAAAACAAAAATGTCTGAGAGGCTAACATGATGGAAATATACAACAAACGTACACTATAAATTCTATACTAACTTTGTAGAGAATTATTTGAATATCACACTTTGCTTTAAATATATTCAAAGATAAAGGAAATTCTCATTACATTTTGGTACATATAGAGACATACAGAGAAAAACTACTGTAGAGGTGACATAACAAGAATGTTCTCTACATAAACTAATGAAACCCTTTTCTATTCCTATTAATTAGGTGTGACTCAAAGACATTAGATAGGTATGTTTTTTATTTTATGAGAGAGTTCCCTTCCCATACATGACTGTAATGATAAAATTACATGTGAACAGGGGGCTTTCCGCCAGGGGAAATTACCCTTTGAATGAATGATTCTGCTATTGTGACTGATCAAAGACGGTTGATTAAAAACTGTCTGGTTGGTTCAGTTTGAAGTGTCTGGCATCACAGATAAAGTCAAGTATAACCAAATTGAAAGCAAACGATCATAATTAATAATTCATTCATATTAAATACTCCCACTTACTATGGGGATCTTCGTGGCAAAAACCTGAATCATATACAAGGAGAAGATGGAAGTTTTCAGATGAAGCATCCGGTTTTAGAGCTTTAATATTTTAGTGGTCTGTCTTTGCATTTTTCATTCTATGTTTACTGAACAGCACATCTTTTTCTGATGCAGTATGCTACTGATGTGAAATAACTAATATATGTTCCTTAGCTATAATGACCAATTAAATATGCAAATAGAAGGTTCATTCCAATAAATATGTAATCTATACACAATGTATTTGCAATATTTTGATAAAATGATAGCGCATGTTTTTTGCCACATAAATGGAAATGATGGTATAACTGTGTAACTACAAAAACAGTTTAAACTCCTGCCCTATCCAGTAGGCAGCTGTGTGACACGAATCAATAATACAAATAGTCCTGTGTTGTCAGGCAGTATTCAGTCCCTTTTGTTTAGAGCAGTGTTTCCCAATCCGGTCCTCAGGGACCCACAGCTGGTCCACATTTTTGCTCCATCCCAGCTCCCTGCCAGACAGTCCACATTTTTGCTCCCACCCAGCCAGAATCTGGGAGGGAGCAAAAATGTGGACTATCTGTGGGTCCCTGAGAACCGGATTGGGAAACACTAAGCACAAAGAGTTCAGCTCTTGTTCAGCAAGGGAGGCCACTTGTTCTTGTTATCTTGACTGATCACCATCACTAGGTTAAATACTCCATTGTTTGCACACTTGTCTTGGTTTGTGCTGATGCCCTCCGCTGTTTCAACAACTTATTGACTGTGCTGAGTAGTAAATATGAAACCAACTGGATCAAATCTTCATGAAGACTTGGGACAAGTGTGCATTCATTATCTAGTGGGATTCTGCCATGGTGCCTGATGAGAAAAAACACGCATTCATATATGATAATAATGATTTATCGTGCTTTATTTTTCTGTAAATACAAGAAACAGTATAGGTGTGAAGAAAACAAATGTTCATTCAACACCCGATATAGCTTAAATATATCTTCTACATATAAACTTTGTAATATAAATTAGGCCTATTTTTTAATATAATTGCTGAGCTTCAGGGACATGTGTCAATTAACTTAATTATTGTTCTTTATAGAATTAAAAAAACTAATATGAAATAACAAATAAACACTAATCTAACCTAGGACAGACTATCCCAGCCTTGTTTAAGTATAATACATACAGATTGTTACTTAAATCAGGGAAACCTATAGGAGATGAGGATAAATGGGCAGAATGACCCAATACACTCCCTGCTTGGTACAGATGATAATTACTGTGATGGCATCGATAACATAACAGAACTATTCCAGGAAAGGCATCACACTCATCCATATATCAGATACTTTCATTCTTACTGCCAGGCAGCCATTCTGATCCTATCCAAACAGCATGCCATTTGGCTCCTGTCAAAGGATTTTGTGCCAGACAATAAATAAATAAATAAATAAATATCAAATATTTGATTTAATGAATATAACCACAATACTGTTATCCCATGACAATGCACAAGAACAGCAGCTAGATAATAATAATAATAATAATAATAATAATAATAATAATAATTAATATTATTATTATTATTATTATTATTATTATTATTATTATTATTATTATTATTGTTGTATTATCAGCAGCATGAATAATACGTTATACTTTGATGGAAAATAAGCGTATCAAAACTTCAAGTGTTTTCCTAGAAGGGTAGATAA